>CM064886.1:72500-97500 GCA_030347415.2 Decapterus maruadsi | reverse complement strand
GAGAGTGAGGAACCATCACGTGGTCCAACGTGACCACAGAGTCCAGACCCAGAAAGGAGAGTGAGGAACCATCACGTGGTCCAATGTGACCACAGAGTCCAGACCTGAACCCACTGAGAGAAGTTGATTGAAACGATGCCACAGTGCATGTTGTCGTCTGAGTGTGTGACGTCTTCTTGGACGGGCAGTGTATTAATGGTATTTATCAGAACCCCGTGTCCGTGTCCCTCAGGTCTGTCTGGAGGTCCCGGTCGCTGGATGTGGGCTGACGGTCGCTCCGTGTCCTTCTCCAGGCTGCGGGGGCCGCCGTTGAGCCGCGGCGGCTCGGAGGACGGCTCCGACTGCGTGCTGGTCGAAAACCCCCGCAGCTGGATTTCCACCAGCTGCTCCACGGAAACGCAGCACACGTTCATCTGCTCGTCGCCGGCTCACACTCACTGAGACTCGTCGTCAGCTGGGACTCCTACAAACTCTGCCGCTCGTATTTAATGTCACGCATCCACGCTGCTCTGTACATTAGGGTTCATATGTTTGTCATAATAAAGAATGCTGCGCAAACCATGGTGAGGGTCTTTCACTTGAACATTGTGAAGTTTTATGTTATATTTTATATTATATTATATATTTATGAAATGTGTCAGTGTTAGGTTTTTAACAGCAGGGGGCAGCACAACATCACAGACATTTGTTCCACAATATTAGAGCTCAGCTCCACGTCCTCAAGCGGAGCCGTCACTGAACCAAGACAGTTTATTAAACACATTAAATCAGAGACAGCCTTCATGACTTAGTGGAAAAAGTTGAAGCAGGATATGTGGAAAAGTGTGATAGAGCTCATCAGGGAGATGATGATGTGGTGGTGATGAGTGAACCACCATGTTTCAGGTCAGTGAAATCACACTGAGGTCTCTTTAGCAGCAGGAATCCTTCACTATGAGGAGAATATGTCACAATAAGGCATTTAAAGCCAATTCAAACTGTACATATTGACTGCATGTCGAGCTACAGGAGTCCTGGTTACTGTTTTACCAGCGTTTCTGTTCAGTTTATTTAGGTTGAGACTGTTTGAATCCAGCCCAGTTGTTTTGTTCCAGTTCTTTAGAAGTTTGTTCTTGAGCCTTATTGGTCAATACTTGTGTTATTTCACAGAAGTTTTTATAAAGTCTTGGTGGATGTATGTACATTTTTGAAATGCTTTAAAGTGAAGGAGGTAGCCATTGTAATTCCGCCATTTTTGCTTCAACCACTGGTGAACCTTGATATTTGGATGTGATCATTGTCCAGGAACCTGGAAGTATTCACATGATCACAGTTACATGACTGCTATAGTGAGCGAGGAATAACTTCAGCAGTAGTCTCAATTAAGATAACAGTGTTTATAAAGTTTAACTGATTTGAATTTTTCCATAGTTCTTACTTCTGTAAAGCTCATTTAGTAAAAAATTGGTATTGAAGCTGAAATACTTCTACATGAATCAATATCCAATGGAATCAGATTGATTCAGATCAGAATTGAATCAATTCAGTAAATCAGTCTCAACTCGCAGCTTTTAAACCACTGTTGTGTATGTGATCAGGGAAATGATCAATTATCTTTGTTGTTTGTGCGGTTATGTGGTTTTTTTCCAGCTGTCATGGCGTGCGTGATGCGCACAGGTGTAGTGATGGGTCCGAGGGTTGAAATGGGGAAGTGACGTGGGAGGGGGGGCGTTTGGACGGCCGGCGGAGCGGCAATGGCGTTTTGGATTTACTTTTCCTTGTGGATGAACCTGTGGATTACAAAGGCCCGTCTGGACGCCGCCCGGCCGGGACGGGGTCGCCTCGTCGGAGCCGCGGCGTCTCTCCCGTGTGGACAGTAGGACAACTCTCACCACGCGCCACACACACACACACACCTGCATCAACAGAGGCTGTGCGCTCGCGCACCCACATACACCAACACACACACGCTGACACGGACAGAGACTGTGCGCTCGAGCACGCGCACTCACACACACTCCACATGATTCATTTCCCTACGGGACTCGGACTGTATGGAGGGAGCGGGAGGGGGGGGTGGGGGGTTGTTCTGTGTGTGGCAGTATGAGATTTGGGCCATGTTCTGCTTTAATTGATGCCCCAGCTGATTTCTGCTGGGGGCGCTGTCTTTAAAAGTGGGAGGTTGTGCGCCGAGATCCCTCTTGCTTGGAAGCCGCTGGGTGCCCCGCCCCTCCTGCACACCTGGCCGCCCCGCCCCTCCTGCACACCTGGCCGCCCCGCCTCTCCTGCACACCTGGCCGCCTCACCTGATTGCCTCGCAGCTGAGTCGCTCCGCTCGGGTATGTTGCAGTCGCTGCGCGGCTCGTTGGTATTTCCCCTGAAAGTCTCCTAAAATTGGCTTTCTTTCCCTCATACAGTTCTGTGCCTGGGTCTTTTCTCTCCCTGGTTAGAGTGAGTTTGGGAGTTATTGCGTGTCGCTCTGTTAACGGCCCCCGTGCGCTGCGCCGGAGAAGGGGGTGAATGATCAGCTGTGGTAACGATCAGCTGATCGTGCCGCTGCGGCGCCGCGCGCTCCTCTCCCTCGCCTTTGTGATGCTCATTCAACACCTGACGGTACGTAGAGGTGATGCTGTTAGAGCTAACAACATAGTTATTGTTTAGATCCTAATGTGATTTTGTTTGTTCAGGCCTAAAGGTGCGTGATCGTCTCTGTCCGCACCAACACTCTCCCCTCTCGCTGCTGTTTTGCTTCAGCTGTTTTACTGTTTGTGCGCCGCTGTGGTTTCACGGCGTCAACGCTGCGTCCCTCCTGCGCATTCACCACATCTTAAAGTAATGTATGGACTGACTTTTTAAAAAGGGGTAATTCCTTTTGTTGATTTTTGTTGTTTCTTTCATTCATTTGCTTTGCTTGGCTTCGCTTGGCTTTGCATGTTTATTTGGATTTGACTATTTTGTTTGGTATTTTTGGGGTTATTTTGCATGTTGCTTGGGTTTGATTAAGTTTGCTTAATTTTGGGTTACTTTGCATGTTAACCTGAGTTTGAATATTTTGCTTGCATGTTTGTTTGTGCTTGATTATTATATTTCTATTTGCTGATTATTTTGCTTGAACATTTTCTTGTTTTGCCAAGTTGTGTTTAAATTGATTTAACCCTTAATTCAAACCAAATTAGTTAATCGTTTTCTTTGGGGTGGGATTATTTTAGAGTACCTTTGTCACAATATTTATATTGTCCATTTGTGCGACGTGTGTGTGCGTGTGCGTGCGTGTGAGTTTTATGAAATTGTCACAGAACATTACTATTATTAATAATAAAATAAAGTATTGAATTTGTACGCTGGATCCAGTCTCAAGCCTTCATTAGTAACGAACCTGTGTGCTTTAGCTTCGCAAGGAGTAACATTACTCTCCAGGTGAAATTCCTGGGGTGGCGTTGTGGCAACTGTTAATCTTTAGTACATGTTTTTGATAGTAATTGATTAAATTATTATCAAATCGTTAAAGTAATTGACTAAATTATTATCTACACTTTATTGTTATTATTAACCCTCCTGATCTCGCCACATGTGTATAATTGTTGATTAAAGGCCGCCTATTATGGGCATGTTTAGAGTCTGCAGCAACCTTATAACCCTAACCCTTATTGATGGTTTCCGTGTTATTTTCCTGACGCACCAGTAACAAGCCGAGGTCCGCCTGCAGCAGAGAGGCGTTGTGCCAGTTCCCCTTCATCTCAGCATAAGGGAAATTGTTACAAACCAATCATACATATTAACCAGACACGCACCATAAAGTCAGATGACTTCTAAAACATGGGGTCTATTTACACATTCCTTCAATTACAAACAAGGCACACATACAAAGAAGAACACAATACATAATGATGATACAAGATATTAAAACTAAGAACTTAAGGTGTTTAATACACTACACTTTAAAAAGAGCTAATTTTCACTATCAATATTTGCATTTCACTTTAAGATAAGTTAAAAGATAGTACAACATATAACAATGAAAATAGGAATCAAAACTATGTGTATTTTCTAAGACAAAAAAAACAAAACATTTACACTTGCAGTCCAGGATTGCAATCCATCCTCAAATCTGTCTTGCATTCCTTTTGTTCATGTTTTGGGGATTGTACATAAATAAAATGGATACAATATTATTAAAACAATCAAGAAAAACAAGAAAGTCAGATTGATGCCTCTTATACTGGAATTTGAGACCTCTTCAAGAAAAAGATAAAACTTTATTTTCAACATGAACTAATATATTTGCATCTGAGGCAAGAGCTTGGCTGGAGAATATTTCATTGTTGCTTTTGATAGAAAACAAACAAAAATTAGATTAAGTTAATAAAAAATGCAAAGTAAGAAAACAATGAAATGAAAATAACATCTTGAAGTTAAAAAGGGACATAATCATCTTGTGCAACATCAGCAGTTCTCATAATGTAAATGAAATTGTATGAAAAGAAAACTAAAATACTCTATTTATACAATATATACAGACAGTAGCTCATTGCCAGACGCTTCACCTTTGCAATCAACCTTGCTTTTCATTTGTACTTCTTTTGATCAGGTGTGTGACATTCCTTCACAGTGAGTCTCTGGTTGCCACCTTTATTTTTCAAACTGTTAAGTTCTCTCAGTATCTCCTGTGTGTGACTATCCTAGTTATCATACTTAATATCATAAGCAAGGGGTCCATTAATAGCAAAACCAAGGTAGAAAGAAACCTTTTCAGTGCTGAACCCATCTCTTATACCAGCAACAAGAGCTGGGCGCACAGGAATTTTCAGTTTTCCATAATTGGCAAACACATCTCCTTGTACAATGGTTCCACTGACTCGATGAAGGCGACTGATAATTGCTTTGTGTTTAAATATATCACCATTTCGCCAAAGTTGAGCCAAGGTATCGCGGCGCATATCTTTAAAGTTCTCGTCTAGTTGGGGTTTAGAAACAAGCCTCTTTAGTCCCTCTTCTTTCCCCAAGTAGAGGTGGGCAACAGTGTTCCTGTTTCTGAACAATGAAGTCAGGAACTTGCGAGATGAGTTTCGAATTGCCTTCACATATGTACCAATTTCTGTGTTTTCAGCGTTGTCCTGAGAAGGACTTGGCCAGAATAACAGGATAGCCAGGTAGTAGGGGTCTGGGAAGGGATACCCAAGCCCGACATCTTGTAGGGTTTTCAAAAGGATCGCAGAAAGGTTCCTGTAACTCTTGACATGTTTGGATTTTGGTTTCAATAGGTAAAGAACTATGTTTGACGCAATGTAGTTGATTGTTTCTTTTATCTTTTGCTTTTTGTTCACAAATTGTTGATGCTGTTGCAAGAATGCATGGCATTCTGTGATCTTCTCAATTTCTTGGGCAGGTTTGTCCAAATGCTGAAGAATCCCAACAAATGTATCAGCTTGTTCCTCTTCAAGAAACAGTCTTTTTTCTTCAATATCAATTTTCAAATTGAGATTTGGGTTGTTTTGTCGTTCTTTTGTTTTTTCCTCAGGGGTGGTGAAAAAAAGACCTAGATACTTTTTAAAATGTTCACTAACATTCCAACGATTCTTTGAATCAAACTCTGAATTGTTTGCTTTTATGTATGTGAAGTAGTAGTCAAGAATTTCAAATGTTTCTTTTACTTGACTTTTCAAGCTGACAAGAAAATGCTCACGTTCTTTGATGATCTCCACATACCTGTTGCTGATCTCATCATCCCTCTTAAACACACTGGTGATTGGGATCACTTTCCTCAGGAAACTCTGAAAGTACCTCTTTTTTTCTGGATCACTTCCATCAAAGAATGGCAGCCTACCCAATATCTCAAAGACCAGGAAAGCAATCTCCAGCAAACCAACATAGCCATAAACATTATATGACTTCCTGGGATAGTCATCTGACTCAACCTCATCTGCTTCATCACCAGGTTCATCCTCTGCATTTGCCAGCTCTTGAGCTCTTTTGAATGCTCTGATAGCGCTTTCTGCTATTTTAATGTTTGTTTCTAAGTCTTCCGGATTGTGCCAAGTCTCCTGCTTTTCTCTTTGGATGTTAGTTTTTAAATTGTTTTTGTGGATTTGGGCAATTGTGTCAAATGTGTATGGGTTTTCTTTAATGTTCTTGGCTTTTTCAGCCCAGTTCAGAGCCTCTGGGAAATCACGCTCGTTGATGTACAAGTACCTTGCCAGAGCTTGAGGAATAGATGCACTTGTGACAAACCTTGATGATGCTTTTACAAAGATTTCTTGGACAGTTTGTCGTCCATCTTGGCTGTGGATTGTGTTTATGAGAGGAGAAAATGGTTCTCTGTCCTCTCCGTATTTCCTGCGCTGCCTTTCAATCAACATGCATTGAACTGAGAGCATGAATCTGTGTTTGACAACACTAGCGCTGAAAAAGAGATCACAGTGAAGAATTGCCCGAGCAATATCACTTATTTTTAAGTAGCAGCTCCTCTCTAACTCCTCCAGACATGCAGATGCAATGGAGTGATGAAGGATTCGGATTCCTTTGTATTCTCCCCAATCTTCAACTGTGTCTATGATGAGGAGGTTTGAATATGGCTTCATTCTGTCCAACACACTTTCCTTCTCCTGCCAGCGAATCATTTTCATCCCAAGGAAGTCCTCACAAAGCGAGAGTGAGATTTCCGACTCTGACACATATGTGTTGAGTAGGGCTAGGTAGGCGAAAAGCTGCCCTGCCTTTGTGCTGAAATCAAAGTTCTCCAGTGTGTTTCGGGTGACATTATCTATGTATTCCCTGTCGAAGTTGCTCTTCATGATCATGAAGCTGTAAAAGTTCTCAGGTTTTTCATGAGTTTCTTTGAGCTCTTTAAGCTTCTTTTCAAACTCCTTCTGTTCTTCTGGTGTCAGTGAAGCAGTGATGAATTGACTTTGTGTTGTATTATGCTGTCTGTATTGTTCCATTGGACTTTGGGATCTAACACAGTTAAGAATGATGACTTTGCAGTTTTGTGTATTGTCCACATTAGTGTTTAAGCTATCCTCAACTGCAGCTTTGTGAATCCAGTTCATCAGATCATGAAGAGTCTCATTTTCTTTTGAGTCATCAACTAACAGCAACACTGGACAGGGTTTCTCACCTTCAAGTTTCATGAGCCTTCTGACCTGAATGGCAACTTCTTTCTTGGGCAGTGAATTATCTTTCAACACAGCACATCTGAACTTTTGACGGAGATCCCACATCACATGCATTGCTAAGGTGGTGCCACCACATCCTGGATGGTGGAAGAGATTGAGCAGAGCACAGATGTTGTTTGATTCCCTCAACTGGGACCTGATCATCTTCTTCACTTTTTCATACTTGTCTCTCTTGATAAAGGGCTTCTCTTTGTCTTTGTCACAGAAGTAGAAGTTCCACCATTTGACTTTGCCTCCTCTGTAGAATTCCTCTTCAGTTTTAATTCTGAAGTCTTGAAACTCTGGACTGTTTTCATCATAGATCTTTTCACACTGATAAAGAGACAAAATGTCCAGAGCAGTCATGAAATCTTCGTCTTTTTGTTTCAGGAGAACAAAACTGGAATCAGAGGCGGGTATTAGTCTACCAGATGACTGACTGAAAGGCCCCAGTGTCATTATAGTGCCACTAATCTCACTCAGGGTCAGTTCGTTTATGGATAGATGGCCAATGTCATACTCACACTTTTCTTGTATCAGCCCCCTCCATTTCTCATATGTGCTCTGAGATTCACAGATAGTGATGATATTTTCTTCCTGAGTGTGTTTAAAGAAAGACCGGTAGGTGTCAAAGACTGGGTCTTTCTCCGTGTCCACAGGGGAAAGCAGAAGGAATATGATCAGATTCCTGCCAGGGATAAGGACCTCAGGGTTGCAGATGAATGAAACCAACTGTTCTACATCTCCAGAAGTTTTCCTCAGCCAGTTCTTATAATCTAACTCCTTGTTTGAGTCACCCTCCAGGTCATTTCTGCCATTACAGAAGACCCAACTGGTCTGTTTATAGAGATTCAGGTTCTTTTTAACTGAGTCAATCTCTCCTTGATACTGTGCTGGACTATGGAGATTGGCAACCCTGGACTCTCTGTAGGAATGACACAGTCCACCTTCAGCAAGAGAGTTGGGGTCAAAGTCTAACACAGAGAAGAGTTTCAACTTACTCAGAAACTGGAGATACGGCACTTGTTCTGGATTGCTCTTGTTCACAACAACAACAAATCTGTAATAGCCCTCAAGTGAGTTTCCACCACAGGTTAATAAATTCTTTAGTTTCTCCCCCTGGTTTGCTTCTTTCTTCAGAACTGCTTTGCGGAGGCACTTCTGGTTCACCTGACCTGCAGGAAAAATAAAGTTTTTGTGTATTAAAACTGTATTTAGAGCTGCTGTATTTAGATTAGCCTACACGTAACACTTTACACCTAACTCTCTCATCCTACATTCATAGTTATGTTTGTGTTGTTAATAGTATAGCCCCCTCCTTGAACCGGTACTTTATCATGGTGGAGGGGTTTGAGCACCTGAATGACCCTGGGAGCTATGTTGTCCGGGGCTTAATGCCCCTGGTAAGATCTCCCAAGGCAAACAGGTCCTCGGTGACGGGTCAGACTAAGAGCAGTTCCAAGCCCCTTATGAAGCAGAAGACATCAAGGACGTGTACTTCGCCCGGACTGGCGTTACCGGGGCCCCACCCTGGAGCCAGGCCTGGGGTTGGGGCCCGCAGGTGAGTGCCTGGTGGCCGGGTCTTGGCCCACGGGACCCAGCCGGGCGCAGCCCGAATGAGCGACGTGGGCCCGCCCTTCTGTAGGCTCACCACCCACGGGAGGGTCCAGAAGGGGCTTGTGCTGTGTGTTTTGGGTGGCGGCCGTGGGCGGGGGCCCCAACGACCCAGTCCGCGGACAACGACTCTGGCTTTGGGGACATGGAATGTCACCTCGTGGGGGGGCACAGCCTGGGCTCTGGAACCCAACTCCTGGAGAGGGGTTGGACTCTTCCACTCCCATGGTGAGCTGGTGTGGGCTTGCTCATAGCCCCCCAGCTCAGCCACCATGTGTTGGAGTTTTCCCCGCTGAGCAAGAGTGTTGTTTCCCTGCGCCTTCGGGTCGGGGATAGGTCTCTCACTGTTGTTTTGGCCTACGGGCTGAACAGCAGTGCAGAGTACCCGGCCTTCTTGGAGTCCCTGGGAGGGGTGCTGGAAAGCGCTCCAAACGGGGACTCCATCGTTCTGCTGGGGGACTTCAATGCCCACGTGGGCAACGACAGTGATACCTGGAGAGGTGTGATTGGGAGGAACGGCCTCCCCGATCTGAACCCGAGTGGTGTTCTGTTATTGGACTTCTGTGCTAGTCACGATTTGTCCATAACAAACACCATGTTCAGGCATAAGGGTGTCCACCAGTGCACGTGGCACCAGGACACCCTAGGTCGGAGGTTGATGATCGACTTTGTAGTCGTATCATCTGACCTCCGACCGTATGTCTTGGACACTCGGGTGAAGAGAGGGGCTGAGCTGTCAACTGATCACCACCTGGTGGTGAGTTGGATCCGCTGGCGGGGGAGGAAGCCGGTCAGACCTGGAAGACCCAAGCGTATCGTGAGGGTCTGCTGGGAACGTCTGGCAGAATCCCCTGTCAGGGAGGTCTTCAATTCCCACCTCCGGGAGAGCTTTGACCGGATTCCGAGGGAAGTTGGAGACATTGAGTCCGAATGGACCATGTTCTCCACCTCCATTGTTGACGCGGCCAACCGGAGCTGTGGCCGTAGGGTCACCGGCGCCTGTCGCGGCGGCAATCCCCGAACCCGGTGGTGGACGCCGGAAGTAAGGGATGCTGTCAAGCTGAAGAAGGAGTCCTATCGAGCTTTCTTAGTTCATGGGACTCCCGAGGCAGCTGACGGGTACCGGCAGGCCAAACGAGCGGCAGCCTGGGCGGTCACGGAAGCAAAAACTCGGGTCTGGGAAAAGTTCGGGGAGGCTATGGAGGAGGACTACCAGGTGGCCCAGAGGAAATTCTGGCAAACCATCGAATACTGCGACGATCTTCTCAATCCCACTGACACGCCTTCCGTCGAGGAGGCAGAGGCTGAGGACTCAGAGGTTGATTCATTCATCACCCAAGCTGAAGTCACTGCGGTAGTTAGGAAGCTCCTCGGCGGCAAGGCAGCGGGGGTGGATGAGATCCGCCCTGAGTACCTCAAGTCTCTGGATGTTGTGGGGCTGTCGTGGCTGACACGCCTCTGCAACATCGTGTGGCAGTTGGGGACAGTGCCTCTGGATTGGCAGACCGGGGTGGTGGTTCCCCTCTTCAAAAAGGGGGACCGGAGGGTGTGTTCCAACTATCGGGGGATCACACTCCTCAGCCTCCCAGGGAAAGTCTATGCCAGGGTACTGGAGAGGAGAATTTGGCCGATAGTCAAACCTCGGATTCAAGAGGAACAATGCGGTTTTCATCCTAGCCGTGGAACGCTGGACCAGCTCTATACCCTCCACAGGGTGCTCGAGGGTTCATGGGAGTTTGCCCAACCAGTCCACATGTGTTTTGTGGATCTGGAGAAGGCTTTCGACCGTGTCCCACGTGGCATCCTGTGGGGGGTGCTCCGGGAGTATGGGATCGGAGGCCCTCTGCTGAGGGCTGTACGGTCCCTGTATGACCGGAGCAGGAGCTTGGTTCGCGTCGCCGGCAATAAGTCAGACCTGTTCTCGGTGCATGTTGGACTCCAGCAGGGCTGCCCTTTGTCACCGGTTCTGTTCATTATTTTTATGGACAGAATTTCTAGGCGCAGCCAAGGGCCGGAGGGGGTACGGTTCGGGATCTACTTGATTTCATCTCTGCTTTTTGCGGATGATGTGGTCTTGTTGGCTCCCTCAAGCCAGGACCTGCAGCGTGCACTAGGGCGGTTTGCAGCCGAGTGTGAAGCAGCTGGGTTGAGAATCAGCACCTCTAAATCCGAGGCCATGGTTCTCAACCGGAAAAAGGTGGCATGCACCCTCCAGGTTGGGGGAGAGATCCTGCCTCAGGTGGAGGAGTTTAAGTATCTCGGGGTCTTGTTCACGAGTGAGGGGAGTGTGAGATCGACAGGTGGATCGGTGCAGCGGCTGCAGTAATGTGGTCGTTGTATTGGCCCGTCGTTTACCGGTCGGTCTACGTTCCCACCCTCACCTATGGTCATGAACTCTGGGTAGTGACCGAAAGAAGGGGATCCCGGATACAAGCGGCCGAAATGAGTTTCCTCCGCAGAGTGGCAGGGTGCTCCCTTAGAGATAGGGTGAGGAGTTCGGTCACCCGGGAGGAGCTCGGAGTAGAACCGCTGCTCCTCCACATCGAGAGGAGTCAGTTGAGGTGGCTCGGGCACCTGTATAGGATGCCCCCTGGTCGCCTCCCTCGTGAGGTGTTCCGGGCATGTCCCACCGGGAGGAGGCCCTGAGGAAGACCCAGGACACGCTGGAGCGACTACGTCACTCGGCTGGCCTGGGAACGGCTCGGGGTGCCCCCAGAAGAGCTGGAGGAAGTGTCCGGGGAGAGGGAAGTCTGGGGATCCCTGCTCTGACTACTGCCCCCGTGACCCGGCCCCGGATGAAGCGGTGGATAATGGATGGATGGATGGATGGATGAAATAGTATTGTCAGTTCAGTTTATATTTTTATACATAGTAGTCAAAGCATTTTTTATCATTTAATCATTGATCGCATTTTGCCGTTAGCGCCCGGCTAACTTAGCATACTGGCTAAATGAAAATTATAAGCTAAATAAAATTACAAACAACACTTTCATTCTTCATTCATGTTTGTACATATTGTTACTAGTATAGTCGGGTTCAGTTTGGGGGTTTATCTGTATTTTGGGGCACAGCCAATACATGTGGAAGAGGGTACCGTAGCTGGTTTTGCATTTGTCACAGATTGGATTTAAAGGTTGAATATGTAGAATATTTATTAAAAGCTATATTTAAAAAAAAACAAACATCCATGGTGCATTTTGAGGTGAACAGAATGAAAGTATTGCTTCTCCATAAAAAAAATTTTTTTAGTCTGAATTAATATTTTTAACATTTTTTGACGGGCTGGACAATGACTTTTTGTCAACGTTCTGTTTACATTCCTACCTGCCTGTAGCGACACGTGGATCACTAATCAGCTGTTTTCCTGCCTCCTCCCGGTCGTATGCGTCTGTTTTCAACGAAGCCTTTTCAATAATCAATCGGTGGATCAATGGATTATCATATACATGTTAGGATGGGTGTATTTGTGTAGTCTAATCTGTCATAAACACGTTTACTGTCGCCGACTCCCGGTGCCTCGGAGCTGATCGCAGGTTTGGTTTCCAGCAGCGGTGTGGAAGGCAGAGAGCCTCCACTCTCCCTGGAACAAGCTACAAGTCATTTATTATGCTGTTAATGACGGTAAAAAAAAATAAAAATAAGGTAAATCCTGCATCGTTCTCCTCCTCTGCTGTCCTCTGATCAGAACGGAGTCCCTAGCAACGGCCCGTTTTACCTAGCAACGGTCTAACGTTCTGTTATTGTTCTGGTAATCCTACATAGTCAACCTTTAAGCTAGAGTAAAAACTAGACAACTTAATCTTAGACATGTGAGCACGTGGACAATTTTGAACAGAAGCAGACAATGTCTTGCACAGAGTGAGGTTTTGTGTATTGTCTGATGTCCACTGGTCACCAGACAAGGGTCCCAGATCCTGTTCCCAGGCAGATTTAATCCTATCCAGGGTTGAGTGCATCAATATTCTACCAATCCTTTTGTCGCCAACTGTAGAAAGTGTTACTTTCAAATACTGTCTGTTCAAAATAAATGAAAAGAAAACTAGTCCTATACATTGAGACTTACTTTTTTCTTTTACACAGAGAAAAATAGAAGTATGGAAATGTACTCAAAAGGGTACAAACCCTTGTCGCTCCAGGCATACCTTTTTTAGAAACAATTTTGTACCCATTGGTGCTGGTACATTTTTGTACCTTTTCAAAATGTACCAGTTACAGTACAATTGTGCACCCAGCAACCGGTGTGTGTGTTTGCTCTGTGACCTGCCCTGAGCAAGGATCGATCCCACGATTACCTGCACCAGATTTGCACCAAATTGGTCAACACGTGTTTTATTTGTGAGTGAGTTTACTTCCAGTACCGCTACCGCCACAACCTGTCACTTCTCCTTACTGGTACCTCGTGACTGTGGCACACCCGCGGACCTCCATTACATATATTTAAAAAACAATTACTAGTTGAATGTTTCATTATTATCCGTATGTTAAATCATATTAATAGTCGCCTCATAGTTTACCAGACTTATTTACTTGGGCTACTCATTTTTTCTAACTCACTGTCTCTGATAATGTACCTTTAGGGGGTAAATACATGTACCTTAGGAGTACATATATGTACCTTTTGCCATTCTGGAACATTTATGTCCCTTTTCTACCCCCAAAAAAGGTACTCTAGAGTACAATAATTGGCCCTATAGGCTACAGTAGGACAGAACTGTACCTTTAAGTACATAAATGTCCCCCTTCTGTACCCCTATTTTTCTAAGTGATTGTACTGAACCTGTACCAGACCATAACCCCCAAACTGAGATATGTACAGAACCGTGACTTGTGTTACATCCTAGGAGGCATCAGCGCATCAGCTTGGCACTTGTTGATCTATTACTTGGTCATGACTGTACAGAAGCTGTTGCAGTGTATTATGGGATTTGTAGTCTGAGTAGTGTGAACGCTATACTGGCGGCTGGCCTTGAGTTTGACATGTGTGAGGAAGAGGCACAAATTGCAGCATTTCAGTCATATGCAAGCAAATTACTGAATCAAAATCCGAATTAAATTGTGACTCAAACTGCATCAAATCAGTGTTTGTGAATCGGTATTTAAACATTTTTACATTGGTTGTCTTACCCATTTTCTTTTCCAGCTGACTGGCAAGTTCACGCTGATTAATTTCTTTAAGGACATCCATTGTAACTTGTAAAGCCCCTTCGTTTCCATAGTGGTCAATCATTATCTTTGTGGTGTCCATCATGTCCTTGCCCTCCAGTTTACCCCTGGGAATCGGTTTATTCTCCGATCTTGTGTATTCTTTTAAATAAAAATGAAATGATTTCATTTCATCATTTGTAAGGTTATCCAGAGTTTCCTTGATCTCCTCAGCAATCTTTGGTCTGTGTGGCTGGACTGTCGTCTGTATGAAGAAACAGAGGTATATTAAGTGTAAACCTTTTATATATATAAATATATATATTGAGGCTTTTTCACCTTTAATGGAAAGCACAGTTGAAAGAAAGATAGGAAATGGGGAGGCAGAGAGGGAGGGGCGACATGCAGGAAAGGGCTGCTCGATATGGGATATGAACCAGGGCCACCTGCAGCAAGAACTGTGGCCTTAACACATGGGGTGGCTGCTCTAACAAACTGAGCTAAACACTGCCCCATATTTAGTGTAAACTTTACAGTTCAATAATTGTCTGTGGTTTGTATGCCTATATGTGCTATTAAAATGCACACACTTTTGGTGGATGTCATGTTTTGTTATGAACAATGGCTTCACACAGTGATTCCATAATTGACAAAACAACAGAAATATTACCACAACACTTTCTTCTCTCTTGATGTCCAAGTTCTGTGGCCTAGGTTGTAGAACTTCCTTTCTCTCTGATGTTTTCCCGGATGGCTGCTGTCCTGGTCCAGATTCATTTCCCACCTTTTCAGCCATTTCTGACTGAATTTTTTCACATGAGTCTGGTTGTATTGTTTCTTTGGCCTGGACCAGACTCAGTTCAGGCTGAATGGGTTTTGGGGGTTCTTCTTGGTCTGTGCTGGTGTGGACAGTAGGATCCAGTGTTGGCTCTGGTTTCTGTTTCAACCGACGGACCTCTGCAAGAATCTTTACAGCAGGACCATTTTTCACACCCAGATCCAGAAAATCCTGCTTCTTGAAACAAACAAGACAGTCTCCAGAAACATCTTCCTCTAGGAGTTTTTGTGCATATTTACCATTAACATGCTGCAGTAACCACTGGTTAACTTGCTCCTTGGTCCAGTTTTCCACGTAGTCTGGGGACTGTGACACATGTTTTGATCCTTTTTTCAGGTTCTCTAGATGACAAGTGATTTTGACTGCAGGGCCGTGTTTTATTCCCAGATCCAGAATATCTGTCTTTTCAAAGTCCTCTAAAGCACCTCCTGACACTTCCTCTTCAATGAATCTGTCTGCACACATGTCTTGAACTTTGACCTCTGTCATCAACCACCAGCGTACATCTTCCATGGTCCATTCTTCAGTTGGAGCTTGTGGCTTTTTTATTGAGTTGCTCATTTTGGATCAACTAAAAATGAAAGAAACAGTTAGAAAATACACAATAGAAGTTAGACAAAATGTCATAGAAGAATTTCAGAGGGGGATTAGAATAAAGATGTACTTCAAAAACAGACAAGCAGGTAAAATTGTCCCCCTAATAATCCATAAATAAGAATTTAAACCCTAACATGAAACAATGACCATTTAGTAGTACAAAATGAATTTGGAATAGAAATTAACTTCAGAAAGACTAAAACTGGGGTGCTTGGTGGTCAAGTAGATAGAGAGCCCATGTTGGCATATGCCTGAAGCGATGATTGCCAGTTTGACTAAAGGCAAAAGAACAATGCCCAAAGAATTATTTTTTTTCAAGACAGAAAGGACTAAAACTGTAGCCAATTTGGGGTGTGGGCCAGCAATGGGCTTGTGGTCCATGTTTGATAAGATCTGTATATCTTGCGAACATTGGATAATCTTTAAGGTATAAACATATTATTTTAATGGAGCTAGACCCAGCCATTTACTCTCGCTGAGGTTGAAGGCTAGTGAACATTTCGCTGACATCACCTCCATTAGATCAGAAGACGGACATATGCTAACAGAACCCTCTGAAATAAATGCTTCTTTTCGTAGTTTCTATGCTGACTAGTGCAGCTCAGAGGTTTCTCATGATAAAGATTCATGCAACAAATTCTTGAGTTTCATTCAACTACCCAAAATGACAGACAATGGCTTCCAAAGCTTAAACGCCCCTATCACTTTAAAAGAGCTTAAGGCAGAAATCATTACTGCAATAAAGGCAATGCAAAATGGCAAGACGCTAGGCCCTGATGGGTATCCTATAGAGTTCTATAAAAAGTTCTCTGACAAGCTAACGACAATTTCACTCAACATGTTTAATGATTCTTTGCTCCATGGGTCACTTCCAAAGACATTGACATCAATTACTCTCCTCTTAAAGCCAGGTAAAGACAGCACAGAATGTGGCTCGTATCGTCCCATCTCCCTCCTAAACTGTGACGTGAAGATCTTGGCCAAAGCCCTTGCCCGACGCCTAGAAACCACTATGCACGACGTGATATCTGCTGACCAAACTGGT
Organism: Decapterus maruadsi; assembly: GCA_030347415.2. Taxonomy (NCBI): domain Eukaryota; kingdom Metazoa; phylum Chordata; class Actinopteri; order Carangiformes; family Carangidae; genus Decapterus; species Decapterus maruadsi. The sequence goes on along the minus strand of CM064886.1, from coordinate 81,134 downwards.
TTTATTTCTGGCCGTCATTCTTTTACAAATATCCGTCGACTCCTAAATGTTATCTACTCTCCTGCGTCCAGCGCGATGCCTGAGGTGGTCATCGCGCTGGACGCAGAAAAAGCATTTGATAGGGTAGAATGGGGATATTTATTTGCTTGTTTAAAGAAATTCGGATACGGCCCTAATTTTATTTCATGGATTAAACTTTTTATACCTCACCAAAAGCCTCTGTAATCACGAATGGTAAACGCTCACAATATTTTCAGCTGTCAAGGGGCACCCGTCAGGGCTGTCCAATCAGTCCATTGTTATTTGCCTTAGCCATAAAGCCCTTATCTATTACACTTAAAACATTACCATCAATTATTGGGATTCATGGGGGGGGCACAGAGTATCTCTTTACGCGGATGATTTGTTAATATATGTATCCGACCCTATCTCATGTGCTCCCCACATTATCCACACCCTGAGGAGTTTTGGTGCCTTTTCTGGGTACAAACTGAACTTCAGTAAAAGCGAATGTTACCCTGTTAACGATTTGGCTCTTCAAATACAGGATGGTATTCTACCATTCAAAACCTCTAAAAATGGCTTTAAATATTTATGCATTAACATCACAAGAGACATGCAAAACCTTCACCAGGAGAATTTCTGTCCGCTATTTGAGAAAGTCAAGCTAGACTTTAAAGCAGATATCAGCGGCACGGCCGTTTCGGCTAATGCTGCGTTCAAGGCAGGCTTTTGAAACCGTAAGTTACAGCTTCAAGTCACAACTACGACTTTGTAGCGTTCCAGGCAACCTGTAACTCGTGTTTTTACCGCCCTGTTGTCTGTGAAAGTCACTATAACGACCACTCGTAACTTCCGACCCGTGAACTCGTACCAGATCGAACTGGTATGACTTCACAGGAAGGAAAAACACAAAGTACGAGTTTCCTTGAACGCACCATGAGTTAGCAGCGCCCGCCCTCGTCAGGCATCTATTGGTCCTCGTCCCTACGTCACCACATTCACGTGCATCCCTTGGCTGCACACACAGCCCTTCATGCTGTTCTCTCTCCTCATTGGATAACACTTGTATCCCACAAGGAAAGTTTTCTCCTGGTTTACAGCAGAGCAGAGTGACGGAGAGACCAGACACTCTATGGAAGTGATGCTGACGGAAAATAGGACTATTTAGGACTTATATTAACAAAAACATTCCACTGATATCTGCTTTAAGAAATGGAAACCACTTCATCTATCCTTAGCAGGGAAAGTGAATTGTATAAAAATTAATGTGCTCCCCAAGTTTATCTACCTGTTTCAATGTATCCCACTTTATCTTCCTAAATCTTTCTTTCAATCTATTGATAAGGCTTTAATTTCATTTATATGGGACGGGAAAAAGCCTAGAATTCGGTTAGAACTGTTACAGAGGCCTAAAAACCAAGGTGGCTTAGCTCTCCCAAATTTTTGTTATTATTATTGGGCCTCAAATGTTCAAAAAATCATGTATTAGCTTCATACTTCTGATGCAGACTGGTGCCAATTTGAAGCTGCATCTTGCATGTCCACCTCTCTTAAAGCCCTAGTCACCTCCAGCCTACCCCTCTCTTTCTTACAATACACTAACAATCCTATTGTCATGAATACCCTCAAAATATGGGATCAACTTAGACGAAACTTTGGGTTTAAAAACCTTCTTCATCTAAGTCCCATACACAATAACCACCTCTTTCCCCCAGCGAGGTTAGACTCTGAATTTATTCTTTGGCAGAGACGAGGCATTCATAATTTTAAGGATATGTATATAGACTGTATTTTTGCAAGCTTTGATGACTTATCACACAAGTTTGGCCTCCCTCCGTCTAGCTTATTTAGATATTTCCAAGTCCGTTACTTCCTTCAACATCATGACCCCAACTTTCCATACATGACATCACCTTCTGGTCTAGATGATCTGCTAAAATCACAATTCAAGACTAAAGGACTTATCTCAAGAATTAGTGATTGTATAACCGCCTTTAAAAACACAACACTGGCAAAGATTAGAGCAGATTGGGTGAATGAGACTTGGAAGAGGAGATATGGGAGAGCGCTCTGCTAAGAGTAAACGACAGTACCTCCTGTGCCAAATTAAACGTTATACAATTCAAAATTCTACATCGCACCCACTACTCCAAAGCAAGATTGGCTAAAATATACCCAAACACAGATGCAAGCTGCGACAGATGTCAAAATACTCCTGCTGATTTAACACATATGTTTTGGTCATGTCCAGCTCTGGCAACCTACTGGTATTCCATCTTTAAAATGTTGTCAGAAGCATTGAGTATTGACCTTCAACCCAATGCAGTTATGGACATATTTGGTACTACCGATAGGAGACATACAACATTAATATCACACTTGGCTGTTTTTGTTTACTACATTAACACGTATGTCAGTACTGGACTCAATTCAAATCAGACAAGAGAAGTTGGACAAGTTTTTTTTTTTAATCTCTTACATAACACTGTAATCAGGAAGAAGTCAGAGTGCATTGAGTTCTAAATTTCTGAACTTTTTTTATCATGCATCATTAACATACAAACTGATAATTAAATGAGAAAATAGCTGCTGTATTTCAGCCACTCTAACACTGAATTATAAGCTCGGTAAAGAGGAATAATGACCTCCTCGAGTCCTTTTAGAGTAAATCATAGCTTCAGTTTTACATTTGAAGCAACAGCAGCCAGTTGGGGAAGTCATAGCTCAGGTTAAATCAGAGCAAACAGTAAATTTCTTACCTCCTCAGATCATCAGGTTCCTCCTGAGACTGGAGTCTGGCTGTAAACCATCTCCTGCAGTTATGTAGTTACTGAGGATTTTACAAAAGATTACAGCGCTGCGCTATGAAACCCATCGCTGGTGCCAACACCCAAATGACCGCAGCCTCCAGTCTGTTCTGCTTAAACCCATCCCTCCAACTTCACTTCCTGTGAAAGTTGTTTCAAAGTATTGTGCTTTAACTATCTAATCTGATTCCTCTGCTTCACCATGGATGTCTTTCAGGCCACACTGTCTCCTTCCACACTTCTGCCCAATTTTCATCTTTATTTTGATAGCTGTAGCTACTGTCAGATATTAATATAAAACCCACACATGCTTTACGCCTAAACTCCACTGACTGCGGATCGGGTGCTGATCCACTCCGCTACAGCGGTGGAGCCGATACGTATTAATTTTAATCACTGTGTCAACGTCCACCGACTCCGGATCTGCTAAGTTGTGGGTCCAGAACGACACCGGCATCCGGCAGCCCTCGCAAAAGATACGCACAGCTTCTATTTTTGCCGGACGCCGGAGCACATCGCATCAATCAGCACAGAGCAGAGCGTGCATGACAGGAAACCGCGGGCAAAATACAAAATAAAACAACCGGATAATTTTCAAAATAAAATACACCATGTTTACAGCGGAGCATATTTCCTGCTTTACACCTTGAAAACGTTGTAATGAGCAGCGACCGGCCTGAAATCAGCACGTCGGGGGTTTTCACACATCATTTAATGATTTTGTGGCTCACTTTATGGAACGCGGCCGTTCCGTAGCGGACCCGTTTCGGAATCGTTTTGCATCCAGTAGAGTTTAGGCGTTATACTGCTGAATAATTGGAGCGGACACATGCGAGCACACGCACACACACACACACACCTGTTACGAATCTCCTGCTCTGCTGTGCTCGTGCCTCAGGTTGCTGCTCTGTTCAACCAGAGGCAGTTTTAGTTTGTGGCGGTGGTCGGAAAAGAATTTCCTAATATCCATTGATATCAGTTTAGCCTATACATTTCCTCAGTGTGAATGTAAACAAACTTCCGCGCATCACTTGCAGCAGCACGTACGCGTCACGTGACACAAGCCGAGACGTAATACAATGTGACACACAAAACAAATTATGACTCCTCCCTCCAAAAAATTCAGCATGAAAAAAACTCATTGCTCCTCTGACAGCCAATGGGGGGTAAGGAGGCATGCGCGGGGGGGGGCACTGCCCCCCTAATTGACCCCCCGACGCCAGGGCTAATGAGGGGATATGACGTTGCAATGTGGAAACCAGGTTAATCATCAACACTTGCTACTGTGTTTAGGTAAAACTGAAATGTTATTTGCTCAGTTTGTTTAAGAACATTAAAGAAAAATGAACAGAGACTTGACTGTAGTCACATTCATTTTATCTTTAAACTAGCTGAAAAATGCAGGGTGGAGTGTGTGCATTTTAGTTTGATGGTCCATGTGTTAAAATGTTCCCCAGAAAGCACAACGCTGTCCACCGTGATACAGACTCATACAACTCTGGAAATGGCAACAGTTATTTTATTTTGTAGGGCCCTGCATAATGTGAACAGAGGAAACGTCATGCATGGATCTGATTGGTTAACATGCTCTGTGGGAAGAGCTGAGCAGACCTGTTTTAAGAGGTTGTGTTTTTGATGCATCATTATCAGGAAAACAAAACCTAACTAGGTTTAGATTTATCAGTTACGGACCCCTGTTTTTTTTTTCTACATCTGTCTTGAAAACAAACAGACTTCTCACATTGCAGTGGCGATCAATGCGGAGAATTTCACATAATCAGGAAAAGTTGAGTCATTACAAGTTCCTACACGCATCACGTGCTCATAGAGATGTCTTATTATCCATCGAGACAAAGACTACATGGACATGGACTGTTGATGACTAAAGCTGGAAGGAAACTGAAAAAAGGGAAATAAAGACTCAGACCCACGCCCATCATTAGTCTGTCAACATTATCTCACTCTGTAATAAACTCAACAAGCTCAAAGTGCAGCAATGAGGACATGGTAAATATTAACTTTAGGGTTATAGCCTACTCCCATAAAGACACGTAGCAAGAGAATGTCATTTATCCACTGGGCAGCTCCGTCATTATTACTCAGGCCACACAAATCAGGGTCCAAAAAACATTTCACAGCATTTTACTATCTGTGGGAATTTGGATAAATCACAGTAACTCTTGTTAGCGCTCTAGGGATGAATATAGAGAATGGACTTTAGTCCTGCTTATTCAGGAAACATGATCTTTCCTCTGGCGCCACCGTCTGGACAATAATTGTGTTAAGTATGTCTGTGGTATGTAGAGTTGTGTGGATTGTTTTTTTTGTTTTTTTTTAAAGTATATTTTTTTGGGCTTTTCATGCCTTTATTGACAGGACAGTTCAGAGAGTGACAGGAAACGGGAGGCAGAGATGGGGAATGACATGCAGTACAGGGCCATCCGATGCGGGATTCGAACCGGGGCCTCCTGCAGCGAGGACTATAGCCTCTACACATGGGGCGGGTGCTCTACCAACTGAGATAAACACCACCCCAGTTGTTGTGTGGATTGTTGTATTGCACCTGCACTTTTGTTGTCCTTCCGCAACTAAGTGCCTAACGGAATAAGAAAGTACTTTACTATTTCTTCATCCACCCAATAATTTCAGTTTCCTTGTTGTTAAATATAAGTGACCTGTAGAAACACGTTACAATGTTTAATTTAAAGACAGAACAAACAAACACAACAAGTCTTTACTTTTCATTAGTTTTTTATTAGGTTTTAATCGGCATCGAGCTGCAAATGTAACTGATTAAAAATGTAAATAGTTTTGGTGATAAAACGTGTCACAGTCGTGTCACAGTCGTGTCACAGTCGTGTTTACTGGCCGCGCTCTTCAAGTCTATACACGGATTCTTCATATACATCAATATTACAGTGTGACCATGGAAACTGTCGACATGACAACCATGTGTCCACAGACTTTCACTTTAAACCAGAGCCCTGAGTCGTCGCGCTGCGTTCACTGCCCCTGGGACAAACAGAGTCGTCGCGATGCGTTCACTGCCCCTGCGTTCATTGCCCCAGAAAACAAACAACAACAACAACAGCCTCAGTGTGACCTCATCGTCCCGGTCGCTGCTGATTGGTCTGAGCCACTGTTGCCATGGTTAGGGTCTCTCACCAGAAGCTCAGATTTACAGTTTTACCCCAGGAAGTGAATGCAGCATCATTGTAACCACTAACGATCCCCTCTCTCCCCCCCCCCCCCCCCCCATCCTAACAGTGACCTCATCGACCCAACAGTGCGATTAGTAATATGATGCTAGCCGTTGCCATGGTAACTTTATTATTTCTGACAGGAAACGAGGCGGCGGCGGCGGCTGGTGAGCGTTTCCTGTTTCCTGGGGGGGGGGGGGATTAGCTGAGGATTTTGTGGTAGGGGTGGAGGGGGAGGGACGAGGTGAACGCTCTGATGTCGCTGATGAGCGTGGTGTCCTGTAGCCATGACGACGAGGCCGTCAGGAAGTTCAGCTCGCTGACCTCGCCGTAGGAGGAGGGGGGGGGGTTGTCGGGGCCGTCGGCGCCGCAGCCGGCGCTCTGGTCGGGGGCGTCGCCCTCCTCCACCCCGAAGCCCACCACCTGGACACGGACAGGAAACAGAGCTGGTTTCAGAGTTAAAGGGACAGTTCAACATTTAGTCAGACTGGCCCATCACCATAACAACCCCTATAGTCACAGCAGTAGGTTCGTTACCTTTAATTGTCAGTGCAAGCTGTTTTTAGAACGGCGGAGCAGAGCCGTGAGCTTCACCACGCTATGAGATAATAACACAACGTTACCACACAGAGTTGTTTTAGAGGGAAATACAGAGACTGTTGATGAACAACTGTCCCTGAAGGCAACGTGCATCAGAGGTTTTACATGAATTTCCCTCTAAAACAACTCTGTGTGGTAACGTTGTGTTATTATCTCATAGCGTGGTGAATGTGCAGGTCACAACTTGTCCACCAGAGCGTTGTGGAGTTGTTGGATTGTGTATTTGATGAGTTTGATGAGGGAAACCAAGACATCCCATGAGCCTCCGTAGCGTAGCTCTGAGCAGCTCACGGCTCTGCTCCGCCGTTCTAAAAATAGCTTGCACCGACAATTAAAGGTAATGAACCTACTGCTATGACTTTTCTGGTGCTTCACCTTTAAAGAGTTCAGCTGAACATGTTGAACTGTCCCTTTAACTCTGTAACTATTGATTATTGATCGACAGACGTACGTGAACGCTGAGTTTCCTGCTCCTGGCGTCTCGGTGCTGCAGGAACCACGAGACCAGATCCTCCTGGGAGAAGACCTTCAGGGCCTCGATCTGCAACAGACCGGAGAGGGGGTTCAGGACCAGGACCAGGACCAGGACCAGGACCAGGACCAGGACCTGGACCCGGACCAGGACCACAGACCAGGACCAGGACCACAGACCAGGACCCGGACCACAGACCAGGACCAGGACCACAGACCAGAACCAGGACCAGGACCAGGACCAGGACCAGGACCACAGACCAGGACCAGGACCACAGACCAGGACCAGGACCACAGACCAGGACCAGGACCAGGACCAGGACCAGGACCACAGACCAGGACCAGGACCAGGACCAGGACCAGGACCACAGACCAGGACCCGGACCAGGACCAGGACCAGGACCAGGACCAGGACCACAGACCAGGACCCGGACCAGGACCACAGACCAGGACCCGGACCAGGACCAGGACCAGGACCAGGACCAGGACCAGGACCAGGACCAGGACCCGCACCAGGACCAGGACCAGGACCAGGACCAGGACCACAGACCAGGACCACAGACCAGGACCCGGACCAGGACCAGGACCAGGACCAGGACCAGGACCCGCACCAGGACCACAGACCAGGACCACAGACCAGGACCAGGACCACAGACCAGGACCAGGACCAGGACCAGGACCAGGACCCGCACCAGGACCACAGACCAGGACCACAGACCAGGACCAGGACCACAGACCAGGACCAGGACCAGGACCAGGACCAGGACCACAGACCAGGACCAGGACCACAGACCAGGACCAGGACCAGGACCAGGACCAGGACCAGGACCACAGACCAGGACCAGGACCAGGACCAGGACCAGGACCAGGACCAGGACCAGGACCACAGACCAGGACCCGGACCAGGACCAGGACCACAGACCAGGACCCGGACCAGGACCAGGACCAGGACCAGGACCACAGACCAGGACCAGGACCAGGACCAGGACCAGGACTCTCACCTCCTTGTGCAGCCGGTTGAAGACGTACTGCTGCGTGACGACCTCGAACCAGTGGCGGTCGACCTCCTCCCCCAGGTGAGCGTCCTCGCACTCCTTCAGCTTGATGAGCGCCGTCACCTGCGTCCTGAAGGCGTCCTCGCTCAGCGCCGACAGACGCTCGCCGAAACTCACCAGGAACTCCTCGATCTTCGCCTCCACCAGCTCCGTGCTGAACTTGGTGGCCTGTGTTTCCACGGTGACGGAGAAGCCCAGCACGCCGGACGTGTTCCTGCAGGTCGGGTACACCTGGTACCTGGAGGTCACGTGATCAGAGATCAATACGATCAATAAGTCACAACATCCTATCGCTGATCAACACCCATCAATAACTCACCCCAGAGTCTCCTTGGTCCTGAGGAAGTCGAAGCACGGCTCCTCCATGTGCATCTGGGACAACGGAGAACACACAACATTAATGTGACCTGATCCATCAGAATGAGTCACAGTGACTCAGATTTCAAAGTCTAGATTTTAGTCTCAATGGAAAGATGATAAAATCATCTTTAAAATGAA
>CM064886.1:0-67500 GCA_030347415.2 Decapterus maruadsi | reverse complement strand
CAGAGAGAGAGGGGGTCAACGCTGGACCGCTTCAGACTGGTTCAGACCGGTTCATCACACTGGACCGCTTCAGACCGGTTCAGACGGTTCACACCGGTTCAGACCGGTTCAGACCGGTTCATTACACTGGGGGTCGTGCGTGCGTGCGCGTGTACGTGCGTGTGTGCGTGCGTGTGCGTGCGTGCGCGTGTACGTGCGTGTGTGCGTGCGTGCGTGCGTGCGTGCGTGTGCGTGCGCCACCTACTTGCCCAGCCGCTCCGGCTTGATGAGGATGTTGAAGTAGGTTTTCTTCAGCTGCTCTGAGAACATGGAGAAGACGGCCGGGTCGGCGCTGAAGTCGGCCAGATGGTCCACGATCAGCTTCAACAGCAGCTGAGGCAGAGGGGGGGGTCAGCGGTGTTACCATGGCTACAAACATACTGAGGTCAGAGGGGGGGGGGTCAGCGGTGTTACCATGGCTACAAACATACAGGTTAACCGCTGAGGACAAGACAGCGGCCGTCACATCCTGATCTGAGACCAGGTCAACGTTGATTCTCCGGTCGTTCTACACATGCAGACAGACAGTATTAACTGACTCGCCGCTCTGTGTTCGTGTCGCCGTGATAATTTAACCATGAAAAGTAGGCGACAACACTACAACACGACAACACTACAACGTTACCGCCACGCTGTGAGTGAGTCATGTTGTCATGTCGTCATGACGACCAGGCTTCATGACCCCGCTCCACAGACCCAGGAGGCATCGGGGTCATGAAGCCTGGTCGTCCCGTCATGACGTTTCACAACACCACGGCTGTAACGTGTTGTAGCCGAGAAGGAGGCTGCTGTCGTTAAAGCCGCGCTGTGAGTGAGTCATGTCGTCATGTCATCATGTCGTCATGACGACCAGGCTTCATGAAGCCGCTCCACAGACCGCGCTGCACGGCTACCGCTAGCACCGGGGTCTGTGCAGTTTTCTTCTAGACGTAAATACGTAACACGTGTCCCGTCCAATCAGAACGCTTCCCGACCCCCAGACGTTGAGCAGAATTAAATAAAGGCGATTTAACGTGAATTATTATTTCCATGTAAATTCGAAGGACAATATTTTAATTACGAACTATTTAGTTCAGAATAATTAACTCTGAATTAAAAAACATGATGTAACCGTGGTAAATGAGACGCAGCTGCATTCACGCTGTAGATCCAAACGTGTCCGCGCCCGCATGGCGATGACGTGGCACATCGTGATTGGTCGTGGTGGCGTGATGCAATGACTTGGACGCTACCGCGGATGGAGGCGGAGTCAGTAAATATCGGACTCATCGTCACAAACCACATCTCGTCTGAACAGTTTCAGACGGACGATTCAGGAGAAAATGAACTCATCGTCACAAACACATCTCATCTGAACGGTTTCAGACGGACGATTCAGGAGAAAATGAACTTCCAGACGTGTCTCGTCTCCTAGGCAACGTCAAACAAACACTCGTAAATGCTGGTAAACGCCGGCGCTAATGACAGTATTTTAATCATTTTCGTCACTGTTAGTTGTGTAAATGTTTAATATCATCATAAGAAAATATAAATGGCTCACTTTCGTCTCCCTACAACTTTTAAATCACGATGTGCCACGTCATCGCCAGTCGCCGCCCCCGGACACGTTTGGTGCCGACACCAGAACTCCGCTGGCCGTTCACGAGAGTCGTGATTTCATCCGGCTCGTTGGCCAGCGATCTCACGGTTCCCATGACAACTGATGGAAGACAAGGTTTATACAGATGTTACTGGTTCAAAATTGCGGGGTTTGTCTCGCACTGCAGGATCTCGCGAACGCGAGAATTTTCACCACCACTGTTTTCCTCTAGGTGGCAGCACCGTACTAAATACTGCTCAGACGTTTTGGACAATGCTGACACGTCACATGTAGCCGCGATGAGGAGTGGCGCTGTCCATGATGCAGGTAGAATACAGTAGGATGATAGGGATGAAAGGAGAACGAGCTGCAGCCAGTAAATAATCTATAGTTTTTCAATGACAAAATGTAACAACGGCAGCTACAGTAGGCTACTATACGTCTCATGTGATAATGAGACCGGTGACGCCGTCAACCAGCCGGCCTGGACTGGAAGGAGTCCGGGTCAAAACCTCAAGCCCCGGTGTTCGGCAGCCTGCCTCTCGTGTGGATAATCAGCGCGATTAAGCCAACGGATTTGATCTGGAAAATATATATATAGACTCATGTGTTTTCATAACGTAGTCATGAAGTGGATGCAGTTCAATCACCGCAACTCTGTCCGGAGCTTCTCCACTTCTATTCCCGTATACTTGGTAACAGTAACCCGGGTACAAGAACCCCCGCCCCCACCCCCCCTTGTCCAGATGCGTTCCGTGGTCCATGGCGATTTTCATACACACACCAGCCTCGCTTTCAATAAAACACACACACGCCTCCTTTGATGTGAACTGGCACAGAGCATGAAGCTGGGTTGATAACCAGCTTCGTGTTAACCCGGACCGGTGTTGCCCGGACTTTTTTTGGAGGGTGTGTGTAAAATGAGGTGAAGAAATGATGCTGCGCTCACATCGCTTATCTGCTGCCTTGAATCTGCCCTTTATCCACCTTATTTTCGAATGCAGAAGTAAGTTGTTTTGATCGCAATTATGGAACACGATAATAATATTATGGCATCAAGAGTGCTGGACCGGAAGTTCCACATAAAAACCCAGACCTCCATTAATCCATGAAAAATAAGGTGGATACGTGCGCGTTCACAGATTCACAATAAGACAACAAGCCACTCGTGGTGCCGCTGATCTGGCTTTTAGCTGCTCTGTAATCTCATTGTTTCAAAGAAAATGGATTGATTGATTTTTTTTACGCATGGCTCTGTGCGTCTGGCACGTGTGTCTAGTTTTGAATCGAGGCTTTATGTTCAGCTCCCCTTAGCCTACATGGGAAATTTATTACATGAAACACAACAACATTTCTTCACTTAGCCCACGAACTGAAGTGAGCTACTGTTAAGAACCGCCTTTTCTGTTCAAAGCAAACAGCTGTGAAGTACTGTGGGGGGAGGGGCAGGCCCTTTGTCTGACGGAGTGAAGTATCCATAAACACCCATTGGTCACAAGAATGGCAGGCTGCTGGTGAGAAGCTTTTCTGAGCATCAGGTTACTGTAATGTTCATAGTAATTGATTTATTAGGTATGGTTTGCTCAGCTTTCACCCACTCAACAATGTTTGTGTGCTGGTGACTGTAATGTAAAGCTGCTGAATATTTTAAATAAAGCTACAGAAAATCAGTTCTGGCATGAGTCAGTTATTTGGTCTAAAGACTCATTTTGTTGTGGGAAATATTAATTTACTGTAAACCCAACCTTTTGCCTTTTTATTAACATACTGTAGCCTACAGCAACACATTCTTCCAGCTGGCTGTTTTTCTACCAGTTACAGACAGTAGCCTAGATGCAAAGTATGGATGAGCTGAGACACATTAACACCTCTATTCATCTCCGCGCTCCATCGCCCATCGCAACATCTGATTTACATGTTGACTGTTAACACATGGCGATTGGCCATTCACGCGGCTTTGTTCTTGGTTTCGGCCAATCAGCTTGTAAGCACGTGGCTAATTATCAGCTTTCAACCAATCGCACTGTTTTATTGTGAGTGTGTGAATAGAGAATAAAAAAATAGAGAATAAAAGAAAAACATCTACGCAGTCAAACAACAAAATGAGCAGTCTATTTCTCCCTTCCTCTGCCCCGTGTCTGTGTTATGCGAGGCATTGCTCATGTGGTTTAGTTTTCGAAATATTGTAGTTTGCAGGCAGCTATTGTCCCCTTTGTAAATACAATGTATTTCAATATAATATTTCTTTTGTTTTTTTTATTTCAATATAATATTGCTTAAGTAAAAATGAATCAATCCATTTTCCTTGAAATAATGAGATTGCAGAGCAGCTAAAAACCAGAGCACCAGTTCACTGTATTTTCACAACACTGTCACTCTCGATCAGCGGTACCACGCCGCTGGTTATGAACTCAGTTGTGAATCTGAACGCGCATGGACAGATTCAAGGCAGTAGATAAATCACAAACAGAGCACCGACGTGTCCGTGCGCGCAGCGCAGCGAAGCCTGTGGTTAGCCTGACCAAGATATTGAATGTTGACGTTTATTTAGAAGAAGTCTGATTATGAATGCTGCCCTGGATTAGATTCTGTCCTCATAGCCTAATTCTGATTATTTTCAAACAGTGGCCAAACAACAGATCCATTTTATTATATTACACTATATTTTCCATTTTTGCTGAGCGGTTTGTTCTGAATTAAATAAAAGCCTGTCCCAAACAGCCGCGTGTGTTACTTCATTTTATATCATCTTTGCCCTGTGCAGAAGACCTTCATAATTTGTGATACATAATCATGAAGTCATAAAGCAAGCCAGGCGTTTATCATATTACAATAGTTTCTGTGATTTAGGCAGGGTATACAGTAGTTAGTTTTTTCTAGTTAAAATTTCTAGAGTTTAAGGCAGTGGATTACACCGCAGATCGTTAAAAATTCAGCTGTAATAACGTGCTTTCACTGTTCTAAGATCACTGGAAAAAGTTGTTTTGTCACCATCCCTTTTGACAAAAAAACCTCGCCAAGAGGGTTTGGAAAGTCAAAAACAGCCACTTTTGTACAACAGGAGAGCCTGGCTAACCCACTAAACTGGCTTCACAGTAGCTGCAGCATCTGTCTCTCTCTCTCTTCCTCCACGCTCTGCGCCGACTCTATTCTCTGAGCACCAGGTTTGACCGGAGCGGAGCTCCACTGAGCCCCGCCCCCGCGGGCCACAAGCAGCATGGGACAAGCCGACAGATATCAAGCCTGTGATCTGCGGCCGTGGGAACAACTGTAGAAATCAAACTGGATTAGTTGAACCGAGCTGAAAACAGCGCTACTGAGCTTTCATTTCATTGACTTTCAATCAAGATTCCAGTACTGATAATTGGTGTGTACTGTGTACTTTATAATGCAGAAAAAACCCTGCAGTAGTTAGTTCTAGTTAAATAGCCTAGAGTTTAAGTAGTGGATTACTGTGTAGATCACTGTTCATCCGTAGTGTCCTCCGTTCTCACAGATGCCACCTGGTGGTTGTTTTGGTACCATGTGTAGTTTTAGTATGTGTAACTGTTGTCTCGTAAAGAAAAACATGCCTGACTCTTGGGCCGTCTCGCGTGAATCACGCGAGAAGTCCGCAATTTTGAACCAGTAACATCTGTATCTCGTCCGGTTCCTCCACCGTCTTTACACCGACTCTATTCCCACCAGTCCGTGCTCTAGTCCACCGGAATGTAGTGTGTCCGTACTGTGTAGTACTGTGAGTAGTGTGAGCCTGTGATGCTGTATCCGTGGGAACAACTGGCTCACACAACTGGATTAGTAGCAAACACACGGCGCTGCCACACGCCAGGCGCCAGTTCAACCAGTACCAGTACTATGTTGGTGTGTACTGTGTACTGTGTAGTACTGTGTAGTACTGTGTAGTACTGTGTAGTAGTGTGTAGTAGTGTGTAGTAGTGTGTAGTAGTGTGTAGTACTGTGTAGTAGTGTGTAGTACTGTGTAGTACTGCGTAGTAGTGTGTATTATCTCACCGGCAGCTTGTGGTTGAAGCCCTTCAGCCGGATCACCAGTCCGTGCTCTAGTACTGTGTAGTAGTGTGTAGTAGTGTGTAGTACTGTGTAGTAGTGTGTAGTACTGTGTAGTAGTGTGTAGTAGTGTGTAGTACTGTGTAGTAGTGTGTAGTACTGTGTAGTAGTGTGTAGTAGTGTGTAGTACTGTGTAGTAGTGTGTAGTACTGTGTAGTAGTGTGTAGTAGTGTGTAGTAGTGTGTAGTAGTGTGTAGTAGTGTGTAGTATCTCACCGGCAGCTTGTGGTTGAAGCCCTTCAGCCGGATCACCAGCCCGTGCTCTAGTACTGTGTAGTACTGTGTAGTAGTGTGTAGTAGTGTGTAGTAGTGTGTAGTAGTGTGTAGTAGTGTGTAGTACTGTGTAGTACTGTGTAGTAGTGTGTAGTACTGTGTAGTAGTGTGTAGTATCTCACCGGCAGCTTGTGGTTGAAGCCCTTCAGACGGATCACCAGCCCGTGCTCTAGTAGTGTGTAGTACTGTGTAGTACTGTGTAGTAGTGTGTAGTAGTGTGTAGTAGTGTGTAGAAGTGTGTAGTAGTGTGTAGTACTGTGTAGTAGTGTGTAGTACTGTGTAGTAGTGTGTAGTAGTGTGTAGTAGTGTGTAGTAGTGTGTAGTAGTGTGTAGTAGTGTGTAGTAGTGTGTAGTAGTGTGTAGTAGTGTGTAGTACTGTGTAGTAGTGTGTAGTATCTCACCGGCAGCTTGTGGTTGAAGCCCTTCAGCCGGATCACCAGCCCGTGCTCTAGTAGTGTGTAGTACTGTGTAGTAGTGTGTAGTAGTGTGTAGTAGTGTGTAGTACTGTGTAGTACTGTGTAGTACTGTGTAGTACTGTGTAGTAGTGTGTAGTAGTGTGTAGTAGTGTGTAGTACTGTGTAGTACTGTGTAGTAGTGTGTAGTAGTGTGTAGTAGTGTGTAGTACTGCGTAGTACTGTGTAGTATCTCTCACCGGCAGCTTGTGGTTGAAGCCCTTCAGCCGGATCACCAGCCCGTGCTCTAGTACTGTGTAGTACTGTGTAGTAGTGTGTAGTAGTGTGTAGTAGTGTGTAGTAGTGTGTAGTAGTGTGTAGTAGTGTGTAGTACTGTGTAGTATCTCTCACCGGCAGCTTGTGGTTGAAGCCCTTCAGCCGGATCACCAGCCCGTGCTCTAGTACTGTGTAGTACTGTGTAGTAGTGTGTAGTACTGTGTAGTAGTGTGTAGTAGTGTGTAGTAGTGTGTAGTAGTGTGTAGTAGTGCGTAGTAGTGTGTAGTATCTCACCGGCAGCTTGTGGTTGAAGCCCTTCAGCCGGATCACCAGCCCGTGCTCTAGTAGTGTGTAGTAGTGTGTAGTAGTGTGTAGTAGTGTGTAGTAGTGTGTAGTAGTGTGTAGTAGTGTGTAGTAGTGTGTAGTATCTCACCGGCAGCTTGTGGTTGAAGCCCTTCAGCCGGATCACCAGCCCGTGCTCTAGTAGTGTGTAGTAGTGTGTAGTACTGTGTAGTAGTGTGTAGTAGTGTGTAGTAGTGTGTAGTACTGTGTAGTAGTGTGTAGTAGTGTGTAGTACTGTGTAGTATCTCACCGGCAGCTTGTGGTTGAAGCCCTTCAGCCGGATCACCAGCCCGTGCTCTAGTAGTGTGTAGTAGTGTGTAGTAGTGTGTAGTACTACATAGTACTGTGTAGTAGTGTGTAGTAGTGTGTAGTAGTGTGTAGTAGTGTGTAGTACTGTGTAGTAGTGTGTAGTAGTGTGTAGTATCTCACCGGCAGCTTGTGGTTGAAGCCCTTCAGCCGGATCACCAGCCCGTGCTCTAGTACTGTGTAGTAGTGTGTAGTAGTGTGTAGTAGTGTGTAGTAGTGTGTAGTAGTGTGTAGTAGTGTGTAGTAGTGTGTAGTATCTCACCGGCAGCTTGTGGTTGAAGCCCTTCAGCCGGATCACCAGTCCGTGCTCTAGTACTGTGTAGTAGTGTGTAGTAGTGTGTAGTACTATGTAGTAGTGTGTAGTATCTCACCGGCAGCTTGTGGTTGAAGCCCTTCAGCCGGATCACCAGCCCGTGCTCTAGTACTGTGTAGTAGTGTGTAGTAGTGTGTAGTAGTGTGTAGTACTGTGTAGTAGTGTGTAGTACTGTGTAGTAGTGTGTAGTAGTGTGTAGTACTGTGTAGTAGTGTGTAGTATCTCACCGGCAGCTTGTGGTTGAAGCCCTTCAGCCGGATCACCAGTCCGTGCTCTAGTACTGTGTAGTAGTGTGTAGTAGTGTGTAGTACTATGTAGTAGTGTGTAGTATCTCACCGGCAGCTTGTGGTTGAAGCCCTTCAGCCGGATCACCAGCCCGTGTTCTCCCGCCACCAGCTTGTACTCCAGCTGAGCCACGTCGGCCTCGTAGGCCGGCTCCGCCAGGTTGTGGGCCAGGATGTTGACGAACAGGTCGAACAGGACCAGGCTGGACCAGGGGGGAGTATTGATCTGATCAGCTGATCAATCAGGTGTTGATCTGATCAGCTGATCAATCTGGTATTGATCTGATCAGCTGATCAATCAGGTGTTGATCTGATCAGCTGATCAATCTGGTATTGATCTGATCAGCTGATCAATCAGGTATTGATCTGATCAGCTGATCAATCTGGTATTGATCTGATCAGCTGATCAATCAGGTATTGATCTGATCAGCTGATCAATCTGGTATTGATCTGATCAGCTGATCAATCTGGTATTGATCTGATCAGCTGATCAATCAGGTATTGATCTGATCAGCTGATCAATCTGGTATTGATCTGATCAGCTGATCAATCAGGTATTGATCTGATCAGCTGATCAATCTGGTATTGATCTGATCAGCTGATCAATCTGGTATTGATCTGATCAGCTGATCAATCAGGTATTGATCTGATCAGCTGATCAATCAGGTATTGATCTGATCAGCTGATCAATCCGTCCATGTAGAGAACATTGATTACCTACTGTGGTGAAACATCAGTTATTAAAACGCTAAAGAGAACATCAGGATGTGATATTCCAGGCTCTGCATCTCTATGAACTGATCAATATTTAACGGATAATGAAGTCTTACTTCTCTGGACTCTTCTGGATCAATATTTAACTGATAATGAAGTCTTACTTCTCTGGACTCTTCTGGATCATCGGAGAGATCAGGTTGAAACGAATATAAGCTGAAACACAAACACACACCAACACATGTTAAACTCATGTTCAGTAAAATGATTCAGTGTGTAATGATCTGATTGGTCCAGCAGGTGGAGTATTGATCTGATTGGTCCAGCAGGTGGAGTAATGATCTGATTGGTCCACCAGGTGGAGTAATGATCTGATTGGTCCACCAGGTGGAGTAATGATCTGATTGGTCCACCAGGTGGAGTATTGATCTGATTGGTCCACCAGGTGGAGTAATGATCTGATTGGTCCACCAGGTGGAGTAATGATCTGATTGGTCCACCAGGT
The DNA here is from genome assembly GCA_030347415.2 of Decapterus maruadsi. NCBI lineage: Eukaryota > Metazoa > Chordata > Actinopteri > Carangiformes > Carangidae > Decapterus > Decapterus maruadsi. The sequence continues at coordinate 58,413 of CM064886.1, read as the reverse complement.
GGAGTAATGATCTGATTGGTCCACCAGGTGGAGTAATGATCTGATTGGTCCACCAGGTGGAGTAATGATCTGATTGGTCCACCAGGTGGAGTAATGATCTGATTGGTCCACCAGGTGGAGTAATGATCTGATTGGTCCACCAGGTGGAGTAATGATCTGATTGGTCCACCAGGTGGAGTAATGATCTGATTGGTCCACCAGGTGGAGTAATGATCTGATTGGTCCAGCAGGTGGAGTAATGATCTGATTGGTCCACCAGGTGGAGTAATGATCTGATTGGTCCACCAGGTGGAGTAATGATCTGATTGGTCCACCAGGTGGAGTATTGATCTGATTGGTCCACCAGGTGGAGTAATGATCTGATTGGTCCACCAGGGGGAGCCGTGATTTTATTATTTTAATACCTATTTAACTTGAAAAGTGAATATTACAGAATATTGAACAGGTGGAGTATTGATCTTTGGGATCTTGAACCAGGTGGAGTAATGTCCTTCTTGGTCCACCAGGTGGAGTAATGATCTGATTGGTCCACCAGGTGGAGGAAATCTGATTGGTCCACCAGGTGGAGTAATGATTGGTTGGTCCACCAGGTGGAGTATTGAACCAGATGGAATCAGGTGATTAAACAGCTGGTGATGTCACGATGACGATGACATCACTGTCAAACTGTTACTGACCAATGAACTTGTTCTCAGCAGGAAGGTGAAGTTCAGGGTGGAGCGGGATTTTATTATTTTAATACCTATTTAACTAAAAGTGAATATTACAGAATATTTGAACAGCACACAATCACCAATCAGACACCAGTCAGTCAGCTGTGATCTTGAACTTGTTGTCCTTGGTTGTGTGTGTTCAGGTGTGTGTGTGTCTTACCCTCCATGCTGTAGCAGGTACCGAACCATTTCTCTCTGAGTGAACAGTGACCTTCGTTCTCTGGAACAAGAACCAGATGGAATCAGGTGATTAAACAGCTGGTGATGTCACGATGACGATGACATCACTGTCAAACTGTTACTGACCAATGAACTTGTTCTCACTGTTCAGACTGACTCTGATCCCTAGGCAACAACCACACTGTTACACTGACTGATCACCTAGGCAACAAGCACACTGTTAGACTGACTCAGTCAGTCAGCAACAAGTTCAGGTGTTAGACTGACTCTGATCACCTGTGGCAACAGCCATGCTGTTACACTGACTGATTTCACTCTGAGGAACAAGACACTGTTAGACAGAAGCTCAGATCACTCTGTCTGGCAACAAGCACACTGTTAGACTGACTCTGATCACCTAGGCAACAACCACACTGTTACACTGACTGATCACCTAGGCAACAAGCACACTGTTAGACTGACTCTGATCACCTAGGCAACAACCACACTGTTACACTGACTGATCACCTAGGCAACAAGCACACTGTTAGACTGACTCTGGATCAGTTTACTGGAGTCAGCACTGATCACCTATAGATACAACCAGAGCGATAGATATAACAGAGTGGCGACACTCCCATAGGACTCCGTTGTTCAAAGATGGCGGGTCGACTTCCGGGTCATGGAGCCTCAATAGTTCCAAACATTCCTCCCGTGGCGCTGGACCACGTCTGTTTCTATGGCCGGACAGCAAGAAACTCCTGAGCTAAACTGATGAAATACCGACCAATTTTAAGTCGTAAAGTGGTAATAATCTTTGCCATGTACAGTAACTATGCTGACTTAACAAAATAAAATTTATAAGACTGATCGGTTCCTTAAAAAACATGTATTTATTTACGGTAAGATGATGATTTCAGTCCGTAGCCCAGAGGTAGTCCTGCTCACTTTTCATTCAAACAAACTAATGCCACTGCCACAGTTGTTAAATTTAATCAATGAGACCAACATTAATCTCCTACAAAGAGTTTAACCAGCCATCGGTAAACGTCTGAAAGCGTGCGGATACGTTACTTGGCTCCTTATCTACCCCGCCGGGAGGACGAGAGACTGCCGCCGGCAGATGAGGTCCGTAGAGCGGCCCTGGTGGTGCTCGGTCGCGGCTCACACAGACTCTGCACTCCTCCCAAACAAACGCCGATGCAAACTGACCCCAGACTTCGGATTAAACTGTGACTTTCTGGCATGAAAAACTGTCAGAACGGTGACGTGTTAACTGCGCTAAAGCCAGCATCAAAGCATGTTTTTTATCAGCTTTACTGCTATGGCTGTTAGCGAATGCTAATTACTGTTAGCCCGTCTATGAGATTTTACATATACATTAGCATTAAGCTAGCTGGCTTTATGTTGAGTTGTGATACTGGCTGTGTGCGTTTTGAACGTTGTTTGAAACTATGTGGGTTTGATTGAACATCTTTGATGCTATTCCCGCTTAATATATTGCTTTACTCCTCTTTTTATATTTTACGTATGCCATTTTTACTGTAGGGCAGGCTAATCTTCAATTTGGAGTACAAATAAAACCTTGAAGCAAAAAGATTTTGCCCTTTGTTTGAAAACTGACATAGATAATTCAGTAACAGTTGTGAATATAGCTTTGTACGGTTTATTTTTAACATTTTACCGTCCAAAAGCAAGTTTATTACTGTCTGTCCCATAGAAGAACATGACAGTGGCAGCCTAGTTTGGAACTATCGGGAGCTACATGAACCACGTGACCACACTGTCGGCGAGATCAAAAGCTGTCGCCACTCTGTTATAATCTACTGCTCTGGATACAACCATATTGTTAGACTGACTCTGGATCAGTTTACTGAACTGACTCTGGATCAGTTTATTGAACTGACTCTGGATCAGTTTACTGAACTGACTCTGGATCAGTAAATTGAACTGACTCTGGATCAGTTGATGTTCATTTACCTCTGGGTCGAACTCGAACATGAGCTGGTCTCCGGTCAGGAAGTCCTCTTTGGGAAACAGCTGCATGTTCTCACAGATGTTTTCAACAAACTCGATGGGATCCGTCTATCAGAGGTCAGAGGTCAGAGGTCAGAGGTCACAGGTCAGAGGTCAGAGGTCAGAGGTCACAGGTTCGATTCCCCCCACTGTGACTTCATACTCACCAGTAACACAACTCATAACATTTCATCATTATTCTCATATTGAACGTAATGAAAACATTATTTCTAATCATAACAAGCTGTGAAGCAGGTTTTCATCTGTTGTGTCTCAGTGACTGTTATGAACAAAGTAAATGAATCAACACCTTCGTAAGAAGTGTGTGTGTGTGTGTGTGTGTGTGTACCTGCTCCTGATAGTGAAACTCGTTGGCTTCTATCTTCTGAATTTCCTCATAGATCCTGAGGAATAAGGAGATTATATATTATATGTATGTACCTGCTCCTGATAGTGAAACTCGTTGGCTTCTATCTTCTGAATTTCCTCATAGATCCTGAGGAATAAGGAGATTATATATATATACATATATATATATATATATATATATATATATATATATATACACATCGCCACGGTGCAGACGTCCAAAGGCCTGGCCGACAAAGTCTACTTCCTGCCCCTCACCCCGTACTACTTCACTCAGGTTATAAACAACCATATATATATACACACACACACACACACACACACACACACAGGAACAAACCACAACAAACAACATTGAAGTTCAGAACTTAATTTCATGTAAATGAATGTGTAACATCTTTCTGTTGGTCCAGTTCTGCTGCTGCAGCGAGACACACTTCCTGTTAGCGTGCACAATAAAACCCTGTGTGTGTGTGTGTGTGCGCTAGGGGTTTGACCGAATAGCCGTGTCATAGTCGAGTATTCACCATTTCCTTTTTTTTCTTTTTTCAAAAGCCCGGTGCTGTAATGAAGCCGTTGAACGGCGTCTACGTTGATGCTCTACAGCTGATCTGCAGCAGGGGGCGCTGTGGCCGTGTGTGTTGATGCTCTACAGCTGATCTGCAGCAGGGGGCGCTGTGGCCGTGTGTGTTGATGCTCTACAGCTGATCTGCAGCAGGGGGCGCTGTGGCCGTGTGTGTTGATGCTCTACAGCTGATCAGCTGATGTGTTTGTTGATGCTCTACAGCTGATCTGCAGCAGGGGGCGCTGTGGCCGTGTGTGTTGATGCTCTACAGCTGATCTGCAGCAGGGGGCGCTGTGGCCGTGTGTGTTGATGCTCTACAGCTGATCTGCAGCAGGGGGCGCTGATGTGCTGATCTGCAGCAGGGGGCGCTGTGGCCGTGTGTGTTGATGCTCTACAGCTGATCTGCAGCAGGGGGCGCTGTGGCCGTGTGTGTTGATGCTCTGACGTTGATGCTCTCTACAGCTGATCTGCAGCAGGGGCGCTGTGGCCGTGTGTGTTGATGCTCTACAGCTGATCTGCAGCAGGGGGCGCTGTGGCCGTGTACGTTGATGCTCTACAGCTGATCTGCAGCAGGGGGCGCTGTGGCCGTGTGTGTTGATGCTCTACAGCTGATCTGCAGCAGGGGGCGCTGTGGCCGTGTACGTTGATGCTCTACAGCTGATCTGCAGCAGGGGGCGCTGTGGCCGTGTACGTTGATGCTCTACAGCTGATCTGCAGCAGGGGGCGCTGTGGCCGTGTGTGTTGATGCTCTACAGCTGATCTGCAGCAGGGGGCGCTGTGGCCGTGTGTGTTGATGCTCTACAGCTGATCTGCAGCAGGGGGCGCTGTGGCCGTGTGTGTTGATGCTCTACAGCTGATCTGCAGCAGGGGGCGCTGTGGCCGTGTGTGTTGATGCTCTACAGCTGATCTGCAGCAGGGGGCGCTGTGGCCGTGTGTGTTGATGCTCTACAGCTGATCTGCAGCAGGGGGCGCTGTGGCCGTGTGTTGATGCTCTACAGTGATGCTCTACAGCTGATCTGCAGCAGGGGGCGCTGTGGCCGTGTGTGTTGATGCTCTACAGCTGATCTGCAGCAGGGGGCGCTGTGGCCGTGTGTGTTGATGCTCTACAGCTGATCTGCAGCAGGGGGCGCTGTGGCCGTGTACGTTGATGCTCTACAGCTGATCTGCAGCAGGGGGCGCTGTGGCCGTGTGTGTTGATCTGCAGCAGGGGGCGCTGTGGCCGTGTGTGTTGATGCTCTACAGCTGATCTGCAGCAGGGGGCGCTGTGGCCGTGTGTGTTGATGCTCTACAGCTGATCTGCAGCAGGGGGCGCTGTGGCCGTGTGTGTTGATGCTCTACAGCTGATCTGCAGCAGGGGGCGCTGTGGCCGTGTGTGTTGATGCTCTACAGCTGATCTGCAGCAGGGGGCGCTGTGGCCGTGTGTGTTGATGCTCTATGATCTGCAGCAGGGGGCGCTGTGGCCGTGTGTGTTGATGCTCTACAGCTGATCTGCAGCAGGGGGCGCTGTGGCCGTGTGATCTGCTGATCTGCAGCAGGGGGCGCTGTGGCCGTGTGTGTTGATGCTCTACAGCTGATCTGCAGCAGGGGGCGCTGTGGCCGTGTGTGTTGATGCTCTACAGCTGATCTGCAGCAGGGGGCGCTGTGGCCGTGTACGTTGATGCTCTACAGCCGTGTGCCTGCAGCAGGGGGGCGCTGTGATGCTCTACAGCTGCAGCAGTTGATGCTCTACAGCTGATCTGCAGCAGGGGGCGCTGTGGCCGTGTGTGTTGATGCTCTACAGCTGATCTGCAGCAGGGGGCGCTGTGGCCGTGTGGGTCCCAGAATGCATTGCAGCCGGTGAAGCAAAAGCAAGGATGTAGCAGCTAAAAGCTGCTAATTCAAAGCAGCTAAAAGTTACCGTGGTAGCATTTTTTCATGAGAGAAAGTAACCGTTTTGCTCCTTTAAGGGATAGTTCACCCAAAATTCTAATTTCCCTCATCATCTCCTCCCCCTCATGTGGACTAAGAGCTGTGAGAGTTTTCAGAGTCCTCCGTTCCTTCTCTGAGTTACGGGGGGTCCACGCAGCAGGATTTGTCCATATAATGGTTGTCATGGATACCACACCAACAAACACCTGCTGGTCTGTAATGTCCCTCTGGTGGTGAAGCCCCCACAGGAGAAACTGTTCTATATTTTCATCTTGTTTGTAGCAGAAGCTCCCAGTGTCTCAGTCCACTGCTCTTCCTGATGGAGGAACAGTTTCTCCTGTGGGGGCTTCACCACCAGAGGGACGTTACAGACCAGAATGTAAATGTTCATCTACAATGGAAACAGCGCCTACGTTGTGTATTTATAACAGAAGTAAACAGTGTCGCGGCTGCAGCTGAAGCACCGGATGGATTAGGAAAAAACATCTGGGGAATATTTGCCTATTCGTCGACTATTGGGAAGAATTCGGAAAATACTAAAATCCACTATTCGTCAATGCCCCAGTGCGTGTGTGTGTGTGTGCGTGTGTGTGTGTATGGGGTGAAATCAGTGTCAAAACAACTGGAAAGACGCGCAGCAATGTGTGTGTGTACGCATGGATAAATTGTTAGGCGTGCGTGCGTGCGTCGTTACGCGCAGGTTGTATTTCACACGTGACAACAAGCTGGGCACGTATGAAGCGGCGTGTGCACGTCTGACAGTCACTGTTTGACACATTATGTTACGCGTTCACACACACGTGCGTTCGCAGACTCTGTTGCTGCAGCAGGAAGTGGATTTGCAGCGCGTGCAACACTGCGCGTCACTTGACGTGTAATGTAGTTGGACTTTTATTTGTTGGAAACTTCGCTCCACCGCGGCCAGCTCCCCGGAGCCACACTCTCCACACCCCCTGCTTGCGTCTCCCCCCCCCCCGGCCGGAGCTTCATGGTCCTCCATGGTCCCCATCCCAGCTCACAGCGGCCTCCTCCTCCAGCCTCCATCTGGACAGGCCGCTGGCCGCTGTGAGCTGCCTGCTCCGGGGCGGAGCAGCAGCGTGACCCGGGGAACTCTGGTGGAGTGATGGCATAGACCACGGTCCACAGCGGCTCAGCAGACGCAAGGGGGGGGGGGGGGTAGAGGAGAGTGTGGCTCCGGGGAGCTGGCCGCGGTGGAGCGAAGTTTCTAACAAATGAAAAGTCCAACTACATTACACGTCAAGTGACGCGCAGTGTTGCACGCGCTGCAAATCCACTTCCTGCTGCAGCAACAGAGTCCGCACGTGTGTGTGAACGCCTGACAACATTAGTCAAACAAACAGTGACAGACGTGCACAATCTGCTTCATACGCACACAGCTTCTTGTGACAGAGGTTAGCGCCTGACCAAAATGTTCAATCAGCTCCATGCGAGCATTAATGCGTGCGTTTGCTACAAAATGCATGAATGTTTACACGTGACCACTACGCGTAGTGTGATTACCGACGTGCAGCAGTCATCACACGTGAACGTGCGCGTGAACAGGGGGCCATTATAAGTCAATGAGGAAACTACATTACATGTCAGACGCTGTCTGCTGCACAGGCGTGTGACACGTCCAGTTGACATATGCGCACGCATTATGACACGATCGTACCGGTATAGTGTGTGTGTGCGTGCGTGTGTGTGTGTGCGTGCATGTGCAGGCCGACCTCTGCTGAGGACCCAGAGTCTGGAGCATCTTCAGATACTGCAACACCAAGTCTACGACCTGCAGAGAAACAGGAAATGGTTAAAACCTGTCGGCACTGATCCCTGATCAGATCAGGACACATTACACATTAAAGGGACAGAGCGCTCCACGTGTTCGGTCGAGGGGGGGGGGGGGACTGGAGCGCTCCACGTGTTCGGTCGACGGGGGGGGGGGGGACCGGAGCGCTTCTACCGTGCGCTGCTGTCCTGCATGCTTCTCTCTCTCTCTCTGTGTAACAGAGAGAGCGCTGTGGTGTCGAAAGTCGAAAAATGTGTTCGTTGTGGACGTAATTATTTATTTGTGACATCACAGGGAGTTGAGTGAACACACGCCTGGTCACGCTGTGACATCACAGGGAGTTGAGTGAACACACGCCTGGTCACGCTGTGACATCACAGCGCTGGCGGCGGCAGGCCTGTGATGTCACAGCCACAACACCAGCTACACGTGGTTCCTCAAATCTGAGGCGGAGTGGCCGCTCTGTTTACAACGACCTGATTGGACGTCGCCAGTGGCTGCATTTGATTGGTCAAACACCGTCACTTGACAGAGTAGCGGCAGGAAGTAGGAAGCAGGAAGTAGGAAGCAGGAAGCAGGAAGTAGGAAGTAGGAAGCAGGAAGTAGGAAGCAGGAAGTAGGAAGCGGGAAGCAGGAAGTAGGAAGCAGGAAGCAGGAAGTAGGAAGTAGGAAGCAGGAAGTAGGAAGCAGGAAGTAGGAAGCAGGAAGTAGGAAGCAGGAAGCAGGAAGTAGGAAGTAGGAAGCAGGAAGTAGGAAGCAGGAAGCAGGAAGTAGGAAGCGGGAAGCAGGAAGTAGGAAGCAGGAAGTAGGAAGCAGGAAGTAGGAAGCAGGAAGCAGGAAGCAGGAAGCGGGAAGCAGGAAGTAGGAAGCAGGAAGTAGGAAGCGGGAAGTAGGAAGCAGGAAGCTGGAAGCAGGAAGTAGGAAGCAGGAGTGTCGCTACCCGATCTGCGATGCTACCCGATTTGTAACAAAACGGGTCTGCGCATGCGCAGACCGGCCGCCATCTTGAACGGCTGCCTACGGCAACTCCACTGGGACAAACTTCATTTGCCCGATTTGCGTACAAGTGGAAGTCGAAGTCTGCTTAAAGTTGTGTAAATTTACAATATGATACTGTGAAAATGATTTCTTTAAAGTAAAACCGCGGACGTCCGTCACAACACGCCGTGGCAAACTCGTTTATTCAGTGAGGGTTGTGATTGTTTGTGGTTGTCACGGTGATGAGGCCGGCGAGAGTAAAGTCCGCCTCTGTTCCTGTTTTCTGAGCATCAAGATCCACACCACCACAACGAACCCTCAATTTACATTGCTAATAAAGTTTGTTTTTAAAAAAATAAAAAGATAAACCGTCTCTGGCGACGCTCAGAGGGACAGAGAGAGGACAGTGATCATAAGACCTAAGTCAATTCAACTAAGTTTGTCCAAGTGGAAGCTGTTAGGAAGCAGATCGGGTAGCGACAAGCAGGAAGCAGGAGGTAGGAAGCAGGAAGTAGGAAGCAGGAGGTGTTTGGAAGTTGTGGAAGTAGGAGGTAATTAGGTAGGAAGCATTTGGAAGCAGGAAGCAGGAGGTAGGAAGCAGGAAGTAGGAAGCAGGACGCAGGAAGCGGGAAGCAGGAGGTAGGAAGCAGGAAGCGGGAAGCAGGAAGTAGGAAGCAGGAAGCGGGAAGCAGGAAGTAGGAAGCAGGAAGTAGGAAGCGGGAAGTAGGAAGCAGGAAGCGGGAAGCAGGAAGCAGGAAGTAGGAAGTAGGAAGCGGGAAGTAGGAAGCAGGAAGTAGGAAGCAGGAAGCAGGAGGTGTTCGTTGTGTGACATCACAGCGCTGGCGGCGGCAGGCCTGTGATGTCACAGCCACAACACCAGCTACACGTGGTTCCTCAAATCTGAGGCGGAGTGGCCGCTCTGTTTACAACGACCTGATTGGACGTCGCCAGTGGCTGCATTTGATTGGTCAAACACCGTCACTTGACAGAGTAGCGGCGGGAAGCAGGAAGTAGGAAGCAGAAAGTAGGAAGCAGGAAGCGGGAAGCAGAAAGTAGGAAGCAGGAAGTAGGAAGTAGGGCTGGACGATTAATCAAATTTTTTTAACGATTTCGATTTTGGCTTCTCACGATCATGAAAACACTGTAATCAAAGAAAAACGATTACAGTAATGTGCCGCCGCGCGGCGTGTATGCAAATTAATGCGCTGTAAACGCACAGTGAATGCACCTGTGTTGCATGCAGCAATAGCAGTGAGTTTGGAAGTAGGAAGCGGGAAGCAGGAAGCGGGAAGCTGGAAGCAGGAAGCAGGAAGCGGGAAGTAGGAAGCGGGAAGCAGGAAGTAGGAAGCAGGAAGCGGGAAGCAGAAAGTAGGAAGCAGGAAGTAGGAAACGGGAAGCAGAAAGTAGAAAGCAGGAAGTAGGAAGCGGGAAGTAGGAAGCAGGAAGTAGGAAGCAGGAAGTAGGAAGTAGGAAGCGGGAAGTAGGAAGCAGGAAGCGGGAAGCTGGAAGCAGGAAGTAGGAAGTAGGAAGCGGGAAGTAGGAAGCAGTAAGTAGGAAGCAGGAAGCAGAAAGTAGGAAAGTAGGAAGCAGGAAGTAGGAAGCAGGAAGTAGGAAGCAGGAAGCGGGAAGCAGAAAGTAGGAAGCAGGAAGTAGGAAGCGGGAAGCAGAAAGTAGGAAGCAGGAAGCAGAAAGTAGGAAGCAGGAAGTAGGAAGCAGGAAGCGGGAAGCAGGAAGTAGGAAGCAGGAAGCGGGAAGCAGGAAGTAGGAAGCAGGAAGTAGGAAGCAGGAAGCGGGAAGCAGGAAGTAGGAAGCAGGAAGTAGGAAGCAGGAAGTAGGAAGCAGGAAGTAGGAAGCGGGAAGCAGAAAGTAGGAAGCAGGAAGCGGGAAGCAGAAAGTAGGAAGCAGGAAGTAGGAAGCAGGAAGCGGGAAGCAGGAAGTAGGAAGCAGGAAGTAGGAAGCAGGAAGCGGGAAGCAGAAAGTAGGAAGCAGGAAGTAGGAAGCTGCATGCAACACAGGAACTGTGCGGAAGCAGGAAGCAGTAATCGTTTTTCTTTGATTACAGTGTTTTCATGATCGTGAGAAGCCAAAATCGAAATCGTTATATAGGAAGTAGGAAGCAGGAAGTAGGAAGCAGGAAGCGGGAAGCAGAAAGTAGGAAGCAGGAAGTAGGAAGCAGGAAGCGGGAAGCAGAAAGTAGGAAGCAGGAAGTAGGAAGTAGGGCTGGACGATTAATCAAATTTTGATAACGATTTCGATTTTGGCTTCTCACGATCATGAAAACACTGTAATCAAAGAAAAACGCAGGAAGTGCAGCGCTGTAAACGCACAGTGAATGCACCTGTGTTGCATGCAGCAATAGCAGTGAGTTTGGAAGTAGGAAGCGGGAAGTAGGAAGCAGGAAGCGGGAAGCTGGAAGCAGGAAGTAGGAAGCGGGAAGCTGGAAGCAGGAAGCAGGAAGCGGGAAGTAGGAAGCGGGAAGCAGGAAGTAGGAAGCAGGAAGTAGGAAGCAGGAAGTAGGAAGCGGGAAGTAGGAAGCAGGAAGCAGGAAGTAGGAAGCAGGAAGCAGGAAGTAGGAAGCGGGAAGCTGGAAGCAGGAAGCAGGAAGCGGGAAGCAGGAAGTAGGAAGCGGGAAGCAGGAGGTAGGAAGCGGGAAGCTGGAAGCAGGAAGTAGGAAGCAGGAAGCAGGAAGTAGGAAGCAGGAAGTAGGAAGCAGGAAGTAGGAAGCGGGAAGTAGGAAGCGGGAAGCAGGAGGTGTTCGTTGTGGACGTAATTATTTATTTGTGACATCACAGGGAGTTGAGTGAACACACGCCTGGTCACGCTGTGACATAACAGGGAGTTGAGTGAACACACACCTGGTCACGCTGTGACATCACAGCGCTGGCGGCGGCAGGCCTGTGATGTCACAGCCACAACACCAGCTACACGTGGTTCCTCAAATCTGAGGCGGAGTGGCCGCTCAGTTTACAACGACCTGATTGGACGTCGCCAGTGGCTGCATTTGATTGGTCAAACACCGTCACTTGACAGAGTAGCGGCAGGAAGTAGGAAGCAGGAAGCGGGAAGCAGGAAGTAGGAAGCAGGAGGTAGGAAGCAGTGTCATTACCCGATCTGCGAAGCTAGGAACAGCCACGACGGCAACTCCACTTGGACAAACTTAGTTGAATTGACTTAGGTCTTGGATCACTGTCCTCTCTCTGTCCCTCTGAGGAAGCCAGAGACGGTTTATCTTTTTATTTTTGAAAAACAAACTTTATTAGTAATGTAAATTGAGGGTTCGTTGGGTGGTGTGGATCTTGATGCTAATCAAATTTTGAGGAACAGATTTCAATTTTACTTCTCACCTCATCACCGTGACAACCAAAACAATCAAACCCTCACTGAAAAACGAGTCTGCAGTAATGTTGTGACGCACGTCCGCGGTTTTTGTTTTTTTAAATCATTTTCACAGTACCTTATTGTAAATTAACAGGACTTTAAGCAGACTGAATGCACCTCCGCTGTTGCAAATGCAGTGCAAATGAAGTTTGTCCAAGTGGAGTTTGGAAGGCAGGTCCAAGATGGCGGCCGGTCTGGAAGATCAGTTTTGTTACAGATCGGGTAAGCTGGAAGATCGGGTAGTGAAAGCAGGAAGTAGGAAGCAGGAAGCAGGAAGTAGGAAGTAGGAAGCAGGAAGTAGGAAGCAGGAAGTAGGAAGCGGGAAGCAGGAAGTGGGAAGCAGGAAGCGGGAAGCAGGAAGCAGTGTCACTACCCGATCTGCGAAGCAGGAAGCTGGAAGCCACGTAGGCAACTCCACTTGGACAAACTTAGTTGAATTGACTTAGGTCTTAGGATCACTGCCCTGTGTCCTAGCAGGAGAGACGGTTGATCTTTTTATTTTTTACAAACAAACTTAATTAGTAATGTAAATTGAGGGTTCGTTGTGGTGGTGTGGATCTTGATGCTCAGAAAACAGGAACAGAGGCGGACTTTGTGTTTAATCTCGCCGGCCTCATCACCTTGACAACCACAAACAATCACAACCCTCACTGAATAAACAGGAAGTCTGGAAGTGACGGACGTCCGGGTTTTTGTTTTTTTAAAATCATTTTCACAGTACCTTATTGTAAATTAACAGGACTTTAGCAGACTTCGACCTCCGGAAAATCGGGCAGTGCCCAAATGAAGTTTGTCCAAGTGGAGTTGCCGGGAAGCAGGATGGTGTTCGGTCTGCGCATGGACAGATCATTTTTATTTGTGACATCACACAAGGGAGTTGGAGTGAAGCAGGAGGTGTTCGTTGTGGACGTAATTATTTATTTGTGACATCACAGGGAGTTGAGTGAACACACACCTGGTCACGCTGTGACATCACAGCGCTGGCGGCGGCAGGCCTGTGATGTCACAGCCACAACACCAGCTACACGTGGTTCCTCAAATCTGAGGCGGAGTGGCCGCTCTGTTTACAACAACCTGGCTCCGTCTGATTGGACGTCGCCAGTGGCTGCATTTGATTGGTCAAACAAACACGACACGTTGATCAGAGAACGAGGCTGAACGAGGCTGACCGTTATTACTAAATGCTATAATTTCAGGGGAAAAGTAGTAGGAAGCAGGAAGTAGGAAGCGGGAAGTAGGAAGCAGGAAGTAGGAAGCAGAAAGCGGGAAGCAGGAAGCAGGAAGCGGGAAGCGGGAAGCAGGAAGCAGGAAGCGGGAAGCAGGAAGTAGGAAGCAGGAGGTAGGAAGCTGGAAATCAGAATTTTGATAGGAAGCAGGAAGTAGGAAGCAAACTGGAATCAAAGAAAAAGGAAGCAGGAAGCAGGAAGCGGGAAGCGGGAAGCAGGAAGCAGGAAGCGGGAAGCAGGAAGTAGGAAGCAGGAGGTAGGAAGCGGGAAGCAGAAAGTAGGAAGCAGGAAGTAGGAAGCAGGAAGCGGGAAGCAGGAAGTAGGAAGCAGGAAGTAGGAAGCAGGAAGCGGGAAGCAGAAAATAGGAAGCAGGAAGTAGGAAGCAGGAAGCGGGAAGCAGAAAGTAGGAAGCAGGAAGTAGGAAGTAGGGCTGGACGATTAATCAAATTTTGATCACGATTTCGATTTTGGCTTCTCAGCTGGAAACACTGTAATCAAAGAAAAAGGATTACAGTAATGAAGCGGGAAGTAGGAAGCAAAGGTAGTGAATGCACCTGTGTTGCATGCAGCAATAGCAGTGAGTTTGGAAGTAGGAAGCGGGAAGTAGGAAGCAGGAAGCGGGAAGCTGGAAGCAGGAAGTAGGAAGTAGGAAGCAGGAAGCAGGAAGCAGGAAGCGGGAAGTAGGAAGCGGGAAGCAGGAAGTAGGAAGCGGGAAGTAGGAAGCAGGAAGTAGGAAGCGGGAAGTAGGAAGCAGGAAGCAGGAAGTAGGAAGGAGGGAGTAGGAAGCAGGAAGTAGGAAGCGGGAAGCTGGAAGCAGGAAGCGGGAAGCAGGAAGTAGGAAGCGGGAAGCAGGAGGTAGGAAGCGGGAAGCTGGAAGCAGGAAGTAGGAAGCAGGAAGCAGGAAGTAGGAAGCAGGAAGTAGGAAGCAGGAAGTAGGAAGCAGGAAGTAGGAAGCGGGAAGCAGGAGGTGTTCGTTGTGGACGTAATTATTTATTTGTGACATCACAGGGAGTTGAGTGAACACACGCCTGGTCACGCTGTGACATAACAGGGAGTTGAGTGAACACACACCTGGTCACGCTGTGACATCACAGCGCTGGCGGCGGCAGGCCTGTGATGTCACAGCCACAACACCAGCTACACGTGGTTCCTCAAATCTGAGGCGGAGTGGCCGCTCAGTTTACAACGACCTGATTGGACGTCGCCAGTGGCTGCATTTGATTGGTCAAACACCGTCACTTGACAGAGTAGCGGCAGGAAGTAGGAAGTAGGAAGCAGGAAGTAGGAAGCAGGAAGCAGGAGGTAGGAAGCAGTGTCATTACCCGATCTGCGATGCTACCCGATTTGCAACAGCCACGTACGGCAACTCCACTTGGACAAACTTAGTTGAATTGACTTAGGTCTTGGATCACTGTCCTCTCTCTGTCCCTCTGAGCGTCGCCAGAGACGGTTTATCTTTTTATTTTTGAAAAACAAACTTTATTAGTAATGTAAATTGAGGGTTCGTTGTGGTGGTGTGGATCTTGATGCTCAGAAAACAGGAACAGAGGCGGACTTTGTGTTTACTCTCGCCGACCTCATCACCGTGACAACCACAAACAATCACAACCCTCACTGAATAAACGAGTCTGCCGCGGCGTGTTGTGACGCACGTCCGCGGTTTTTGTTTTTTTAAATCATTTTCACAGTACCTTATTGTAAATTAACAGGACTTTAAGCAGACTTCGACCTCCGCTTGTACGCAAATCGGGCAGTGCCCAAATGAAGTTTGTCCAAGTGGAGTTGCCGTAGGCAGCCGTCCAAGATGGCGGCCGGTCTGCGCATGCGCAGATCAGTTTTGTTACAGATCGGGTAGCGTCGCAGATCGGGTAGTGACAAGCAGGACGCAGGAAGTAGGAAGCAGGAAGTAGGAAGTAGGAAGCAGGAAGTAGGAAGCAGGAAGTAGGAAGCGGGAAGCAGGAAGTAGGAAGCAGGACGCAGGAAATAGGAAGCAGTGTCACTACCCGATCTGCGACGCTACCCGATCTGCGACAGCCACGTACGGCAACTCCACTTGGACAAACTTAGTTGAATTGACTTAGGTCACTAAGGATCACTGCCCTCTCTCTGTCCCTCTGAGCGTCGCCAGTAATGTAAATTGAGGGTTCGTTGTGGTGGTGTGGATCTTGATGCTTAGAAAACAGGAACAGAGGCGGACTTTGTGTTTAATCTCGCCGGCCTCATCACCTTGACAACCACAAACAATCACAACCCTCACTGAATAAACGAGTCTGCCGCGGCTGTCTTGTGACGGACGTCCGCGGTTTTTGTTTTTTTAAAATCATTTTCACAGTACCTTATTGTAAATTAACAGGACTTTAAGCAGACTTCGACCTCCGCTTGTACGCAAATCGGGCAGTGCCCAAATGAAGTTTGTCCAAGTGGAGTTGCCGTAGGCAGCCGTCCAAGATGGCGGCCGGTCTGCGCATGCGCAGATCAGTTTTGTTACAGATCGGGTAGCGTCGCAGATCGGGCAGCGACAAGCAGGAAGTAGGAAGCGGGAAGCAGGAGGTGTTCGTTGTGGACGTAATTATTTATTTGTGACATCACAGGGAGTTGAGTGAACACACACCTGGTCACGCTGTGACATCACAGCGCTGGCGGCGGCAGGCCTGTGATGTCACAGCCACAACACCAGCTACACGTGGTTCCTCAAATCTGAGGCGGAGTGGCCGCTCTGTTTACAACAACCTGGCTCCGTCTGATTGGACGTCGCCAGTGGCTGCATTTGATTGGTCAAACAAACACGACACGTGGGATCTGACGAGAACGAGGCTGAACGAGGCTGACCGTTATTACTAAATGCTATAATTTCAGGGGAAAAGTAGTAGGAAGCAGGAAGTAGGAAGCGGGAAGTAGGAAGCAGGAAGCGGGAAGCTGGAAGCAGGAAGTAGGAAGCAGGAAGTAGGAAGCAGGAAGCAGGAAGCAGGAAGCGGGAAGCAGGAAGCAGGAAGCAGGAAGCAGGAAGCGGGAAGCAGGAGGTAGGAAGCAGGAAGTAGGAAGCAGGAAGTAGGAAGCAGGAAGCAGGAAGCAGGAAGCGGGAAGCAGGAAGTAGGAAGCGGGAAGTAGGAAGCAGGAAGTGGGAAGCAGGAAGCGGGAAGCAGGAAGTAGGAAGCAGGAAGCGGGAAGCAGGAAGTAGGAAGCGGGAAGTAGGAAGCAGGAAGTGGGAAGCAGGAAGCGGGAAGCAGGAAGTAGGAAGCGGGAAGTAGGAAGCAGGAAGTAGGAAGCAGAAAGCGGGAAGCAGGAAGCAGGAAGCGGGAAGCAGGAAGCGGGAAGCAGGAAGTAGGAAGCAGGAAGTAGGAAGCAGGAAGCAGGAAGCGGGAAGCAGGAAGTAGGAAGCAGGAAGCAGGAGGCAGGAAGCAGGAGGTAGGAAGCAGGAAGTAGGAAGCGGGAAGCAGGAGGTGTTCGTTGTGGACGTAATTATTTATTTGTGACATCTAGGGCTGCCCCAAAAAATTCGAAGCTTCGAAGCTTCGTTCGTTGGCCATGGTAATCGATCATGAAGTCCGTGATCGATTTTTTTTTTTTTTTTTTTTGTTTTTTTTTTTTTTTTTTTTTTTTTTTTGAGGAGCGGGGGCGGCGGCGGCAAGTGTAACCTAATATAAAATCTTTACACGTGAAAGCACTGTCACTGCTGCATCTGCACACCTGCTTAGGTGTGCATGCAGTTCTTACCTGATCCACCTCCCTCTCTCCCTCCCGTCCTGAGGAGGCTACTGGACTGTATTCTATGATTCTCCTCTTTTCATTTCTAACTGAACCTTTTCAGTGTTGCCGGTGCACGCCCGGTGTCTCCCCACTTTCTCTCCCATGCGCACGCTCGCACCCGATTCACGCTCGCACCCGATTCACATATCTACCACATATCTATCAAATAAATGTGATAGTAGGAAAACTGATCGCTCGTGAAACGGCCCGGATGCACTGCCTGTGAAACCGTAGCGCAGCGCTGGAGCAGAGGCAGGTTGTGATGGTGTCTTTACGTGAGCCGCGAGCTCCGTCTGTCAAGCTCGATAGACCAGGTTGTACCAGACGGGAAGTCGGGCACAGAAAAGGAGAGAGAATCCGGTCAGTTTTCAAAATAAAGTACCGGTAATTAACGGATGATTAATTTAGCTGTTGCCTGTCTATCTATAAATACAGGGTCTGCAGAGACACATTGAGCTAGAGACAGACCTGGGAGCACGCATTTGACATCACAGCACTGTGCGACCGGCAGGCAAACAGCTGTTTCTGCAGCCACTGTCCTTGCGCTACACACATCACACGTTCATTTAAATTTTTCTATTTTATATTCTAAATATTTAAGTAAAACACAGAAAACACACAAGCAAACATTTAAAGCAAATTATATTAAAAAATATGGACTTAATTTTTTTTTTCGGATGACCCCCCCCCCCCGGCAGCCGGCAGCCGTCGAAGCTGTTTAAATCAACGACCTGATTGTCAAAACATGATAATCGGGTCAGCCCTAGTGACATCACAGGGAGTTGAGTGATTGGTCAACACACGCTGTCATCACAGCGCTGGCTGTGATGTCAGAGCCACAACACCAGGAACGTGGTTCCTCAAATCTGGAAGTAGGAAGACATTGGAAGCGGCTGCAATTGGTCAAACACCGTCACTTGACAGAGTAGCGGCAGGAAGTAGGAAGCAGGAAGTAGGAAGTAGGAAGCAGGAAGCAGGAAGTAGGAAGCAGGAAGCAGGAGGTAGGAAGCAGGAAGCGGGAAGCAGGAAGTAGGAAGCAGGAAGTAGGAAGCAGGAAGCGGGAAGCAGGAAGTAGGAAGCAGGAAGCAGGAGGTAGGAAGCAGGAAGCGGGAAGCAGGAAGTAGGAAGCAGGAAGTAGGAAGCAGGAAGTAGGAAGCGGGAAGCAGGAAGTAGGAAGCAGGAAGCAGGAAGCAGGAAGCGGGAAGCAGGAAGCAGGAAGCGGGAAGCAGGAAGCAGGAAGCAGGAGGTAGGAAGCAGGAAGCAGGAAGTAGGAAGCAGGACGCAGGAAGTAGGAAGCAGGAAGTAGGAAGCGGGAAGCAGGAGGTGTTCGTTGTGGACGTAATTATTTATTTGTGACATCACAGGGAGTTGAGTGAACACACGCCTGGTCACGCTGTGACATCACAGGGAGTTGAGTGAACACACACCTGGTCACGCTGTGACATCACAGCGCTGGCGGCGGCAGGCCTGTGATGTCACAGCCACAACACCAGCTACACGTGGTTCCTCAAATCTGAGGCGGAGTGGTCGCTCTGTTTACAACGACCTGATTGGACGTCGCCAGTGGCTGCATTTGATTGGTCAAACACCGTCACTTGACAGAGTAGCGGCAGGAAGCAGGAAGCGGGAAGCAGGAAGCAGGAAGTAGGAAGCAGGAAGCAGGAGGTAGGAAGCAGGAAGCAGGAGGTAGGAAGCAGGAAGTAGGAAGCAGGAAGTAGGAAGCAGGAAGTAGGAAGCAGGAGGTAGGAAGCAGGAAGCAGGAAGTAGGAAGTAGGGCTGGACGATTAATCGAATTTTGATCACGATTTCGATTTTGGCTTCTCACGATCATGAAAACACTGTAATCAAAGAAAAACGATTACAGTAATGTGCCGCCGCGCGGCGTGTATGCAAATTAATGCGCTGTAAACGCACAGTGAATGCACCTGTGTCGCATGCAGCAATAGCAGTGAGTTTGTGGATCAATTGTGGAACGAGCGATTGACAACATGGCAGAAAAGCAGCCTGAGACTTTAGTTGAAAAGAAAGGTAGGACAAGTTCGGTCATTTGGAGACATTTTGGCTTCAAATCATCGGACGTAGAGCAAAAAGAAATTGTTTGCAAAGTGTGTCACGCCGTCGTGTCTGCACCCCCAAACATGTCGGACTATTTTGAAACAAGCCTTGGATAATCGTGTTTATTAATCGTGATTTCAATATTAATCAAAATAATCGTGATTATTATTTTTTCCATAATCGTCCAGCCCTAGCAGGAAGTAGGAAGTAGGAAGCAGGAGGCAGGAAGCAGGAGGTAGGAAGCAGGAAGTAGGAAGCAGGAAGCAGGAAGCAGGAAGCAGGAGGTAGGAAGCAGGAAGTAGGAAGCAGGAAGCAGGAGGCAGGAAGCAGGAGGTAGGAAGCAGGAAGTAGGAAGCAGGAAGCAGGAAGCAGGAGGTAGGAAGCAGGAAGTAGGAAGCAGGAAGCAGGAAGCAGGAGGTAGGAAGCAGGAAGTAGGAAGCAGGAAGCAGGAAGCGGGAAGCAGGAAGCAGGAAGCAGGAAGTAGGAAGCAGGAAGCAGGAAGCAGGATGTAGGAAGCAGGAGGTAGGAAGCAGGAAGCAGGAAGCAGGAAGCAGGAAGCAGCCGGAGACGCGGCTTCACAACAGACTTGACGACGCATTGGATCAAAATCACCAAGAAAACAACAGATCGCCAGTCGCACAACACTAACGCACTCATCGTTTTTCACTAATTACTTCAAATTAAATCAAGTACAATATAGACGTCAAACCACTGATTTAGACGTGTGTGTGTGTGTGTGTGTGTGTGTGTGTGTGTGTGTGTGTACCTGGTAGAAGTTGTGGTATCCCTGGTCCGTCAGTGTGATGGAGATGGAGAAGATGGAGTACGTTGTGTTTTGATCGAAGCCGGTTTCACTGTTTCCTCCAAACAGAGCCAGAGCCCAGCACCTGCACACAGACACACACACCTGTTGTGTAGTAGTTGTGTTGTTGTAGCTGTGTGTTGTATAGTAGTTGTAGTTGTAGCTGTGTGTTGTGTAGTTGTAGCTGTGTGTTGTGTAGTAGTTGTGTAGTTGTCGTTGTAGCTGTGTGTTGTGAAGTTGTTGTTGTAGTTGTCGTTGTGTAGTAGTTTTGTAGTTGTCGTTGTAGCTGTGTGTTGTGTAGTAGTTGTAGTTGTAGCTGTGTGTTGTGTAGTAGTTGTAGCTGTGTGTTGTGTAGTAGTTGTGTAGTTGTTGTTGTAGCTGTGTGTTGTGTAGTAGTTGTAGTTGTAGCTGTGTGTTGTGTAGTAGTTGTAGTTGTAGCTGTGTGTTGTGTAGTAGTTGTGTAGTTGTAGTTGTAGCTGTGTGTTGTGTAGTAGTTGTAGTTGTAGCTGTGTGTTGTGTAGTAGTTGTGTAGTTGTCGTTGTAGCTGTGTGTTGTGTAGTAGTTGTAGTTGTAGCTGTGTGTTGTGTAGTAGTTGTGTAGTTGTTGTTGTAGCTGTGTGTTGTGTAGTAGTTCAGGGTTCATACACATTTTAACCAACACATTTCCATGACTTTTCCATGACTTCGCAACAAGTTTCCATGACATTACACGACCTCTAAAACATCAATGCATGCATGAAATGTATGAAAATGATGTAAACAAACAAACCAGTGGAATGGTCAAAACATAGATCTAATGACAATGGGCTTTATGCACAGCTCCACTACTTCCTGAGTTCAAGCCACCTCCTTTCTTTATTTCCTGTTTTACATGATTAGACAAACTGATTAATCCAGGTGCATCTGACCTCACAACAATGGTCAGACCCCCCCCCCCTCAAAAAAAAAAAAAAAAACTCCCAGCGGCACCCACTCAGGGTCCCCTCACATAAATGCATAAATTGTCATAATTTCTTGCCTTGTATTTTAAACATTATGAGGGAACCTTTAGTTCTAAAAACATTGTTTGTCACGCC
This sequence comes from Decapterus maruadsi, assembly GCA_030347415.2. Classification (NCBI taxonomy): domain Eukaryota; kingdom Metazoa; phylum Chordata; class Actinopteri; order Carangiformes; family Carangidae; genus Decapterus; species Decapterus maruadsi. Next base: position 37,633 of record CM064886.1, on the reverse strand, counting down.
CCTGTAGGGGGTGCATATACCTGAAGATACATAGGATACTCAATGCCTGCAAACCCCCCTGTAGAGGGGTCTGGGGGCTCCCCCCCAGAAAAAATTTGTGATTTTAACACATAAATGAATCGTTCTGGTGTACTCTGAGAAGAACCGAAGTGAACATTTCAGATTTTTCTTTCTTTAAAAAAAACAACAAAAAAAAACCCTTGAGTAGCTACTGACTGAGGTTCCTATCATTGTGAGGCAACAAGGCAAGAATGGCTGGAGTGTATGAACTCAGAACTGGTGTAGTGGGGGGGTGGGGGTGGGAGGGGTGTCCGTGCAGCGGTGCGCCGCGGACATGCACGGGAAAAAAAAAAAAACAGCCGAATGCGCGCCGCCACATCCGCCCGGACTGCGGACACACGGTCCGGTCCGTTCGCTGATGTCAACAGACGCCCAACGCTACTTGGAGTATCTGCCTCCAGCGAGTGACTCGAGTCACGTCACCGGGCTCACACGCGCAGGCAGGCAGGCAGGCAGGCAGGCCAGGGTTGTCTACTGCATACGACACATTTAGCTTTGTCCTCCTTCTTCTCCAGCCATAAATACTTCTCTGTGTGCAGCCAAATATTGTTTCTTCTTCCTGGCATCTTTGCGAGCTAAACTGTTGGAGCGTGTTGCCACTCGATCAGGGCATGTTGAGCTGCAGATGCATGTGCTCTGGTCGACACGTGGGATCTGACGAGAACGAGGCTGACCAATGCGCGACACCTTTCGATGTGAAATATTTATCACTTTTAAAATCCATTTGATAGACCGTTATTACTAAATGTTATAATTTCAGGGGGAAAAAATCCATGACTTTTCCAAAACTTTTGGGGTGAATTTATGTTTCCAAGACTTTTCCAGGCCTGAAAAATGACATTTTCAAATTCCATGACTTTTCCAGGTTTTTTTAAAACGTACGAACCCTGGTAGTTGTCTAGTTGTCGTTGTAGCTGTGTGTTGTGTAGTTGTTGTTGTAGCTGTGTGTTGTGTAGTTGTTGTTGTAGCTGTGTGTTGTGTAGTAGTTGTGTAGTTGTTGTTGTAGCTGTGTGTTGTGTAGTAGTTGTGTAGTTGTCGTTGTAGCTGTGTGTTGTGTAGTAGTTGTAGTTGTAGCTGTGTGTTGTGTAGTAGTTGTAGCTGTGTGTTGTGTAGTAGTTGTGTAGTTGTCGTTGTAGCTGTGTGTTGTGTAGTAGTTGTCTAGTTGTCGTTGTAGCTGTGTGTTGTGTAGTAGTTGTCTAGTTGTCGTTGTAGCTGTGTGTTGTGTAGTTGTTGTTGTAGCTGTGTGTTGTGTAGTAGTTGTCTAGTTGTTGTTGTAGCTGTGTGTTGTGTAGTAGTTGTAGCTGTGTGTTGTGTAGTAGTTGTAGTTGTAGCTGTGTGTTGTGTAGTAGTTGTAGTTGTAGCTGTGTGTTGTGTAGTAGTTGTAGTTGTAGCTGTGTGTTGTGTAGTAGTTGTGTAGTTGTAGTTGTAGCTGTGTGTTGTGTAGTAGTTGTAGTTGTCGTTGTAGCTGTGTGTTGTGTAGTAGTTGTGTAGTTGTAGTTGTAGCTGTGTGTTGTGTAGTAGTTGTGTAGTTGTCGTTGTAGCTGTGTGTTGTGTTGTGACTCACTTCTTGCGCAGCAGCGACAGGATGCTGCCGGTTCCTTCGTGTCCAATCAGCCACGAGATGTAGTGAAGAGGCTTCACTCTGACACACAGACACACACAGTGATGATGTCACAGGGCAGGTAGACAGGTGTACGTTACTGTACATCTGACATTTTATTTTGGCCATGATTTAAAGGGACATTCTGTAGGAATTCCTCCATCTAGCGTTGTGGTTGTGTATTTTTCATGCTGCATTCAGGTGAAGTCAGGTAACGGCGTAAACAACCTCTATGTAAACAAGTGTAAACAACCTCTATGTAAACAAGCGTAAACAACCTCTATGTAAACAAGCGTAAACAACCTCTATGTAAACAAGTGTAAACAACCTCTATGTAAACAAGTGTAAACAACCTCTATGTAAACAAGCGTAAACAACCTCTATGTAAACAAGTGTAAACAACCTCTATGTAAACAAGCGTAAACAACCTCTATGTAAACAAGCGTAAACAACCTCTATGTAACCAAGTGTAAACAACCTCTATGTAAACAAGTGTAAATAACTTCTATGTAAACAAGCGTAAACAACCTCTATGTAAACAAGTGTAAATAACTTCTATGTAAACAAGCGTAAACAACCTCTATGTAACCAAGTGTAAACAACCTCTATGTAACCAAGTGTAAACAACCTCTATGTAAACAAGTGTAAACAACCTCTATGTAAACAAGCGTAAACAACCTCTATGTAAACAAGCGTAAACAACCTCTATGTAAACAAGCGTAAACAACCTCTATGTAACCAAGTGTAAACAACCTCTATGTAAACAAGTGTAAACAACCTCTATGTAAACAAGCGTAAACAACCTCTATGTAACCAAGTGTAAACAACCGTCCGGAAAAATAAAAAATCGATCACGGACTTCATGATCGATTACCATGGCCAACGAACGAAGCTTCTTTATTCTTTCTTTATTTTTATACATTAGGGCTGGGTCAGCCCTAATGTAAACAAGTGTAAACAAACCTCTATGTAAACAAGCGGTCCGTCAGCATGAGGCTAAACAACACATGTGACAATATGTTGTCATGGCGATGTCGTATTGTTTACCATCTTTCTCTGGACGTCTGAGACTAAAACAACATCTGGTTTGTTACCGACGGCCGTCTGTCCGACTGCACCTGAACGCAGCATCAGTGTAACGCTCCGTTCCTCCTCGCTGCGTTACCGCGGTGACACAGACGCCACCTGGACCTGAGCCGACAGAGAAGTTACAGAATGTCCCTTTAAATGTGTTAGTGTGACTGACCTGTAGTGTTTCCCCTGCGGCGGCACGGCCCAGCTGATGGTCAGAGCATGAACCTTCCTCACAGGGACCACTGACACACACACACACACACACACACACACACACACAGGTTGAGTCTCTGACTGAACAACAACAATAGCTGAGTGAAGGAGTTTGACCTCTGACCTCTGTAGAGTCTGTTGAAGGCCGGCGTGTCGAACGGCTGCTGCAGCTCAGAGAAGTCGGCTCGTGGTTCACCGCTGGAAACACCAACACAAAGCTGACTTCACTGCTCTGTCACATCACTGGGGTGTGTGTGTGTGTGTGTGTGTGTGTGTTCAGTCCTACTTGTTGGGGACCCTGGTGAAGATCTCTCTGACCCACTGCTCCAGAGTGTCCAGAGTCTCTACAAAATAAAAGCACTGAGCTTCAGGTTGTAGTCAAAGGTCCCAATATAATACATATTACATTATTATTATTATTATTATCATGGTAATGTATCAGTAATGTAGAGTAGTGTATCAGTAGAGTAGTGTATCAGTAGTGTAGAGTAGTGTATCAGTAATGTAGAGTAGTGTATCAGTAATGTAGAGTAGTGTATCAGTAGAGTAGTGTATCAGTAGTGTAGAGTAGTGTATCAGTAATGTAGAGTAGTGTATCAGTAATGTAGAGTAGTGTATCAGTAATGTAGAGTAGTGTATCAGTAATGTAGAGTAGTGTATCAGTAGAGTAGTGTATCAGTAGTGTAGAGTAGTGTATCAGTAATGTAGAGTAGTGTATCAGTAATGTAGAGTAGTGTATCAGTAATGTAGAGTAGTGTATCAGTAGTGTAGAGTAGTGTATCAGTAATGTACAGTAATGTATCAGTAATGTAGAGTAGTGTATCAGTAATGTAGAGTAGTGTAGAGTAGTGTATCAGTAATGTAGAGTAATGTATCAGTAATGTACAGTAATGTACAGTAATGTATCAGTAATGTATCAGTAATGTAGAGTAGTGTATCAGTAATGTAGAGTAGTGTATCAGTAGTGTAGAGTAGTGTATCAGTAATGTAGAGTAGTGTATCAGTAGTGTAGAGTAGTGTAGAGTAGTGTATCAGTAATGTACAGTAATGTATCAGTAATGTAGAGTAGTGTAGAGTAGTGTATCAGTAATGTAGAGTAGTGTATCAGTAATGTAGAGTAATGTATCAGTAATGTAGAGTAATGTACAGTAATGTATCAGTAATGTAGAGTAATGTAGAGTAGTGTATCAGTAATGTAGAGTAGTGTATCAGTAATGTAGAGTAGTGTATCAGTAATGTAGAGTAGTGTATCAGTAATGTAGAGTAGTGTATCAGTAGTGTAGAGTAGTGTAGAGTAGTGTATCAGTAATGTAGAGTAGTGTAGAGTAGTGTATCAGTAATGTAGTGTAGTGTATCAGTAGTGTAGAGTAGTGTAGAGTAGTGTATCAGTAATGTAGAGTAGTGTATCAGTAATGTAGAGTAGTGTAGAGTAGTGTATCAGTAATGTAGAGTAGTGTATCAGTAATGTACAGTAATGTATCAGTAATGTAGAGTAGTGTATCAGTAATGTAGAGTAATGTAGAGTAGTGTATCAGTAATGTAGAGTAGTGTATCAGTAATGTACAGTAATGTATCAGTAATGTAGAGTAGTGTATCAGTAGTGTAAAGAAATGTAGAGTAGTGTATCAGTAGTGTAGAGTAGTGTATCAGTAGTGTATCAGTAGTGTAGAGTAGTGTATCAGTAATGTAGAGTAGTGTATCAGTAGTGTAGAGTAGTGTATCAGTAATGTAGAGTAGTGTATCAGTAATGTAGAGTAGTGTATCAGTAGTGTAGAGTAGTGTATCAGTAATGTAGAGTAGTGTAGAGTAGTGTATCAGTAATGTAGAGTAGTGTATCAGTAATGTAGAGTAGTGTATCAGTAGTGTAGAGTAGTGTAGAGTAGTGTATTGGTAATGTACAGTAATGTATCAGTGATGTAGAGTAGTGTATCAGTAATGTAGAGTAGTGTAGAGTAGTGTATCAGTAATGTAGAGTAGTGTATCAGTAATGTAGAGTAATGTAGAGTAGTGTATCAGTAGTGTAGAGTAGTGTAGAGTAGTGTATTGGTAATGTACAGTAATGTATCAGTGATGTAGAGTAGTGTATCAGTAATGTAGAGTAGTGTATCAGTAGTGTAGAGTAGTGTAGAGTAGTGTATTGGTAATGTACAGTAATGTATCAGTGATGTAGAGTAGTGTATCAGTAATGTAGAGTAGTGTAGAGTAGTGTATCAGTAATGTAGAGTAGTGTATCAGTAGTGTATCAGTAATGTAGAGTAGTGTATCAGTAATGTAGAGTAGTGTAGAGTAGTGTATCAGTAGTGTATCAGTAATGTAGAGTAATGTAGAGTAGTGTATCAGTAGTGTAGAGTAGTGTATCAGTAATGTAGAGTAGTGTAGAGTAGTGTATCAGTAGTGTATCAGTAGTGTATCAGTAGTGTAGAGTAGTGTATCAGTAGTGTAAAGTAATGTAGAGTAGTGTATCAGTAGTGTAGAGTAGTGTATCAGTAGTGTATCAGTAGTGTAGAGTAGTGTAGAGTAGTGTATCAGTAATGTAGAGTAGTGTAGAGTAGTGTATCAGTAATGTAGAGTAGTGTATCAGTAGTGTAGAGTAGTGTATCAGTAATGTAGAGTAGTGTAGAGTAGTGTATCAGTAGTGTAGAGTAGTGTATCAGTAATGTAGAGTAGTGTAGAGTAGTGTATCAGTAGTGTAGAGTAGTGTATCAGTAATGTAGAGTAGTATATCAGTAGTGTATCAGTAATGTAGAGTAGTGTAGAGTAGTGTAGAGTAGTGTATCAGTAGTGTAGAGTAGTGTATCAGTAATGTAGAGTAGTGTATCAGTAGAGTAGAGTAATGTAGAGTAGTGTAGAGTAGTGTATCAGTAGTGTAGAGTAGTGTAGAGTAGTGTATCAGTAGTGTAGAGTAGTGTATCAGTAGTGTAGAGTAGTGTAGAGTAGTGTATCAGTAATGTAGAGTAGTGTATCAGTAGTGTAGAGTAGTGTAGAGTAGTGTATCAGTAATGTAGAGTAGTGTATCAGTAATGTAGAGTAGTGTATCAGTAATGTAGAGTAGTGTATCAGTAATGTAGAGTAGTGTATCAGTAGTGTAGAGTAGTGTAGAGTAGTGTATCAGTAGTGTAGAGTAGTGTATCAGTAATGTAGAGTAGTGTATCAGTAATGTAGAGTAGTGTATCAGTAGTGTATCAGTAGTGTAGAGTAGTGTATCAGTAGTGTATCAGTAGTGTAGAGTAGTGTATCAGTAGTGTAAAGTAATGTAGAGTAGTGTATCAGTAGTGTAGAGTAGTGTATCAGTAGTGTAGAGTAGTGTATCAGTAATGTAGAGTAGTGTAGAGTAGTGTATCGAGTAGAATATCCTCAGTAGTGTAGGAGTAGTGTATCAGTAGTGTATCTCTCTGGTAGTGTTTGTAGTGTAGTAGTGTAGAGAGTGTATCAGTGCTGGCGTTACCTGGCAACCACCACACAACAACAACAACAACAAATCAATCAAATCAAATCAAATAGTTTATTGTATTGTATCAGTATGTAGAGTAGTGTATCAGTACAAAGAGTAGTGTTTGTTTAGTGCAGTAGTGTATCAGTAATGTAATACAACAACAACAACAACAACAACAAGTAGTGGTAAACATACAGTAGTAGTTATCAAACATAAACATGAAAATGCTGCTGAATTTAAAGGTTCAGTCTGGAGTAGTGTATCAGTAATGTAAACATGTAGAGTAGTGTATCAGTAATGTAGAGTAGTGTATCAGTAATGTAGAGTAATGTAGAGTAGTGTATCAGTAGTGTAGAGTAGTGTATCAGTAATGTAGAGTAGTGTAGAGTAGTGTATCAGTAGTGTAGAGTAGTGTATCAGTAATGTAGAGTAGTATATCAGTAGTGTATCAGTAATGTAGAGTAGTGTAGAGTAGTGTAGAGTAGTGTATCAGTAGTGTAGAGTAGTGTATCAGTAATGTAGAGTAGTGTATCAGTAGTGTATCAGTAGTGTAGGAAGTCAGTGAAGTGTATCAGTAAGTGTACAGTAGTGTACAGTAGTGTATGAAGAGTAGTGTAGGAAGTGGACAGGAAGTCAGTAGAGTAGTGTATCAGTAGTGTAGAGTAGTGTATCAGTAATATGTAGAGTAGTGTAGAGTAGTGTATCAGTAATGTAGAGTAGTGTATCAGTAGTGTAGAGTAGTGTAGAGTAGTGTATTGGTAATGTACAGTAATGTATCAGTGATGTAGAGTAGTGTATCAGTAATGTAGAGTAGTGTAGAGTAGTGTATCAGTAATGTAGAGTAGTGTATCAGTAATGTAGAGTAATGTAGAGTAGTGTATCAGTAGTGTAGAGTAGTGTATCAGTAATGTAGAGTAGTGTAGAGTAGTGTATCAGTAGTGTATCAGTAGTGTAGAGTAGTGTAAAGTAATGTAGAGTAGTGTATCAGTAGTGTAGAGTAGTGTATCAGTAGTGTAGAGTAGTGTATCAGTAGTGTAGAGTAGTGTATCAGTAGTGTATCAGTAGTGTAGAGTAGTGTAGAGTAGTGTATCAGTAATGTAGAGTAGTGTAGAGTAGTGTATCAGTAATGTAGAGTAGTGTATCAGTAGTGTAGAGTAGTGTATCAGTAATGTAGAGTAGTGTAGAGTAGTGTATCAATAGTGTAGAGTAGTGTATCAGTAATGTAGAGTAGTGTAGAGTAGTGTATCAGTAGTGTAGAGTAGTGTATCAGTAATGTAGAGTAGTATATCAGTAGTGTATCAGTAATGTAGAGTAGTGTAGAGTAGTGTAGAGTAGTGTATCAGTAGTGTAGAGTAGTGTATCAGTAATGTAGAGTAGTGTATCAGTAATGTAGAGTAGTGTATCAGTAATGTAGAGTAATGTAGAGTAGTGTAGAGTAGTGTATCAGTAGTGTAGAGTAGTGTATCAGTAGTGTAGAGTAGTGTATCAGTAGTGTAGAGTAGTGTATCAGTAATGTAGAGTAATGTAGAGTAGTGTAGAGTAGTGTATCAGTAGTGTAGAGTAGTGTGTGGACCTTTGGACTGCACGGCCAGCGTCATGTAGTGAGCAGAGTAGAATCTCCTCCAGAAGTCTCGGAGCCGCTGGTACGTGTTGATCTGTTTCTCTCTGGGCTCGTGTTTTAACGTCTGAGCGTTACCTGGCAACCACCACACAACAACAACAACAACAAATCAAATCAAATCAAATCAAATAGACTTTATTGTCATTGCAACAGACACATCCATTCCAGCGCTTAAAAGGACTCAACCACAAAGAGTAGTGCTTTGTTTAGTGCAGTGGTGTGTGCGGGGTTATTTAATACAACAACAACAACAACAACAACAAGGTGGTAAACATCACAGGTCTTAAAAACATAAACATGAAAATGCTGCTGAATTTAAAGGTTCAGTCTGGAGTTTTGTGCCCATAAATAAACATTAGACCTGTACGAATGAAATCCGTCTTAATCATCAGCTCTGGGCTTCTAGTCCTGTGTGTGTGTGGGGGGGGGGGGGGTGTTGTGTTGTGTTGTGTTGTGTTGTTACCCCAGCAGAACTTGCTCATGGGATGTCCAGGTTTAGCCAGACTTCCGAACAGCATCTCTTTACGATGGGAGTCAGACGGTCGGGCCAGCTGGTACTCTGACAGGAAGTGGACAGGAAGTCAGCACGGAGCCATGAAGAAGAGACAGGAAGTGGACAGGAAGTCAGCACAGAGCCATGAAGAAGAGACAGGAAGTGGACAGGAAGTCAGCATGGAGCCATGAAGAAGAAGAAGAAGAAGAGTCAGTCAGTAGTTCACAGGAAGTCAGAGTCAGGAAGTCAGGACAGGAAGTCAGCAGTTCAGAGCCATAGTCTGTCAGTAGTTCAGTCAGTAGTTCTGTCAGTAGTTTGTCAGTAGCTAGTTCCCAGTATTTGTAACAGTCAGTAGCTCTGTCAGCAGTAGTTCTCAGTAGCTCTTGTAGACAAACTTAGTCAGTAGCTGACTTAGTAGTCTTATGATCACTGCCCTCTGTCTGTCCCTCTGAGCTCGCCAGAGTAGTTTATCTTTTTATCAGTTTTAAAAGTAGTTCAAAGTTTAGTCAGTAGTAATGTAAATTCAGTCAGTTCGTTGTGGTGGTCAGTAGATCAGTTGAGTAGCTGCTCAGTCAAAAGCTCAGTCAGAGTTTAGTCAGTAGCTCTTTGTAGTTTAGTAGCTCTCAGTAGCTCCAGTAGCCTCAGTCACCGTGACAACTCAAACAATCAGTAGCTCCCTCACTGAATAAAGTCAGTAGCTCTGTCAGTCAGTTTAGTCAGTAGCTGTCTTGTAGGACGTCCGCGTAGTTTAGTTTTTAGCTCTGTCAAATCATTTCACAGTACCTTATTGTAAATTAACAGGACTTTAGTCAGACTTTTAGACCTCTGTCAGTAGTACGCAAATCGGGCAGTAGCCTAAATGTAGTTTGTCCAAGTGGAGTTCAGTAGCCGTCAGTAGTTCAGTCAGTAGTTTAGTCAGTAGCTCTGTCAGTAGTTTAGTCAGGTCTGCAGTCAGTAGTTTAGTCAGAGCTCAGTTTTGTTACAGTAGCGGGTTTAGTCAGTAGCGTCTAGTTCAGTCAGTAGTCAGTAGTTTAGTCAGTAGTTCAGTCAGTAGTTTAGTCAGTAGTTTAGTCAGGAAGTGCAGGTCAGGGGTCACCAGGACTCACCACTGTCCACGGCCTCCACCTCTCGGTCGATGGCGTCCTCGATCATCAGAGGACAGATGAAGAACTGAGCCCACCTGTTGTCATGGAAACATTAACACATCCACAGACGAGTCAGTAGTTCAGTCAGTAGTTTAGTCAGTAACTCAGTCAGTAGTTTAGTCAGTAACTCAGTCAGTAGTTTAGTCAGTAATTCAGTCAGTAGTTTAGTCAGTAATTCAGTCAGTAGTTTAGTCAGTAGTTCAGTCAGTAGTTTAGTCAGTAGCTCTGTCAGTAGTTCAGTCAGTAGTTCAGTCAGTAGCTCTGTCAGTAGTTTAGTCAGTAATTCAGTCAGTAGCTCTGTCAGTAGTTCAGTCAGTAGTTCAGTCAGTAGCTCTGTCAGTAGCTCTGTCAGTAGTTCAGTCAGTAGCTCTGTCAGTAGTTCAGTCAGTAGCTCTGTCAGTAGTTTAGTCAGTAGCTCTGCCAGTAGTTCAGTCAGTAGCTCTGTCAGTAGTTTAGTCAGTAGTTCAGTCAGTAGCTCTGTCAGTAGTTCAGTCAGTAGTTTAGTCAGTAGCTCTGTCAGTAGTTTAGTCAGTAGCTCTGTCAGTAGTTCAGTCAGTAGTTTAGTCAGTAGCTCTGTCAGTAGCCCTGTCAGTAGCCCTGTCAGTAGCTCTGTCAGTAGTTCAGTCAGTAGTTCAGTCAGTAGTTTAGTCAGTAGCTCTGTCAGTAGTTTAGTCAGTAGCTCTGTCAGTAGTTCAGTCAGTAGTTCAGTCAGTAGCTCTGTCAGTAGTTTAGTCAGTAGTTCAGTCAGTAGTTTAGTCAGTAGTTTAGTCAGTAGCTCTGTCAGTAGTTTAGTCAGTAGTTCAGTCAGTAGTTTAGTCAGTAGTTTAGTCAGTAGCTCTGTCAGTAGTTCAGTCAGTAGTTTAGTCAGTAGCTCTGTCAGTAGCTCTGTCAGTAGTTCAGTCAGTAGTTCAGTCAGTAGTTTAGTCAGTAGCTCTGTCAGTAGTTCAGTCAGTAGTTCAGTCAGTAGCTCTGTCAGTAGTTCAGTCAGTAGTTTAGTCAGTAGTTTAGTCAGTAGCTCTGTCAGTAGTTTAGTCAGTAGTTTAGTCAGTAGCTCTGTCAGTAGTTTAGTCAGTAGTTCAGTCAGTAGCTCTGTCAGTAGCTCTGTCAGTAGTTCAGTCAGTAGTTCAGTCAGTACCTGTCCAGAGCCTCTCTGAAGTATTTCCTCTGCACGTCGAACTGGAAGATGGTTCTCTCACAGTCGGTGGAGGCGTTGTCGCTGCCGCCGTGTTTCTTCAGGAACGCGTCGAAGCCGTTCTCCGCCGGGTATTTCTCACTTCCCATGAACACCACTGACACGGGGAGAGAGCAACAGACACATGAACACCACTGACACGGGGAGAGAGCAACAGACACATGAACACCACTGACACGGGGAGAGAGCAACAGACACATGAACACCACTGACACGAAGAGAGAGCAACAGACACATGAACTCCATTTCCTGTCTTATTGACTCTGTAGCGCCACCTGCAGGTTGATTTTGTCTTGATGACTCTGCAGCGCCACCTGCAGGTTGATTTTGTCTTGTTGACTCTGCAGCGCCACCTGCAGGTTGATTTTGTCTTATTGACTCTGCAGCGCCACCTGCAGGTTGATTTTGTCTTGATGACTCTGCAGCGCCACCTGCAGGTTGATTTTGTCTTATTGACTCTGCAGCACCACCTGCAGGTTGATTTTGTCTTATTAACTCTGCAGCGCCACCTGCAGGTTGATTTTGTCTTATTAACTCTGCAGCGCCACCTGCAGGTTGATTTTGTCTTATTAACTCTGCAGCGCCACCTGCAGGTTGATTTTGTCTTGTTGACTCTGCAGCGCCACCTGCAGGTTGATTTTGTCTTATTAACTCTGCAGCGCCACCTGCAGGTTGATTTTGTCTTGATGACTCTGCAGCGCCACCTGCAGGTTGATTTTGTCTTATTGACTCTGCAGCGCCACCTGCAGGTTGATTTTGTCTTATTAACTCTGCAGCGCCACCTGCAGGTTGATTTTGTCTTGTTGACTCTGCAGCGCCACCTGCAGGTTGATTTTGTCTTGTTGACTCTGTAGCGCCACCTGCAGGTTGATTTTGTCTTGTTGACTCTGCAGCGCCACCTGCAGGTTGATTTTGTCTTGTTGACTCTGTAACGCCACCTGCAGGTTGATTTTGTCTTGTTGACTCTGTAACGCCACCTGCAGGTTGATTTTGTCTTATTAACTCTGCAGCGCCCCCTGCAGGTTGATTTTGTCTTATTGACTCTGCAGCGCCACCTGCAGGTTGATTTTGTCTTATTGACTCTGCAGCGCCACCTGCAGGTTGATTTTGTCTTGTTGACTCTGCAGCGCCACCTGCAGGTTGTGAGTAGTGTGACAGCTGTGTATCGCGGCGCCGCAGCCCAAGCCACTTGTTTATGAATCAACAGTTGTGTGAGCGTGAACAGAAAAGTGCAGGATGTCAATCTGAGTCGACTTTCCTCCGACACGTCAACATCTGGTTGTTTTTGTTTTCCACTCACTGTGCTCCAGGAAGTGTGCGAGGCCGGGGAGGTCGTCGGGGTCGCTGAAGCTCCCGACGCTGATGCACAGAGCGGCGGCCGCCTGGTCGCGGGTAGAAAACATGAGAATATCAGAAATGAGACAGAAGACGTGAGTGAGCTGAGCGTCTCCTCGTCTCCTCGTCTCCTCGTCCTCACCTGCTTCTCACAGCTGCTCTTCTTCTTCTTCCCCGCGTTCTCCTCGTCCAGCTCGTCAAAGTCGCTGTCCTGCTCCTCCTCTTCGTCGTCCTCCTCGTCCTCCTCCGACCCCTCGCCAGAATCTCCTTCGTCCTCACCTTCCTCCTCCTCCTCCTCCTCCTCCCCCTCCTCCTCCTCGCCGCCTCCCTTCCCGTCGGCCCGGCTGAAGTCGGAGATGAGGAGAGCTCGGAGGCCGTTGCTCAGCTCGATGTATCTGAGAGACGATCAGCAGTTATTGATCTCAATAATCATCACTTCCTCTTGTTACGATATCGTTACATTGTTCCTACAAGTACACAAAGGGACATCGTTAACGTTCACTAAGCCTCCCATGTCTGTTACGGCTACACACACACACACACACACTCACACACACACACACACACACACACACAGGAACACGAGAGCCGCCACGCTGTCACAGTTGGTTCGTTTCACTTTCTTTCATCTCATGTTAAATGAAATCCAGACGTTGTTGTTTCGGCTCCAGTGTTAGGTTTCGCTCCTCGCTGATGGACGTGTTGTGGTTAAACGCCGTCCCAGCGTTCCGACTGATCAGACACTCAGTCGTCGTCCTAAAGGTGAATCTGACCCCAGACCAGTTCCCGTTGCTCCCACCTGTATTTCTTTGGGTCGCTGGGGGACTTGATGACCTCGGCGTCTGAATCGACCTCCGCGGCGCCGTCTCCGGCCGCCACCGGGGCCTTGGCGTCCAGCGGAGCCGGTGGCGGTTCGCCCTGGTCCGGAGCCGAGGCCGGTCCTGGCACGCCGCCGCCGCTCACTGATTTGTTGGTCTGAGGCATTTTTTACTGAGTATTCTGGGATGGAAGAAGAGCTGGACACAGAACATACAGCAACATGATTATCTCATAGCGTGGTGAATGTGCAGGTCACAACTTGTCCACCAGGGCGTTGTGGAGTTGTTGGATTGTGTATTTGATGAGTTTGATGAGGGACAGTTCACATTGTGTTCACTGAGCAGCTCACGTCTCTGTCCTGCTGATCTCAAAACAACATGCACCGATAATTAAAGGTGATGAACCTACAGCTGTGGCTGTAGGGGTTATGGAGAGAGGAGGATCTGACTAAATGTTGAACTGGCCCTTTAAGTTAACCTGGTTAGAGTTCATTATCTTTCAGTAACCCTGCAGACAGAGGACGTAATACCCACCTGGTTAGTGTTTATACAGTTAGTCAGTGACCTGGTTGGTTGGTTGGTTAGTTAACCTGTTATTAAGTTAGTCAGTGGCCTGGTTAGTGCAGTTAGTTAGTTAGTTAACCTGTTATTAAGTTAGTCAGTGACCTGGTTAGTGCAGTTAGTTAGTTAGTTACCTGTTATTAAGTTAGTGTCCTGCAGTCAGCTAACGGACACTACACCGACCCCCCGGTCACTTCACCGCCGTTCAACCGGCAGCTTCAGGAAGTCAGTTACCCTAGTTAGTGTATATTTAGTCTGTTAACCTGGTTAGTAGTCAGTTAACCTGGTTAGTGTATATATATTTAGTCAGTAAACGGATCTGTCAGTAATCCTGCAGCTAACGGACACTGCACCGACTCCTCGGTCGCTCCTCCGCCGCTCGGAGCAGCTGCTCGCCGCCGCTCGGAGAGCCGTTGACCGTTGATCCGGAGCCGCGGAGCAGCGCCTCCGGTCGTTCTCTTCATATTTATATTTATTAATTACATTTATTACATTTCTATCTACAGTAACAGGAAGACGCTCACCTTTGTCTGCGCTGCCTGGATGCTACCGGAAGTCCGACTGTCAGGCTCCCTGCAGACAGCAGCCTAGCTTGAGCCAAAACAAAGCCTGTGATTGGCTGAGAGAAACGTCATCACAGACCAACGCTGCGTCTGATTGGTCGAAGCTGTACCGGAAGAGGTTTGTTTCTCCGAGATAACCGGAAAATAACGGCGATAAATAACAACGACGTAATAAAAAATTAAATAACAATAATAACAACACAAACGCTCGTAATAATTCAGATGAGTAAATCACAGCGTAGTTTTATTATTTCTGTCTTTATTCAATCCTGTTTTTATCAGTCTTTTTGTATTTTTATTTCTCTTTCACTGTTTTGTTTTACCATTTTAGTAATGTTCATGCCATTTTATTTAAAGACCCCCCAAAGTGGCATCATTTTAAAATGTGTAAAAATGCTCTGCTATGACTATTTGTTGATAAAAATTGCTTACCACACAAAGTTATTTAAAATAATTCAACAACACGTCCATATTTCTCCCTCATTGAAAAATTCACATCCTATTAATATGCATGATTTGCTTGGTCAGGGTTGCTAGGTAACGGCGGTGCACGTCAGGGTGATTAAAACACGAAGCTCACGTCAGGTTTCAAGTGCAAGCTTGTGTTTCCTCTGGTGAGTCTTTGTATTAAAATGTAAATTTGAAACAAGGACGGAGGTTTTACTGTTGACTCTTTTCTTTGTTTTGTTTTGTTGTTTTTTGCACTTTATTTATTAGTCCATTTTTGTTTGTTTTTTCTTTCAGCCCCATTATAAATTACTTTGAATTGCATTTTGACTTGCGAGAGAGATGAATAAAGCTTGGCTGAGTCCAAAACCCTAACTCCAGTAATATAAAAAAGATAAATAATATAGAACGTACAAATTAAAACATTTAAATGTGGAAACATTTTAAAATACAAATGTGAGATATATGCCACTGCAACGGTGGTGTGTTAAATGATTTCATCTAGTCGTTGTTGTGTCAGTATAACAAAATATTTATAAGACTCTGCTTATTAATTATAAAACAAAACAAGAGCACTGGAACACTGAATTTCTCATGCAAATTTTATGCACATTTCTGACCTTTGACCTTTTGGCATCAGCATAGGAATTTTCATATATTATTATTATTATTATTATTATTATTATTATTATTATTATTATTATTATTTTCATAGCATTCATCAGTTTGCAATAGTTTACTTTTCCATGTGTGTGTCAGATAGTTAACGCGGAATATCTGACCCATGAAATCCTCTGTTGGAATGATCCAACATCAAACTATTATCAAACATGTGGATGCATGTGTTAATAAAAACATCACTTTACTTGAGAGAGACAAACTATAAATACAAATTTGCTACTAAAATAGTTTATCATCATTTTTCTGAAAATGCTTCTTGCAGAATGATTTCACTTTTTCCTCATTACCTGAGAGTTAAATATCAAATTTACAAATTCTTTAATTTCCCACCAGGAATCAAATATCAAACCGACTCAGTCTGAGCAATAACATCGTTCACTCCTTTATTTCTCTTTTAATGTATTTACAGGGATTTATTAAAAACGTGTCTGTGCTGTGTTCAGTATTTTGTCGGCCATGTTTTTAATTGCTGTGATATGTACAATAGCAGAATAAGGCTTTACAAAGAGTCACAGAGATAAAGATTGTGTTTTTTATTATACTAAATTGCATCTATAATATACAAACATTCACAATATTTTGTACAATCACTTTGTGCTTCTCCCCCGTACCGAGTACAGAGTGTAACTGTAAGACAACAAGTTTACATAAACTCTCTATAGAAGTTTTTCATGGTATACACAGCATAAAAATAAATTCATACTCAACACCATTATCATTTCTAATTCTATCATTTACAAATTCACTTAAAAAATAATCATATGAAGACAATGTCAATATTATTGTATGTTTTTATCAATATGAAGACACACGGTGGGGAGTCACACAGAAACGTGCGCTGTTGTAGCTCTAGAACAATATGGCAGGATATTGTTGTTTTTGTCGATCTCCATAATATGTCATTAATAATAAACATCTTTCCTTTTTCTTGAAGTCGTTCGTTTACAGACGTACGGTTTCTCAGCTCACATGACATTATCAAAATATCGCACTTCAGTCAAAGATACCGTACACAAACACAAAACCCTCACAACTGAACACGCAATAAATATCATGATAACCATAGCAACAATAGGATGTGTTGGCTCTAATATCACACATTCACACGTCCACGCACACTCACACGTTCATGTAGGAAACACTGCGAACATGACGGCTACGTGACGACACCTGCTAAAGGGGGCGGGACTGACCCATGTGCTCTTCATCATCTTCATCATCAGCTCTGCTCACATGTGCGTGTGTGAGTATAAAACCCTCGGTGGCGTCGGATTGTGTCGGCTAAAAGCCACCGTGAAGCAGGGCTGCAGCTCTTAACTAAACAGGTCTTAACTCTAGCCCCGCCTACAGGCTCAGGTCTCCAGCTCTAACCCCGCCTACAGGCTCAGGTCTTAGCTCTAACCCCGCCTACAGGCTCAGGTCTTAACTCTAACCCCGCCTACAGGCTCAGGTCTTAACTCTAACCCCGCCTACAGGCTCAGGTCTTAACTCTAACCCCGCCTACAGGCTCAGGTCTTAACTCTAACCCCGCCTACAGGCTCAGGTCTTAACTCTAACCCCGCCTACAGGCTCAGGTCTCCAGCTCTAACCCCGCCTACAGGCTCAGGTCTCCAGCTCTAACCCCGCCCACAGGCTCAGGTCTTAGCTCTAACCCCGCCTACAGGCTCAGGTCTCCAGCTCTAACCCCGCCTACAGGCTCAGGTCTCCAGCTCTAACCCCGCCCACAGGCTCAGGTCTTAACTCTAACCCCGCCCACAGGCTCAGGTCTTAACTCTAACCCCGCCTACAGGCTCAGGTCTCCAGCTCTAACCCCGCCTACAGGCTCAGGTCTTAACTCTAACCCCGCCCACAGGCTCAGGTCTCCAGCTCTAACCCCGCCTACAGGCTCATGTCTTAACTCTAACCCCGCCCACAGGCTCAGGTCTTAACTCTAACCCCGCCCACAGGCTCATGTCTTAACTCTAACCCCGCCCACAGGCTCAGGTCTCCAGCTCTAACCCCGCCTACAGGCTCATGTCTTAACTCTAACCCCGCCTACAGGCTCAGGTCTTAACTCTAACCCCGCCCACAGGCTCAGGTCTCCAGCTCTAACCCCGCCTACAGGCTCAGGTCTTAACTCTAACCCCGCCTACAGGCTCAGGTCTTAACTCTAACCCCGCCTACAGGCTCAGGTCTTAACTCTAACCCCGCCTACAGGCTCAGGTCTTAACTCTAACCCCGCCTACAGGCTCAGGTCTTAACTCTAACCCCGCCTACAGGCTCAGGTCTTAACTCTAACCCCGCCTACAGGCTCAGGTCTTAGCTCTAACCCCGCCTACAGGCTCAGGTCTCCAGCTCTAACCCCGCCTACAGGCTCAGGTCTTAACTCTAACCCCGCCCACAGGCTCAGGTCTTAACTCTAACCCCGCCTACAGGCTCATGTCTTAACTCTAACCCCGCCTACAGGCTCAGGTCTTAACTCTAACCCCGCCTACAGGCTCAGGTCTTAACTCTAACCCCGCCTACAGGCTCAGGTCTTAACTCTAACCCCGCCTACAGGCTCAGGTCTCCAGCTCTAACCCCGCCTACAGGCTCAGGTCTCCAGCTCTAACCCCGCCTACAGGCTCAGGTCTTAACTCTAACCCCGCCTACAGGCTCAGGTCTCCAGCTCTAACCCCGCCTACAGGCTCAGGTCTTAACTCTAACCCCGCCTACAGGCTCATGTCTTAACTCTAACCCCGCCCACAGGCTCAGGTCTTAACTCTAACCCCGCCTACAGGCTCAGGTCTTAACTCTAACCCCGCCCACAGGCTCAGGTCTTAACTCTAACCCCGCCTACAGGCTCAGGTCTTAACTCTAACCCCGCCCACAGGCTCAGGTCTTAACTCTAACCCCGCCCACAGGCTCAGGTCTTAACTCTAACCCCGCCTACAGGCTCAGGTCTCCAGCTCTAACCCCGCCCACAGGCTCAGGTCTTAACTCTAACCCCGCCTACAGGCTCAGGTCTTAACTCTAACCCCGCCTACAGGCTCAGGTCTTAACTCTAACCCCGCCTACAGGCTCAGGTCTTAACTCTAACCCCGCCTACAGGCTCAGGTCTCCAGCTCTAACCCCGCCCACAGGCTCAGGTCTTAACTCTAACCCCGCCTACAGGCTCAGGTCTTAACTCTAACCCCGCCCACAGGCTCAGGTCTTAACTCTAACCCCGCCCACAGGCTCAGGTCTTAACTCTAACCCCGCCCACAGGCTCAGGTCTTAACTCTAACCCCGCCTACAGGCTCAGGTCTTAACTCTAACCCCGCCCACAGGCTCAGGTCTTAACTCTAACCCCGCCTACAGGCTCAGGTCTTAACTCTAACCCCGCCCACAGGCTCAGGTCTCCAGCTCTAACCCCGCCCACAGGCTCAGGTCTTAACTCTAACCCCGCCTACAGGCTCAGGTCTTAACTCTAACCCCGCCCACAGGCTCAGGTCTTAACTCTAACCCCGCCCACAGGCTCAGGTCTTAACTCTAACCCCGCCTGCAGGCTCAGGTCTTAGCTCTAACCCCGCCTACAGGCTCAGGTCTCCAGCTCTAACCCCGCCCACAGGCTCAGGTCTTAACTCTAACCCCGCCTACAGGCTCAGGTCTTAACTCTAACCCCGCCTACAGGCTCAGGTCTTAGCTCTAACCCCGCCTACAGGCTCAGGTCTTAACTCTAACCCCGCCCACAGGCTCAGGTCTTAACTCTAACCCCGCCCACAGGCTCAGGTCTTAACTCTAACCCCGCCTACAGGCTCAGGTCTTAACTCTAACCCCGCCTGCAGGCTCAGGTCTTAGCTCTAACCCCGCCCACAGGCTCAGGTCTTAACTCTAACCCCGCCTACAGGCTCAGGTCTTAACTCTAACCCCGCCTACAGGCTCAGGTCTTAACTCTAACCCCGCCTACAGGCTCAGGTCTTAACTCTAACCCCGCCTACAGGCTCAGGTCTTAACTCTAACCCCGCCTACAGGCTCAGGTCTTAACTCTAACCCCGCCCACAGGCTCAGGTCTTAACTCTGACCCCGCCCACAGGCTCTAAATGATCTGAGGCCTCCTGAACTGGAACTAACTGATGGTCATTGCATGTTGTTGCAACAGCGTTACAACTCAAATTGTCACATGTTCTATTTTTCTTATATATTTCTTATATTGTGCAAATATTTATCTTCATCCCTTCTGGATTCAGATTCTGTAGATACATTAATACACTGATCAGACAGAACATGCACTTGTCTAATAATGTGTTGGTCTGCTGTGATGCCCTGTGTTCTGACATCTTTCTATCAGAACCAGCAACAGCAGCTGGTCCGCTGGATCAGTGGGCCTTGGCCCTGACCCCTGACCCCTGACCCCTGACCCCTGACCCCTGACCCTGTGGTTCTACACTGTTCCTTCTGGACCGACTGTTGATAGATCCTGACCTGCAGCTGTTGAGATGTTCTGACCCAGTCGTAGACCAGTGGTTCTCACCCTTCTGTACATCAAGGACCCTAAATTGACACAAATTAGACCACGGACCCCCACTGGACCAAATTTAGAAGTAAACACCAGAAATACACAAATATTTCTTCTGTGACCGAAGAACATTACTTTTTTTATACTTTTAATTTAGAATTTTTAGAAATGTTATAGAGAAATTTCTGGAAAAAAATGGTCCAATTTCTCCAAAAACATTTAAACATTTCTAGGACGAAGTGGTAAAAATTCTTAAAAAAAAAAAAAAAAAAAAAAGTAAAAATTTTCTAAAAAAAAAAAAAGTGGTAAAAAAAAAATACAATAAAATAAAAAGTTAAAAAAAAAAATATTGAAAAAATTGGTAAAATTGAAAAAAAATTCTGGAAAAAAAATAGCAAATTTTCTTGTTAAAATGTTCAAAATAAGAGTAAAACATTTCTAGAAAAAAGTGGTAAAATGTCTAAAATAAAAAAGTAAAACAAAAAAAAAAAGGTTAGAAAAAGCGTAGTGGTAAAATTTGAAGAAATAAATTGGGGACCCCTTGGGGGCCCCGGACCCACGTTGAGAACCACTGGTCTAGACGATATTGAATCAACACTGATGTGGGTAAAGCCGAGCGACCAGTTCCCACCGTCAGTCCGGTCTGTCTCGGTGTTTGGGTTTAGGACTTCATGCTGTGTTAACTGTCACGTCTCATCCTCTGATTGTGGCTCCTATACAAACTGTTGTGTGGTTGTGTGTTTTTGAAACTCATCCATTCATTGGAAAAGGGGCTTAACAGTGCAGGACCCACCTTTGTTGAATCTGAGTGGCCAAATAGTCAACTTGCAGTGGAGACAGATCAATCTGAGGCTGAGCTTCACGTTTTAGGACCTACAAGTGTTTTTTTATGACTGGTGTGACTTTGGGACTCGACCTGATCCTGTCTGGTCTTTGACTCAAGTGGTTTTGGCTGCAGCCCTGCCGGGGAGTTGTGCGTTGGTGGTGTAGCCCTAAAGCATCTTTAGTAAGGCCAGTAACAGTTTGCATTGTGCTATAGGCATGTTGTATAAGAGTGGACCGACCTATCGCTAGCTGTGTGAGAAGCAGCAGCCGAGCTGACGACTGCCACCTGTAAACTTGAACTGAACATGAGCTACGCTGTGAGGAGAGGCAGTGCTGTGCTTCCACCCTGACCTTTGACCTCCTCCTGACAGGAAACTGCAACACAATCAAGAGTTTGCTGTATTTGAAAACAAAAGGTGTTCGAAATGAAACTGAGCTGAAGCTGAAACTGGGGGGGGGGGGGGGGGGTCAAACAGCCAATCAGCTGGTTTGTTTGTATTTCAGCTCCCTAATCTACCTGTGTTGACATGTCTTTTCTGTTTCCAGCTTTAATTAAGGCTTGATTGTATTGTCTTGATTGCTGCACTGAGGATCAACAGCAAACATGTTTAATATTGACATTAATTTTGTGTTAAACTAGCAGCACGTCTCCAAATAAAACGTACTTCCTCCCATTGGCAACAAAACTACGTAGCTGGTCAACTAGCATTTAGCAAACTGCACCGTGACTAGTGCTAACAGCTTATTAGCAATCTGTGTTTGAGTTAGCAACGTTTAGCTTGGCTATCACTAGCTTCAATCATGATTAGCATGCTAGCTTTTCTTAGCATGCTAGCTTTTGCTACAGTCAACAGTGGTTGTAGAGACTTTTCAAACATGACAAACGTGATTTTGATTGGTGCACAATGCTGCCTTTACTCCTGGGGGGGGTTGGGTGGGTTGGGGGGCGACCTCGGGAACGTTGGGATGGGAAGGAATAAGGAAACTGTCTCTAAATGTCAAACTGCAGTAGGCTCAGTGATTATTGACGCTCACAAACATGGACTGAAGCAGAGAAGTGTGTGCTGAGGAATGTTACGATAATTAATCAGATTTTTTCTTTTTCTGGGAGGGAGGGGGTCGTTGGCGGACGAGGTGATGGCGTCTCGGCGATCAGCAGCACTTCTGAGGTAGCTGGGCGGGCTTGTCCGTCAGTCTGGTGGTTTTGGTCCCGGGAGCCGCCGGCGCCTCCACGTCCACGCGCTCCGACATCTTCACGCAGATGATGTCGACCAGGCGCTCGAAGACCTGCCGCACGTTGATGTTCTCCTTGGCGCTCGCCTCGTAGTACTCGAAGCCTGTGGGAGGAAACAAACGTTAGGTCTGTATTCTTATGATCATTTCTTTAGCGCCCCAATGAAAGGAAAATATATATTTATAGTTTGGGAACTATTCAGTTCAATAGTTATGCTAAATGTAAAACTTTAGTTCTGATTCATTATTTAAAACTTTTGTTCTTCTATGTTTTTGGAGTGATGATCCGTAAAAAGGTATAGATGTGGTTTTAATCAACACCTAGTTACTTCAGTTTTAAGGTGATAATTAGTTTCCTTTCCTCACCCTCTAGACTCTGTTTTCAGACTTTTCTTCCACCTCACATCTAAATCTAAATACTCGTCAAGTTTGATCTGCTTTTTGATGTTGGTCCAAATGTTTGTCCCAAAAAGCTGCTAAACTATGACCTGAGTCTCATCACAGGATAAACTCGTTATAGTAACTGTGTGTGTGAGTTGTTGTCAGAGCAAACAGCAGCTGGAGGCGTGTACGTGATGCAGCAGAGCTACTGTCAAACCAGTAGGGTACGTTTGTTATCGGCCCCGGGGCAATTAACAAGAGACTGATGGGTATTCCTCAGTGCACACACCCTGGGGCCGAGTCAGGAACCGCTGCTGAGCCTGATGAAGTCAGCAGGATCTGAACCTGTGGTCCAGGAGGCTGGTGAGGGTCTAACCTGTGGAGACCAGACCAGTACTGGTCGAGGTGCTGGAGTTGTGTTAGCATGAAACCAGGTCTGAGGGTCCTGAACCAGGTCTGAGGGTCCTGAACCAGGTCTGAGGGTCCTGAACCAGGTCTGAGGGTGAACCAGGTCTGAGGGTCATGAACCAGGTCTGAGGGTGAACCAGGTCTGAGGGTCTTTCTCACCTAACTGGTCTCAGGTCTGAGGGTCATGAACCAGGTCTGAGGGTCATGAACCAGGTCTGAGGTGAACCAGGTCTGAGGGTCATGAACCAGGTCTAAGGTGAACCAGGTCTAAGGTGAACCAGGTCTAAGGTGAACCAGGTCTGAGGGTGAACCAGGTCTAAGGTGAACCAGGTCTAAGGTGAACCAGGTCTAAAGTGAACCAGGTCTAAGGTGAACCAGGTCTAAGGTGAACCAGGTCTAAGGTGAACCAGGTCTAAGGTGAACCAGGTCTAAAGTGAACCAGGTCTGATGGTGAACCAGGTCCTGTGAAACCAAAGTCTAAGGTGAACCAGGTTTCTAAATGAACCAGGTTATTGAACCAGGTCAAATGAACCATTATCAAAGTGAACCAGGTCTAAGGTGAACCAGGTCTAAGGTGAACCAGGTCTAAAGTGAACCAGGTCTGATGGTGAACCAGGTCTAAAGTGAACCAGGTCTAAGTGAACCAGGTCTAAGTGAAATCCCCCAGGTTTACCTGGTGAACCAGGTCTAGGCTCTTGCTGCTGCCTAACTGGTCTGCTGATGCTGCCTTGCCCCTGCTGCTCATGAGGGACGACAAACCCACCACCTCCCCAGCATCCACCTGTTGCTCTGTCTCTGACTCCCTGCTGGGTTGTCCCACGAGTCTCTTGATTCCCTGTAATGCCTGGCAAGGCAGATCATTCAGGGAATGAATATACACGCACACGCACACGCACACGCACACGCACAAACCTGCTGCAGCCATGCTCAAGAATATTGCTATCCCTGCTGTGCTTCAGCTTGCTATGCTTATGCTCAATAAATTATTTCTTCTCATTCCAGAGTTGTCTGATTGAAATAACGTAACAGTTCCTGTCAGGGGTTATTAGTGAGTTATTAGTGAGTTATTAGTGAGTTATTAGCAGTAGTTGGAGATCAGTTATTACCTTAAAGGTGAACAGAAAAGAAAACTGAATCTGAGCCTCTGGGTCATAAAAACCAAAAACTCATTCATCAGACATGTTTCAAATGTGTAAAATAATGTTGGATTATTTCCAAGATATCAGTCAAATGATTTTAATTATTTTATGTATAATTGACTTATATATTTAATTGTTTTAATTGGTTGTTTGTTTTATATCTCCCTAGCGGCGCCACACTTGATGAATCAACTCCTCTTTGACACAAGCTGAATGTTTCAACCAGGTTTCTAATGAACTGACACATGCAGTCAGGTCCTGTGTTAAAGGGATAGTTCAACATTTAGTCAAACTGTCCCATCACCATAACCCCTATAGTCTGCAGTGCTGCTGCCTTTAATTGTCGGTGCTGCTTTTTTAGCTGCTCTGCCTTCTCTGCTGCTGCTGCTGCCTTGCTGCCCTGCTGCTCATGAGGATTTTTGGTTTCAAACAGGACCACCTCCCAAACATCCACCTGTCAACAGTCAACAGGACTCAGAGCAGGAACCAAACAACCACCATGTCAACAGTAACAGGCTCAGAGCAGAATCAAACAACCAATGAATAGTCAACAGGCTCAGAGCAGGAACCAAACAACCACCATGTCAACAGTAACATGCTCAGAGAAACCATTGCAACCACCATGTCAACAGTAACAGGCTCAGAGCATGAACTCAAAAATTATTTCATTCAACATTCCAGAGTTGTCAGATTGAAATAACCAAACAACCACCATGTCAACAGTTAACAGAGTTATTAGAGTTAGGAACCAAACAACCACCATTGGAATCAGTTTTACCTTAAAGGCTCAACAGAAAAGAAAACAATCACCATGTCAAAATTAATGTCAAAAGGCTTCAGAGCAGGAACAAACAAAATAATGTCATATATTTCAACAGGCTCAGAAACTGGAACAAACAACCACCATTTTAATTATTTTATGTATAATTGAACAATATATTTAATTGTTTTAATTGGTTGTTTGAACCAAACAACCACCATGTCAACAGTAACAGGATCAGAGCAGGAACCAATCAACCACCATGTCAACAGTAACAGGCTCAGAATGTTTCAAACAACCACCATGTCAACAGTAACAGGCTCAGAGTCCTGGAACCAAAGGGATAGTTCAACATTTAGTCAAACTGTCCCAGGCTCAGAGCAGGAACCAAACAACCACCATGTCAACAGTAACAGGCTCAGAGCAGGAACCAAACAACCACCATTCAATTGTAACAGGATCAGAGCAGGAACAGAGCCGTGACCATGTCAACAGTCAACAGGCTCAGAGCAGGAACCAAACAACCACCATTTCAACAGTCAAACAGGAACAGGAACCAAACAACCACCATGTCAACAGTCAACAGGCTCAGAGCAGGAACCAAACAACCACCATGTCAACAGTAACAGGCTCAGAGCAGGAACCAAACAACCACCATGTCAACAGTCAACAGGCTCAGAGCAGGAACCAAACAACCACCATGTCAACAGTAACAGGATCAGAGCAGGAACCAAACAACCACCATGTCAACAGTCAACAGGCTCAGAGCAGGAACCAAACAACCACCATGTCAACAGTAACAGGCTCAGAGCAGGAACCAAACAACCACCATGTCAACAGTCAACAGGCTCAGAGCAGGAACCAAACAACCACCATGTCAACAGTAACAGGCTGGTTAAATAAAGGTTTTTTTTAAAAAAAACTACAACTCCCACAATCCTCTCTGTTAATATAACAGCTCTCCTAACGAGCTGAAGTGTAATCATTCACTCATTCATTCATTTGTTCGTTTGTTCATTCATAAAACAGACTGAACATTGTTCCAGGATGATCCTGTTTCCTAATGTTTAGTTGTAAACTGATGTATTTTCTCCCATGAGCCTTTGCTGCCCAGAGTGATAGCATCTGTGTTGTGTAGCATCTGTGTTGTGTAGCATCCGTGTTGTGTAGCATCCGTGTTGTGTAGCCTCGGTGTTGTGTAGCATCTGTGTTGTGTAGCATCCGTGTTGTGTAACATCTGTGTTGTGTAACATCTGTGTTGTGTAGCCTCGGTGTTGTGTAGCATCCGTGTTGTGTAGAATCCGTGTTGTGTAGCATCCGTGTTGTGTAGCATCTGTGTTGTGTAGCATCTGTGTTGTGTAGCATCCGTGTTGTGTAGCATCCGTGTTGTGTAGCATCCGTGTTGTGTAGCATCTGTGTTGTGTAGCATCTGTGTTGTGTAGCCTCGGTGTTGTGTAGCATCCGTGTTGTGTAGCATCTGTGTTGTGTAGCATCTGTGTTGTGTAGCCTCGGTGTTGTGTAGCCTCGGTGTTGTGTAGCATCCGTGTTGTGTAGCCTCGGTGTTGTGTAGCATCCGTGTTGTGTAGCCTCGGTGTTGTGTAGCATCTGTGTTGTGTAGCCTCGGTGTTGTGTAGCATCCGTGTTGTGTAGCTGTTTGATTCAGCTCTGATGTGCATTTGCATTTTTGTGTGTGTGTCTGTTGTGTCTATTTTTACCTGTCACTGCTTTCTGTTTGAATCAATTGGCTCTGATTAGCGGTAGTCCCTCCCTCATACACACACACACACACGCACGCACACACACACACACACACACACACACACACACACACACACACACACACACACACACACACACACACACACACACACACACACACACACGCCCCATGAGGCTCTTTAATTGCTGCTGAAGAGAACGGCCCTGTTAGTGTGTTCCAGTGTTGTGTGTGTTCCAGTGTGTGTGTGTGTGTGTGTGTGTGTGTGTGTGTGTGTGTGTGTGTGTGTGTGTGTGTGTGTGTGTGTGTGTGTGTGTGTGTGTGTGTGTGTCAGCAAGAGACTGGGTGAGCATGAAGAGCTGCTGCCATGGCAACAACATCACCAACTGATACAAGCTGCAAGTCTGTGTGTGTCTGTCTCTTGGCTTCCTTCAGCACATCATGTTACACACACACACACACACACACACACACACACACACACACACACACACACACACACACACACTGCTGTCCAACAGTGTGTTATATTGCAATGTAACACTGTTTATGTTGTGTTACAGTGTTACAAGATTCTATCAATGTTACACAAATATATTACAACAAAATATGTTTTATATATAGAGAGAGACTCAGGTTGTGTAGCTCTTGGTGTTGTGTAGCCTCGGTGTTGTGTAGCCTCGGTGTTGTGTAGCCTCAGTGTTGTGTAGCATCTGTGTTGTGTAGCATCTGTGTTGTGTAGCCTCGGTGTTGTGTAGCTTCAGTGTTGTGTAGCCTCGGTGTTGTGTAGCCTCGGTGTTGTGTAGCTTCAGTGTTGTGTAGCCTCGGTGTTGTGTAGCCTCAGTGTTGTGTAGCCAGTGTTGTGCTTCGCTTGCAGGTTCAGAACGTTGCAACATTGTTGCGTTACGACGCGTTTCGCCGTTCACGCTGCAACCTCTGAACCAACCGCTTGCGCGAAGCCGCCAAACATTCTGAGGCAACAGTCAACGTCACAACGGTTGAAACGACTGCTCATTGATTGGACAGAGTCGGAGGGGAATCGCTGCTGATTGGCCGACCTGCTGGGTGACAGTAAACATGGGAAGCATGTTGTTTCCAACCGCACATGGTTCAGCGAGCTCAGTACGACCACGCCGGCCGCCGAGGCGCCGCGGATCGGAGCCCGCTTCCTTTCAGCGCGCTTGTTAACCGATGGCGTAGTTCAGACCCGGATCAGCACGATCCTCCGCGGCGAGCTCGCACCGCGCAACCATCGTTTCGGCGTTGGGTCTATTTTGTGCACGAGCCGTGAGCGATCGCGTCAATTCTAGCAGGAAATCACACAAAGAAACACGAGACAATCCGGTCAATTTTCAAAACAAAACACCAAGATTGACACACGCGGCGCTTCGGCGGCCGGCGGGAACCCGGCAGCTGCACCGAGGACAGAGAAACGGCACCAGAGGAAAAGACGTGACTGGTGAGAGACGTGGAGTTGCTACGTCACGACGTCATGCACGACGTCATGCACGACGTCATGCACGACGTCATGCACGACGTCATGCACTACGTACATCTGGTCCTGTGGTCTTTCACACCGCCTACGAACCACACCAGAGTTCGTATGAGTTTTCACACCGGCCCAAACGAAGCGGACGATCTGAGGAAACAGACTCTGGTCCGTTTAAAGCGGACCACGGGAAGACCGCGCCCTAGTGATCCGTACCACAGGAAGACCGCGCCCTAGTGATCCGTACCACAGGAAGACCGCGCCCTAGTGATCCGTACCACAGGAAGACCGCAGCCTAGTGATCCGTACCACAGGAAGACCGCAGCCTAGTGATCCGTACCACAGGAAGACCGCAGCCTAGTGATCCGTACCACAGGAAGACCGCGCCCTAGTGATCCGTACCACAGGAAGACCGCGCCCTAGTGATCCGTAGGAAGACCGCGCCCTGATCCGTACCACAGGAAGACCGCAGCCTAGTGATCCGTACCAGGAAGATCCGCCTAGTGATCCGTACACAGGAAGACCGCCACAGGAAGACCGCAGCCTAGTGATCCGTACCACAGGAAGACCGCGCCCTAGTGATCCGTACCACAGGAAGACCGCAGCCTAGTGATCCGTACCACAGGAAGACCGCGCCCTAGTGATCCGTACCACAGGAAGACCGCAGCCTAGTGATCCGTACCACAGGAAGACCGCAGCCTAGTGATCCGTACCACAGGAAGACCGCAGCCTAGTGATCCGTACCACAGGAAGACCGCGCCCTAGTGATCCGTACCACAGGAAGACCGCGCCCTAGTGATCCGTACCACAGGAAGACCGCGCCCTAGTGATCCGTACCACAGGAAGACCGCAGCCTAGTGATCCGTACCACAGGAAGACCGCAGCCTAGTGATCCGTACCACAGGAAGACCGCGCCCTAGTGATCCGTACCACAGGAAGACCGCGCCCTAGTGATCCGTACCACAGGAAGACTGCAGCCTAGTGATCCGTACCACAGGAAGACCGCGCCCTAGTGATCCGTACCACAGGAAGACCGCAGCCTAGTGATCCGTACCACAGGAAGACCGCAGCCTAGTGATCCGTACCACAGGAAGACCGCAGCCTAGTGATCCGTACCACAGGAAGACCGCGCCCTAGTGATCCGTACCACAGGAAGACCGCAGCCTAGTGATCCGTACCACAGGAAGACCGCAGCCTAGTGATCCGTACCACAGGAAGACCGCGCCCTAGTGATCCGTACCACAGGAAGACCGCGCCCTAGTGATCCGTACCACAGGAAGACCGCGCCCTAGTGATCCGTACCACAGGAAGACCGCGCCCTAGTGATCCGTACCACAGGAAGACCGCGCCCTAGTGATCCGTACCACAGGAAGACCGCGCCCTAGTGATCCGTACCACAGGAAGACCGTGCCCTAGTGATCCGTACATCCTCACCCAGATCTGCAGCTTGATCCTCTTGTCGTTGCGATACACCGTCTTCACCTTGAAGTCGATGCCTACGGTGCTGACGAAGGAGTTGCTGAAGGAATCGTCGGCATAGCGGAACAGGAAGGATGTTTTCCCGACGCTGCTGTTTCCAATGATCAGCAGCTTGAACATGTAGTCGAAGTTCTGGTCCGAGCCGTCACGCTGCCCGAAGCGCTGGTCTGCCTTCGCCATCTGGACGTTTGGTTCAAAGAGAGAGGAGAAAGAAAACGCAGTCAGGGAAATAGAAGCACTGGAATGCATCAACATGAAGGAAGCAGCAGCTGCAGTTCCTCTCCTGGACACTAGAGGGAGTCAGTCTCCATAGACTCCCATGTTAAAATACAGCCTGGTACAGAACTCACCTTATTATGGCCTAAAGTTATTAAAGAGAAAATCTGCCCATCTTTATTTTGTCTCTCAGGCCACAGGTTGCCATCTGATTGGTGGAGCTGAAAACAATGACATTCAAGACTAAAATGTGCACACTTTAAAAGTCTTAAGTTAGTGATTATAACTAATACCCAGATCAAATAAGTGAATGTCAATCAATGCTGTGGAGACAGAGGAAAGTCCTTGTTTTACAACAAAAGTATTGAATAATGTCATCAGTGGTGAAATGAATGAATGGACAAGCAGGAAACCATGAGTGGGCGTTGCCAAGGACCTCATGATACGATACACATCACGATACTTGAGTCACAATACGATTCTACACAGCTCAAAGTAAAAGGCATTATGTATCTTAAAATGTGAGTTGTATGCACATCAGATGATAGTCGTCATTTGGCACAAACTGAGTCAAATGATCCGTTGCCATTTGATACGATTGCAAGTCACAACAACATATTAGCATGAACAACGCTCTGAGGCAGCAGCACAGTGACACCTCCTGGAGCAGAGCAGGAAGTCGTACTGGATTTATGTCTGAAACATGATTTATTATTGGAAAAAATATCGATATGGGGGGGGGGGCGTTGAGTGGAGCAGGAGGTTAAGCCGGCGCCCCACGTAGGAGCTACAGTCCTCAATTCCCCCTCTGTCTCTCTCAACTAAACTAAAATCAATAAAGGCATCAAAAGCAAAAAAAAAAAAAAGGATATTCAAATTTTGTATATCGATTTTTTTCTATCACAATATGAAGTATATCGCGATATATTGCCATATTGATATATTATTATATATATTAATTCTCACTCTGTCCTCTGGCTGTGATTTGAAACCCTGCAGAACAAACAGCTCCTCTTGTTCCTGACATTTCAGAAGTTCTCACCGACTGTGACGCTCCAGCTGCAGCTGAATGTGATTCAGCACAAACAAAAACCGACAAACCGACACGGCAAAAAAACCCAACCAAACATTTCCGGTTTCACTCCACCTGTCGAGTCAAATGAAGTCAAAGGAGGAAAAGGCTGGAGCGGCCGGGATGAGTCAGAGCCCCAGACCCTGCTGGGTTCCATCGAGCGTGGATGGTTGTGTTGGAGAAATAATCATTCTGCCGTGGCTGATCTGTGGATCTGTGTGTGATTGACTTCAGACCATTTGGTAGAAAGTGACTGACTTTCCTGCTGCAGAACTGTCACTGCAGCGCTGCAGCTCCTTCAACACGTGTCATGTTGCCCATTGTTCACAGACACAACAGCCCATTTTCCTCCTTCCTGGATTGTTTGGCTTGTTCTTGTTTCTTGTTTTATGCGATGTTAATGATTATATGGAGGATACGCACTGATTGCACTTTTCAAGTCTTTTAAGGGCTCTTTTAAGTCGTGCCACTGTTGTTGTTTTACCACACTGTATTTTAACCCCCCCCCCCCCTCTTTTTTCTTAATTGTGTGTCTTGTATCTGTGTTCTTTTTACTTGCTGCAAGAATAATTGCCCCACGGGGACACAAATAAAAACCTTGAACCTTGAACCTTGAACCTTGATCTCAACCAGGCTTTGATTTGTTTTTTAAAGGGACATTCACAATAGAAATGTGTCAGGGTGCTGATGAGGAACGGCAGCTTTTGGATTTCTTTGGGGAGTGAATGCAGTGAAGTCTCACGTGGACACGGTGGAGATTTATCTCCCTCATCTCTGGAGCTTTTGCTGATTTCTGTTTTGCTTGACATCCCACAAATAAACTAAACATGACTAAACCACCACGAACTAAGACTGAGCAGCTGGTGATCACAGTGCAGCAAAAGAAAAGCTTGAGATATTTAAAGCTTTTTAAAAAGTTTTTCCTCTCTTGTAGTTTCTCGTGCACGTACACGGGCGCAGGCACAAGAATAAAAGGAAAAAAAGGGAATCAGTGATCCGTACAACAGCTGTTTTCCTCTAACTCCCATGAAACACCTCGATGGAGGTGACGATGTTCTGGGATCTGTTAAAGGGATAGTACCATGTTTTTAAAGTGTGGTTGTATGATCTCCAAATAGCCCCTAAGTACTTTAACTGCAGTAGAAGACTCTCTGCACTCCTCCCGTTAGCAACGCCAGCCCATAATAGCCCTGCCCACAACATACATTGTTGTGAATGGACCCAAAGAAACGGCCTATTTTCACGGCCTAAAAGAGGTTTGACCTGAAAATAAATACACAGTTCCATTGTTGCTATAATATAATTTTTTCCAGCCCTTCAAAGTGCAGGAAAAACACAGTTTTTATTTGGAGCTAACCAACTGCTGATCGGCGGGCGCTAACCCTGGGCGGAGGGATACGTGAGGCGCTGACCCTGGGCGGAGGGATACGTGAGGCGCTAACCCTGGGCGGAGGGATATGTGAAGCGCTAACCCTGGGCGGAGGGATACGTGAGGCACTAACCCTGGGCGGAGGGATACGTGAGGCTCTAACCCTGGGTGGAGGGATACGTGAGGCGCTGACCCAGGGCGGAGGGATACGTGAGGCGCTAACCCTGGGCGGAGGGATACGTGAGGCGCTAACCCTGGGCGGAGGGATGGCGCTGACCCTGGGCGGAGGGATACGTGAGGCGCTAACCCTGGGCGGAGGGATGTGAGGCGCTGACCCTGGGCGGAGGGATAACCCTGGGGGCGGAGGGATACGTGAGGCGCTAACCCTGGGCGGAGGGATACGTGAGGCGCTAACCCTGGGCGGAGGGATACGTGAGTTGGTTAGCTCGCTCGTTGCTTTTGAAAAGTCACTAAGAGCGGTTGGAAAGTCGCCAGATTTTTAGCGAGAAAGAAGTGTGATCACATGGCTTCCATTCTTCATCACAGGAACACCACAATGTGTCAGAAGGCGGGGGCGGTGGGCGGGGGGCGGGGGCGGCGCCCTCTAATAAGTGGGAAAAAACTCAATTTTGGCACTGAATGAGTTAAAAACAACAATGCCTACAGGCGTCCAAAGCAGGAAGTGAGATCAAGATGCACGGACGGTTGTAAACAGAATGGACGCAGCACCGTGACGTCAGCCGTTGGTTTGGGGGGGGGGGGGGGGGGGGGTCTGTTTCTGCCGCTACTACGGGGGTTTGAACGGCGCCATGTTGAGCTGTGGTGGTTGGCCGGCTGAGAACCCGCCCACTGGCCTCGTAGCAGCGTCTCCCGACCTGTCACTCAACGTCCCCGCGCTCTGACTGGCCAGGATGTTAAACCTGATGACAGTAAACCCCCCCCCCCCCCCCCCCCCCCAGGCTGTAGATGTGTTGTTTTAAGCTGTGAAGTCTGTTTTAACATGGGGGTCTATGGAGAGTTGCCCCCCCCCCCCCAGGAAGAAGAGGGGACTGCAGGTTGTTCTTCTCAGACCGACAACAGCCCCTCGTTTATGACTCAACAGTAGAAAGAAGTAAGGTGTTGGATCTGATTGGACGGCGTGGACAAGGGGGCGGGGCCTTAAACCTGTTTTTACCACCAGTTTATCTCAAAGGAAAATCTCCATGGAAACCCTTTTAACAGGAAAACCAGGAACAGAGGAGGATCCTCATGTTGTCATGGATACGTAAAGAGACAGACCTGTCCTTCACATACTCCATGACGACCGTATCAGTGTTGATGATGGGATGGTGGGATATTAGTATTGATACATAATAACATTAAAGCCCTGAAGGTTCCCTGTACCTCGGTTGTCATGGTTACAGTTATATAACGCATGCAGTGATGGTTACCATAGCAAAGCTGATGGATTGGTTGTGATTTGGGTGTAGTCATGGTAACAGTCACTACAGCCACTAGATGTCGCCTAGCAACAAAATGTAACTATGGGTCAGACCGTTTCACAATTATTATGGGAACATGAACACATTCATTCATTCATTCATTCATTCACCACAACACACTGTACATTCCTATAGAGAGCTCATATACATTTATACATACACATACATACATATATATATCTATATATATATATATAGATATAGATATAGATATAGACACAGTGGCTACAGGTTACAGCTGATTAAGATGATTCATCCACACTGACACACACACACACACACACACACACACACACACACACACACACACACACACACACACACACACACACACACACACACACTGCACCGTGAGATTATTATTAGCTTCACTGTCATTTATGATTTTATATAAAAAGACACTAAGATTTAAAACCGTCATCAGGCAAACAGAGGCTGCAGCGGTGTGTGTGTGTGTGTGTGCGTGTGTGTGTGTGCGTGTGTGTGTGTGTGTGTGTGTGTGTGTGTGTGTGTGTGTGTGTGTGTGTGTGTGTGTGTGTGTGTGTGTGTGTTACCTCTGCTGGGTGGATCTGCTCTCTCTCTCTGCACCTGACGGACAACAGTCGCGCGCTGTCCTGATGCTGATGCAGATCAATGAAGCCGACGCAGCACCGACTCTTCTCTCAGCGGCAGCACCGACTCTTCGCTCAGCGGCAGCACCGACGCAGCACCGACGCTCCTCGTCTCCTCCACCTTCTCGTTGCTGTGGGAATCAGGAAACGGAGCCGCGGCGCCGCGCGCAGACAGACACACACTAACTCTCCTGCGACGTGGAGCGAAGCGTCTGCAGCTCGTCACCGTCACCGCCTCCTGCTCCTCCTCCCCCCCCTCCTGAAAAATAACCCCCAGCAGGTTCTTCGTGAATGAACAGTGTTTTATTTATTTTTTTCCCTCCCCCCTCGTGTCTTCGGCCTGTTTGCACGCGGCGCCTCCGCCCAATCACACACACTGATATCTGTGCACGCGCAGCGACAGGAGCCGCATGAGCGGCAGGAGCGGCAGGAGCGGCAACAGCTGCTCGCTATGACTCATAACTGAAGCGCTGAGGCGTGTGATTGGCTCGACATCGATAAGAGATACGACTCTGAGAAGAGACACACACACACACACACACACACACACACACACACACACACACACACACACACACACACACACACACACACACACACACACACACACACACACACACACACGTAGGCAAAACAAACAGGTGTTTGTGTCTCTGCAGCGTCATTTCTCCTTCAGCACTCCAAGGGTTAATCATTCAATTGTCAGTTTTTCTCAATCTCTTTGTTGCTGTTCTCAGATCAGAATGAAAGTTGTCCAGTCGTCATTTGTCCACATCATCGTAGCAGCTTCTCTTTCCTCTGAACAAACTCTATCAGCTGCTTTCAATTCTCTGCTGTTTTACAACATTATCATTTGTTGATGTATATATTATATATGATCTGTGATATGGACCGGGCTGAAATGGTCTGAAATAAAGTTTATATAATATAATATAATGATGTCATGTCAGTCAAAATTCAGGCTGGTTTTTTGGTTTTTGGTTTTAGAACAAAAAAAACAAAAAACTATCTTTTTGTTTTTGACATTAATGCCGATGATAGTCCGGAAATGTCTGAACTTCAAAATAAAAGCCCAGTGAATTGAGTTAGAGCCACAGACTGTAGTTGAATGGCCTATCAAATCTTTTTTTCTTTGTAAATGTTGTGTTTTGAGCACATGGATACATTTTCACAGCTGTGTTTATTTTTCACATAGCGACAGGCTGATCATTAACTTATCTTAATAATATAATGTAATATAATAATGTAGCCTACATTATTACATTACAAATATACATGCACAATCAGGGGGCTAATCATTTGAAATATGATAACTTATGACTGCAGTTGATGTTTGGCCACAGGGTGGCGCAGATTTGACATGAATGGACCAGAGCGCTTTACTACGGGTAGACAGATAGATTATCTATCTATCTATCTATCTATCTATCTATCTATCTATCTATCTATCTATCTATCTATCTATCTATCTATCTATCTATCTATCTATCTATCTATCTATCTATCTATCTATCTATCTATCCATCTATCTACGGGTAGACACGACCAGGCTAAAGAAAACCCAAATCCCTGGTCAGAGCGAACTCGTGTCACGGCGGTGGTTATTCTCCGGCTCTGCTGGTTATTTGGAAGAACGTGGCTGGCCTATAATATATAAAAATATCATTTGATCATTTTCCACTCTATGCAGCTCGATCCAGTCCCAGACGACGGTTACAGTCAGGATTTCCTCAGGCTCCCTTCTGGAGAGAGGATTTACCCTCAATGTTCTGTAAATCACCCTGGAACGTGCTGTTTATTGCGTTTCAGCGGCGAGGAGCTGTCATTACGCGCAACTATTACGCACAGCTGAGGTGGTTCTGCCATACCATAGACATTTGCAGCATTAAAAAAAGTGCCAGAACATGAAGCCAACAGACAGAGGACCACATGACCTGAAACTTACCTCTCTGAGTTGTATTGTCATCCCAGGATGAAACACAAACAACACCGCAATGTATTCAGAATTTTTATTATTTCATTAATATTTTGTTTATATTATTATTCATACATTCTATGTTTCTGTATTTAGTTGAATTATTGGTAGTTTTCTGTTTGAACACTGATTTAGATTACTATTTTATTTTTTGTATGGTCTACATTTTTAACTCTAAGGTCTACTGTATTCTAGGGTGTTACATTTCTTGATTTCTTGAATTGAGGGTCTAATTGTCTGTTTATAGTAATGGCTCTGATTATTTCAGAAGTAGAAGTTCTTCAAGACCCTGCTGGGTCCTCCTGCAGGCCTGGAGGAGCACTACACAGACCTGAGGAGTCACAGCTGAACTTGATTTGTCTATAATTACCAGGATGTGTCTCTTGTCTTCAGACACACTGAGGAAGGCGCAAGCCGACACGCATTGGTGTTTTTAAACTGTACCCCCTAAAATAAAGGGTTTTTAACTTTTTCAAACCAACCTGAGTGCCTGCACTTTTTATGTTTTTGATGCGTTACCCTTTGCAAGAGCACCGGTGGTTTGAGGGACACCAGCAGCGCTCCTGGTATCCTGTTGTATGTGCACTGCAGGACATTTTTGGGTTGTCCGTGACAGGAGCAGCTCCATTCTATTTTTTGAATGTTTTGGGCCCATTGTTTGAAGAAAATGGCCAGTTGACGAAAAACAGCTCAAAAAGCAGCACTCGCAGGACGGGATGTAAATAAGTTTATTTTACGCACAGCGGCGGAGTCAATACAGACGCATTTCGGCGTTTAGCCTTCTTCAGTGTATATCAGATATCGTATATCGTATATATCATATACACTGAAGAAGGCTAAATGCCGAAACGCGTTCATATTGACTCCGCTGCTTATTTAAGACATCCCGTCCTGTGAGTGCTGCTGTTTGAGCTGTTTTTCGTCAACTGGTAATTTTGAGCCGGCACCCGGTTATCCTTTACACAAGAGTCGAGCACGCCATCTCCTTTGTTCCAAGAAAATGGCCAACAACAGGTCATTCTCCTACACCAAAGATGAAGGCAAGAGCATCATTTTTGAAGACACACTTCTGGATGCTGATCAGGAACCTGCACAGACGGCAGACTCACGTAAGCTGTTCTTTGATCTTCAAAAACTTTCAGAA
Source organism: Decapterus maruadsi (assembly GCA_030347415.2). NCBI lineage: Eukaryota > Metazoa > Chordata > Actinopteri > Carangiformes > Carangidae > Decapterus > Decapterus maruadsi. The sequence continues at coordinate 642 of CM064886.1, read as the reverse complement.
AAAGAACTGAAGATACACCTACATATGGTCACCTTGTCTAATTACTGGAGGAAGGATATGATCCCAAGAGGGCTCAGATTGAACAAATTTCCTTTATTTTGCCATAGTAATGAGGAATTCAAGGACAAATGGACAATTTCTGTGATTATTTACTTTTTGTTGTGTCATGATTAGATATCTATATTTGTTCTTTAATATTTTGTTTCCATTATTATTCATACATTCTACACTGTAAACTGTAATTGTGGCGTAGTGGTTAGAGCGGGCGCCCCATGTGTAGAGGCTCAGTCCTCGCTGCAGTCGGCCCTGGTTCGAGTCCCGCGTCGGGCGCCATTTACTGCGTGTCATTCCCCTCTCTCTCTGCCTCCCCGTTTCCTGTCTGTCTCCACTGTACTATCATAAAGGCAAAAATGCCCAAAAAATATACTTAAAAAAAAAAGAGGGGGAAAAAGAGTTTGTCGTTGTTCATGGCCGATGTCTTTAACATGGTGGAGATGTTTTAAGTTTACTGTTGTCTCTTTTTATACTGGTCGCATAGGTAGCGTGTATGTTTCAGTCAGTGACGGTAAAGTAATAACTAACTCAGAAGTCACAGACACACTTACCACGCATAATGCACATGAGAATATCTATAAATCCATC
>CM064885.1:41292525-41316494 GCA_030347415.2 Decapterus maruadsi | reverse complement strand
TGATCACTGACCAATACCTCATCAATACCTCATCAAAACCTCACCAATACCTCATCAAAACCTCACCAATACCTCATCAATACCTGACCTAGCCTCAACATGATGTCGTTGCTTCAACATGATGTCGTTGCTTCAACATGATGTCGTTGCTTCAACATGATGTCGTTGCTTCAGCATGATGTGGTTGCTTCAGCATGATGTCGTTGCTTCAACATGATGTCGTTGCTTCAACCTGATGTCGTTGCTACAACATGATGTCGTTGCTTCAACATGATGTGGTTGCTTCAACATGATGTCGTTGCTACAACATGATGTCGTTGCTTCAGCATGATGTCGTTGCTTCAACATGATGTCGTCGCTTCAGCATGATGTGGTTGCTACAACATGATGTCGTTGCTACAACATGATGTCGTTGCTACAACATGATGTCGTTGCTACAACATGATGTCGTTGCTTCAACATGATGTCGTTGCTTCAGCATGATGTGGTTGCTTCAGCATGATGTCGTTGCTTCAACATGATGTGGTTGCTTCAACATGATGTGGTTGCTTCAACATGATGTCGTTGCTTCAGCATGATGTGGTTGCTTCAACATGATGTGGTTGCTTCAACATGATGTCGTTGCTTCAACATGATGTCGTTGCTACAACATGATGTGGTTGCTACAACATGATGTCGTTGCTTCAACATGATGTCGTTGCTTCAACATGATGTCGTTGCTTCAGCATGATGTCGTTGCTTCAACATGATGTCGTTGCTTCAGCATGATGTGGTTGCTTCAGCATGATGTCGTTGCTACAGCATGATGTCATTGCTTCAACATGATGTGGTTGCTTCAGCATGATGTCGTTGCTACAACATGATGTCGTTGCTTCAACATGATGTCGTTGCTACAGCATGATGTCATTGCTTCAACATGATGTCGTTGCTTCAGCATGATGTCGTTGCTTCAACATGATGTCGTTGCTTCAACATGATGTCGTTGCTTCAACATGATGTCGTTGCTTCAACATGATGTCGTTGCTTCAGCATGATGTCGTTGCTTCAGCATGATGTCGTTGCTTCAGCATGATGTCGTTGCTTCAACATGATGTCGTTGCTTCAGCATGATGTCGTTGCTTCAACATGATGTCGTTGCTTCAACATGATGTCGTTGCTTCAGCATGATGTCGTTGCTACAACATGATGTCGTTGCTTCAACATGATGTGGTTGCTACAACATGATGTCGTTGCTTCAACCTGATGTCGTTGCTTCAACATGATGTCGTTGTTTCAGCATGATGTTGATGATGTCGTTGCTTCAGCATGATGTCGTTACAACCTGAGGGGCTGCAGCTGCAGTGACTGAGCTGCTCAGGATGGAACATGAGGTAACAGGTGAACCTGCCTCCCACACAATCTGCTGCTGTTTGGACTGGTCCAAACATCATGGATGTATTATGGTCTGTACGAACCACCACTGTCAGAGCATCATGTTTCCATGACCTCAGATCAGCGTGCACGTTGGTGTGAATGAACTCGAGTTGGAGCACACACACACACACACACACACAGAGCATGGTCCTCCTCTTTCACCGTTGGTTTCCCTCCTTCTTCTTTTGTGTCCTGCCCCCCCCCCTCCCCCTCCTCCCCCTCCTCCCCCTCTGTGTCTCGTTTACATTTCTCTCTGTTCAGTCCTGCTGCTCCGTCCCCTCCCCCACCTCACACACACACAGAGAGAGGGTGTGTGTGTGTGTGTGTGTGTGTGTGTGTGTGTGTGTGTGAAGCCCTTTCACTAACTCACCAGAGGAATCTGCCCCCCCGCCCCTCCCCCTCCCCCCTCTCTGTCCTGAACTCTGATTATTCTAATTGGCTCTTCACTCTGTGGCGGCCATGTTGGTTTTCTCCTCACCTCCTCTTCACTTGTTACACTGTGTGTGTGTGTGTGTGTGTGTGTGTGTGTGTGTGTGTGTGTGCTGTTATTTATTGCGTTCTGACACTTTGACCCCTTGTCGTCGTGAAAACCGTCTCCCAGCAACCGGATTGAGCGTTCCCTTCAGAAAGAATAGCAGGGAAACAGGAAGTGCTACTGTCCCAGGTCAAATCTGATTGGATGGAGGAGGAGGAGGAAGAGGAGGAGGAGGAGGAGGAGGAGGAGGAGGAGGAGGAGGAGGAAGAGGAGGAGGAAGAGGAGGAGGAGGAGGAGGAAGAGGAGGAGGAGGAGGAGGAGGAGGAGGAGGAGGAGGAAGTTAACAAGCTCCAAATATGGACATGATGAAGACGATGCAGGTGTTGTGATATAAATATAAATGTATGAGCCTGTTGTAGCTCCATAGACACCACTGTTTAACCTGCAGCAGCCAATCAGCATCCAGCATGAAGAGGAGAGCAGCGTGATGGCAGCCATCTTTAAACACAACACTGCACACTCACACACACACAAACACCCCAACCCCCCCCCCCCCCCCCACAGAGCCAATGTTAATCTAATGGAGCCGCCACAAGAACAAAACGGCTCCAGAGAATGAAGCTGCTTCACACACTGCCCCCCCCCCCCCCCCCCCCCACCTCCCTCCCCCATCCAGCTGCTGTGGAACATGAGAACCCCCCCCCCCCCCTCCCCCACCCAGAGACAGAGAGGGTAACTGGGTGAGAACAAACCAGACGGAGCAGCTCTGGTAAATCACTTACCTGCTGCTCTCAACAACAGGGGGGGGCAGAGGGGGCGGGGCCTTCTCTGGTTACCTGACTCACATTGTGACAGTTGATCCTTCTGACTCTGCTTCCTCTGAGCAGTAAAGCAGCTCATTATGGTCTGTCTGCTCTGTCTCGTTTGTTTTCAACACTTTTCACTGGAATCAAAAAAATCTGATTCTTATTAAACAACAACGTGATTCACAGTGAAAATGAAACACGTTGATGAAAGAGTTGAGTTTTAGACAAATATGTTTTTACACTGAAGCAGCTACTGAGATATTTAATGTGTAACGTATCTCACATTGTTGTGTTGTGTTGTTGTGTTGTGTTGTGTTGTGTTGTTGTGTCGTGTTGTTATATTCTACACTGCAGTGCTGGGAATAAAGAGTATTCTATTTCTATTTCCTGTTTAACCTCCAACCAGCATCAATAATATCTATCAGCTCTGGATCGATTATTGTATCATCATATCACACACACACACACACACACACACACACACACACACACACACACACACACACACACACACACACACACAGACACACACACGGAGACACACAGACACACACACACACAGACACACACACACACACAGACACACACACACACAGACAGACTAAATGAGCAGCTGTATCTGTGTCTCTGTGAGAAGACACTCCAGCTCCAAGGACGACGGCTACTATCGACTGAGTGCTTCAGGAAGATGAGTGGCTGCCTCACACACACACACAGACACACACAGACACACACACACAGACACACAGTGTGTAGCAGCGTCGACCTTGAGGATCTTCCTGAGCTGGTGGTCATCAGCAGCAGCAGCAGCAGCTCTGTCTGTGATCATGGACTCATTCATATTCACACTCACACTCTCTGTGTGTGTCTCTGTGTGTGTCTCTGTGTGTGTCTCTGTGTGCGTCTGTGTGTGTGTGTGTTTCACACTCTCCATGTTTCGGTGCAGAGCCTGGTTTTCAGCAGAGGCGTGGGTGCTGCTGTGATGTGAGGAGATACCCTTTATCTCTCACTCACACACACACACACACACACACACACTCAGAGACACACACACACACACACACACATATACACAGACACACACACACATATACACACTCTCTCTCTCTCTCTCCCTCTCAGTCAGAGTGGGCGCATTGCAGAGAAGCAGAAATAATTGCATAAGACAAACTTCGACACCCAGTTCCTCCAGAAAGGCAGGACAGTGTGTGTGTGTGTGTGTGTGTGTGTGTGTGTGTGTGTGTGTGTGTGTGTCTGTGTGTGTGTGTGTGTGTGTGTGTGTGTGTGTGTGTGTGTGTGTCTGTGTGTGTCTGTGTGTGTGTGTGTGTGTCTGCTCCACCTCACATGATAGGAAAATAAATCCAATCAACCTGCTTCTGTGTGTGTGTGTGTGTGTGTGTGTGTGTGTGTGTGTGTGTGTGTGTGTGTGTGTGTGTGTGTGTGTGTGTGTGTGTGTGTGTGTGTGTGTGTGTGTGTGTGTGTGTGTAGCTGCAGGTCCAGACTCTGCTGCTACTGGACCATTTGTTCTGCTCTGAAACACACCGTCCACTTAACGCTCATCTGTGTGTGTGTCTGTGTGTGTGTCTGTGTGTGTGTCTGTGTGTGTGTCTGTGTGTGTGTGTGTGTGTGTGTCTGTGTGTGTGTGTCTGCTCCACCTCACATGATAGGAAAATAAATCCAATCAACCTGCTTCTGTGTGTGTGTGTGTGTGTGTGTGTGTGTGTGTGTGTGTGTGTGTGTGTGTGTGTGTGTGTGTGTGTGTGTGTGTGTGTGTGTAGCTGCAGGTCCAGACTCTGCTGCTACTGGACCATTTGTTCTGCTCTGAAACACACCGTCCACTTAACGCTCATCTGTGTGTGTCTGTGTGTGTGTGTCTATGTGTGTGTGTGTGTGTGTGTCTGTGTGTGTCTATGCGTGTGTGTCTATGTGTGTGTGTGTGTTCAGTAGTTCTGGTCTCAGCATGTAACTCTATCCACACCGTGTCGCTCCAGGTCCCTGAGGCCTCGGCAGACGGAGCACAGGAAGGAGGAGGGGGGGCTGAGGAGGGGGGGGGGGTCTGATAAAATGCTCCAAACAGCAGCAGCGTTCAGGTTGAACAGTAGCTAGCGCCGAGCTAGCGCTAGCGCTGAGCTAGCCGGCTACCTTGTGCTTTAGCTCTGGGCTACGTAGCTAGAAATCACACACTTCACTTACACTTTGCACATATCTTGTGTAGCTACATGTGTGCGTTCACACTAGTTGCACATTTGGACTGTTTTTCCTGACCGTTAACCGACGCTCGTTAACCGATTATTAAAGGGCCAACGAGGAGTTTCTATTGGTTATAAAACAGTCTCATGTTAATGTGGATGAATCTACGCTACCCACACTTGTTAATGGCTCCATTTTCCATCAATATATCGTTTTGTCTCTATCATTATTTTCTTATTATTAGTGGTGTAGAGCCGACCAGCGTTTCCTTACTTTCGGTTTCACAGACGCGAATGAGAATAACGGCGATTATAGCGGCGTTATGGTCGGAACTACGACGGTAACTGAACCTCTTTGAACCTCTGACTTTAATCCTTGATGAATGAAAACATGAGTCCGTCTTGCGCCGGTGGAGGAATTCTACGGTGCGCGCGGAGGCAGCGTGAAAACACTTTGCTTTTCCAAAACTCCTGGTTGTCCCTTTAAAGCAGATCTCAGTGATCCGGTGGTTTTGGCTAATGCTGCGTTCCAGTTGGTCCTCGTGCTACGTCACCACATTCACGATGCAGCGATGCATCCCTTGGCTGCACACACAGCCCTTCATGCCGTTCTCTCTCCTCATTGGAGGAAAGTTTTCTCCTGGTTTCCAGCAGAGCAGAGTGACGGAGAGACCAGACACTCTATGGAAGAGATGCTGACCATGGAAAACAGAGGAACTACAACATTCACCTCAGATCTGATTTAACCGTTAACTGATACGATTAAGACGCTGGCAGAAAAAAAAAAAATCACTCCAATTCTTTTTTTTTGCCGTAAATAAACCCTAAATAAACCCTAAATGCGCTGCGGCGGCTGATCAGCGCCACATGTGACAGCCACTGTGACCGTCCAATAGAAGTGTTTTTATAGGACGTGCAGCCTCAACCCCTGGAGCGACTGGCGGTGCCGATCCATCCCATTCTGATCAGTTCCATGAGAATGTAAAGACCAGGAAGTGTTTGGTTCATCAGCTAACAACAGTAACTAGGGGCAGTAACTAGGGGCGGTAACCAATGACGACCAAGAACAGCAACAACAAACTACTGATCAGTGATGATCTGTTAGCATGCGGCTAATCCACCTCCTGACGCCAACACAGAATCCTCTCATCTGATTGGACGGAGAGACCTGGGTCACACGGTGCTACACAACACACACACACACACACACACACACACACACACACACACACACACACACACACACACACAGCAGCAGCAACCATGACAAGAATGTGTAAAGACACAACAGGTGACAGACTCACACTCAGCTGTCTCCCTGCAGAGTGTGTATGTGTGCGTGTGCATGTGTTCCTGTGTGTGTGTGTGTGTGTGTGTGTGTGTGTGTGTGTGTGTGTGTGTGTGTGTGTGTGTGTGTGTGTGTGTGTGTGTGTGTGTGTGTGCAACATGTGGAGTCTGAGCTGCAGTTGGTGGTGGATTCATTACTGTGTGATTCAATTTGCATCTGTGTGGATCTGACGCCATGAATAAAACATGAACACACACAGACGCACACAAAAACACACACACACACACACACACACACACACACACACACACACACACACACACCCTCCTCCTGGATCCTCCACTCATCTGAAAATACATTTCTCTTTCACTGATGCACTGTATTTACACACACACACACACACACACACACCGTGGGAACACAGAAGCAGCATGAATATGAATGGAGGGAGCAGACTAGCATGCTAGCTGTTAGCATGCTAGCTGTTAGCACGCTAAACGCTGTTAAAATAAACGCCGTTAAAATAAACGCTGTTAAAATAAACGCTGTTAAAATAAACGCTGTTAAAATAAACGCTGTATAAATAAACGGCGTTAAAATAAACGCTGTTAAAATAAACACTGTTAAAATAAACGCTGTTAAAATAAACGCTGTTAAAATAAACGCTGTTAAAATAAACGGCGTTAAAATAAACGCTGTTAAAATAAACTCTGTTAAAATAAACGCTGTTAAAATAAACGCTGTTAAAATAAACGGCGTTAAAATAAACGCTGTTAAAATAAACTCTGTTAAAATAAACGCTGTTAAAATAAACGCTGTTAAAATAAACACCGTTAAAATAAACACCGTTAAAATAAACGCTGTTAAAATAAACGTTAAAATAAACGCTGTTAAAATAAACGCTGTTAAAATAAACGCTGTTAAAATAAACACTGTTAAAATAAACGCTGTTAAAATAAACGCTGTTAAAATAAACGCTGTTAAAATAAACGCCGTTAAAATAAACACTGTTAAAATAAACGCTGTCAAAATAAACGCCGTTAAAATAAACGCTGTTAAAATAAACACTGTTAAAATAAACGCTGTTAAAACAAACGTTAAAATAAACGCCGTTAAAATAAACACTGTTAAAATAAACGCTGTCAAAATAAACGCCGTTAAAATAAACGCTGTCAAAATAAACGCCGTTAAAATAAACGCTGTTAAAATAAACACTGTTAAAATAAACGCTGTTAAAATAAACGTTAAAATAAACGCTGTTAAAATAAACGCTGTTAAAATAAACGCTGTTAAAATAAACGCTGTTAAAATAAACACTGTTAAAATAAACACTGTTAAAATAAACGTTAAAATAAACGCCGTTAAAATAAACGCTGTTAAAATAAACACTGTTAAAATAAACGCTGTTAAAATAAACGTTAAAATAAACGCCGTTAAAATAAACGCCGTTAAAATAAACGCTGTTAAAATAAACGCTGTTAAAATAAACACTGTTAAAATAAACACTGTTAAAATAAACGCCGTTAAAATAAACGCTGTTAAAATAAACGCTGTTAAAATAAACACTGTTAAAATAAACGCTGTTAAAATAAACGTTAAAATAAACGCCGTTAAAATAAACGCTGTTAAAATAAACGCTGTTAAAATAAACGCCGTTAAAATAAAATAAACACCGTTAAAATAAACGCTGTTAAAATAAACGCCGTTAAAATAAACGGCGCTACTTCCTTCAGGAATGAGTTATCAAATAAATGACTGTTTCCCCGTTAACGCCGTTACTCAACTCCAGAAGCAGGAAATCCTCCTACCTCCTTATCTCCTACCTCCTTATCTCCTACCTCCTTATCTCCTTATCTCCTACCTCCTTATCTCCTACCTCCTTATCTCCTACCTCCTTATCTCCTACCTCCTTATCTCCTACCTCCTTATCTCCTACCTCCTTATCTCCTACCTCCTACCTCCTTATCTCCTACCTCCTTATCTCCTACCTCCTTATCTCCTACCTCCTTATCTCCTACCTCCTTATCTCCTAACTCCTTATCTCCTACCTCCTTATCTCCTACCTCCTTATCTCCTACCTCCTACCTCCTTATCTCCTACCTCCTTATCTCCTAACTCCTTATCTCCTAACTCCTTATCTCCTACCTCCTTATCTCCTACCTCCTTATCTCCTACCTCCTCTCCGTGGAGCGGTCAGCTCGCTGCTCGCTGCCATGTCGTCTCCATGGTTTTACCTTCAGTGGCGATGTGACGGTAGGTAACCATGGAAACTCAGGTGGAGGTGGCGTCGCTAACGACCCAGAACGGACGAGTCTCTGAATCTGCTGCATCACCACACTGGACAGACACTTCTCTACACCCCCCCCCCCCCCACTAACCCCCCCTCTACCCCCTCCCCCACTACCCCCCCCCTCAGCCCCACTACCCACCCTCTACCCCCCCCCCCGGCCCGGGTTCAGGTCTAGAACTCATTAGTTCTGGTTCCTTCTAATCCGTTACAAACAAACAGGCAAACATCCAAGATGAACGGCTCAGTGGCCGAGGGGGGGGGGGGGGGGCAAGATTTACTGAGACACACACACACACACACACTTTCCCACACACACCTCGCGGCTGGGAGGGGGAGGGGCTAAAACTAACTGTCTCTCTCCGTCCTCCAGTTTGTCCATCAGTCTTTAGTCGTTTCTTCCTCCTTCACTTCTTCTTCTTCTTCTTCTTCTTCTTCTTCTTCTGTCTGCAGCTATAAATGGAGCTGGGGGGTTAGAGGGGGTGGGGGGTGGGGGTGTTGCCATGGCAGCAAATGCCAGGACTCTTCTGGCCGGTGCCTCACATTCCTCCAGCAGCAACAACAGGACCAGACTAACGGTCACGATGACATCATCACCAGGAGTCTCACACAGTCAGTGGTCCTGGTCCTGGTCCTGGTCCTGGTCCTGGTTCCTGGGTCCTGGTCCTGGTCCTGGGTCCTGGGTCCTGGTCCTGGTCCTGGTCCTGGTCCTGGCCCTGGGTCCTGGTCTTGGTACTGGTCATGGTCCTGGTCCTGGTCCTGGTCCTGGTCCTGGGTTCTGGTCCTGGTCCTGGTCTTGGTCCTGGTCATGGTCCTGGTCCTGGTCCTGGTCCTGGCCCTGGGTCCTGGTCATGGTCCTGGTCCTGGTCCTGGTCCTGGTCCTGGGTTCTGGTCCTGGTCCTGGTCTTGGTCCTGGTTCTGGTCCTGGTCCTGGGTCCTGGTCCTGGTCCTGGGTCCTGGGTCCTGGTCCTGGTCCTGGGTCCTGGTCCTGGTCCTGGTCCTGGGTCCTGGTCCTGGTCCTGGGTCCTGGTCCTGGTTCTGGTCCTGGTCCTGGGTCCTGGTCATGGTCATGGTCCTGGTCCTAGTCCTGGGTCCTGGTCTTGGTCCTGGTTCTGGTCCTGGTCCTGGGTCCTGGTCCTGGTCCTGGGTCCTGGTCCTGGTCTTGGTCCTGGTCCTGGGTCCTGGTCCTGGTCCTGGTCCTGATCCTGGTCCTCTTCCTCCTCCAAACACAGAAACTTTCCAATTTGTCTGATTCCCTGCGTCCCCGTCACTGTCGGTCCTGATGTGGCCTCCAGACACACACACACACACACACACACACACACACACACACACACACACACACACACACACACACACACACACACACACACACACACACACACACACACACACACACACACACACACACACAACACACACACACACACACACACACACACACACACTGAACCAGAGCTGTTGCATGCTGGGAAACTCTCCAACACTCTGTGATGACCTCAGATCAGAGGAGTCGTCAGGTCAAACTGCAACTCCCAGCATGCATTGCATCACAGCAGACAGGAAGTGCATCACCGCTCAATGACGTAGCGTTTTCCTCATAGACAATAAAACACGTCACAACCACCTGGTTTGAAGTTAGCAGCTAGCTCGGCGTGGCGCTAGCTCGGCCTGGCGCTAGCTCTGATCTGGTCAGAGCTCCTGTCCCACAGCATCACGTCCACCGTGGAGGGAAAGGACATCACAGGCTGCAGGCTACACACACACACAGACACACACACACACACACACACACACACACACACACGCACACACACACACACACACACACACACACACACACACACACACACACACACCGGTCCGGTCACAGGGCGACACACACTCATGACTCAGTTTTCCCAAAAGAGACAAAATAACAGATCCATCAGAGAAACTGGTCCTCGGCGCCCGGAGCGACGGCGGTGCCCGGCGCGACGGCGGCGCCCGGCGCCATGACAACAACAACACTGACGTCACCACTCGTACTATGAATATTTATTCAATCAGTTATTTACAATGAGGCTCAGGGCGTTAGCATCAGGCTCTAGCCCCCCCCCGCCCCCAAAATGACCACGCCGGCAAATCCCTGACTAACGCTACGCTCAAGTGACCCTCTCACCCTAACAACAACAACAACAACAACAACAACAACAACAACAACAACAACAACAAGTTTCCAGTCTTTATTCTCTTCACTGTAAAAACTCCGTCTGTCTCTTTGTCTCATTTCAGTTTGACTTGTTTTTGGATCATTTTCACTGTGAATCAGAACGAGCAGGTTTTTGTGTTTGTAAGAAGAAAGAAGAACTTGTTCCACGTCAGATTTTTCTTCTTATTTCAGTGAAAATCAGTTTAAAGACGTAAAAAGTGTCTAAAAACAAACCGGACGTCTGGTTTTAGTCGAATGAGAGTTTCTCGGTACGATAGTTAGGGATGGGTATTGATAAGATTTTTGCGATTCCGATTCCATTTTCGATTCTGCTGAACGATTCGGTTCTTTATCGATTCTCATTTGGAAAAAAGGAGAACAAACAGGTCAATTAGAATCAACTGTATTTTCTTGTTCTATAAACCTTGTTCTTCAAATTAAATAAAGAAAGGAGTGGCAAAATAATACACATATTTTCAGTGAATAGCGTTCATGTCAGGGAAATAACAGGTGATTGTAAAAGTAGAGTTTTCGGTCATAGTGGGAGGACCAAGGTGGAGCTCGACTCTCTGTATAGACACGCCCCCCGTCGCCGTAGCGCGTCCTCCGTTGGAGAGCTTCGCCGCGGCATCATGACACGACAGCCGCCGCGGGTCTGCCTCGTGGACGGGGAGACGACAGCAGCAGCAGCAACATGGCGAGCAAGGCACCAACACGAACACGGGCAGCGATCCTTCCCGCATGAAGGAGCCCGTCTCGCAAAAAAGCCAGCAGAGGAAGCAGCAGCGAGGGAGGAGACGTCGGCGTAGAGCAGGTTAAACAGCGCGCGCTGAATGCAGTTCCCCAATAGGAAGCAGCCACGGGGCGTCAGCTGAGCGAGCGTTTGTACGGCTTGGGTGCCATGTTGTTGCCGGGCAGCTGCACTGGACCAGAGCCGGTCTACGACTGGGCTGGACGTCGCTACGCACGTTGCATAGCTACCTATCTTGCGTAAGCTACGCAACGTGCGTGGTGACGTCATTCGCGCCCGCTCGGAATCGATAAGGGAATCGTTTACAAAACTGGAAAACGATTCCAAGGAATCAAAACAGTCGGAACCGGTTTTCAACCAGAACCGGTTTTCGATGCCCATCCCTAGTCCAGACTGTGGTTACCATGGACACTGCTGTCCTGGTTCTGTTTAGTCCTGGACTAGTAACTAACTGGACTACTACTAACAGACAGAACAGACAGAACAGACGGAGCAGCAGCTCCATCAGTGATGTAACACTGACAGGTCAGTGAATAATCGTGGCCGACGGACGTCTTTACTGCAGCACAGTGTGTGTGTGTGTGTGTGTATCTTTACTTCCACTATTTCCTCTTCATTTTGCTTTGTGCTCATCTGCATCACACACACACACACACACACACACACACACACACACACACACACACACACACACACAGTGTGTTAGTGTGGTTCCTTCCAGACTCACATCGACTGTGTGAGTCGTTGACGACGCGTCAACACACACTGAAATTCATCTAATTGTGATGTTTTTTTCACCAATATAGTGATTGGAGGACACGCGGTGTTTGTGACAATGAGTTGAAAAAGAACCAATGAAGGAGAGGATTGAGAGAAACAGGAAGTGATCTGCACTGATTCGTGTCGTGGTGTCGCCACGTGACATCACAACAGCGCCGAGGCAGGTTCTGCTCACCTCACGCCGTGCACGTCCAGCCTGGCGTCGGTAACCGTGGCGATGTCGCTGCGTTCACCGACAACTCGCAGCCTTTATCAAATCACTATTTAATTGCAAATGCAATTAATGTTTCAGCAACAACAACAACAACAACAACAACAACAGGATGTTATTAAATATTACTTCTTGTTGTCGAGACCAGTGAGTTTTAAGGGTTCAGTGCAAACTTCATGTACTTCCAGTACTTCCTGTACTTGCAGTACTTTGTGTCAGAGCCGACTGTAACGAGGTATCCATGGTAACACACACTGGGGGGGGGGGGGGGCGTGTTTGTCGCTCACGCTGCCGTGAGTTCACACTTCCTGTTAGACATCAGCTGATCACCACGGAAACGAAGCAAGGTGAAAATGAAGTGAGAGAAAACGAGGAATAGTGAAAACACTAGAAACACTAGAAACACTAGAAACACTAGAAACACTAGAAACACCCTGCTCTCCTCCGTCTGCATCTGTGTGTGTTAAAGTTGTTTATTATTCTTGGCAGGATAAACCCCTTGAGTTGTCACAACTCGTTTTCGAGGGGGTCCTACACATCACACATCAACACAACTCATAACTCATCACAGTACAATAAAAGATACAATACAATACAACAAAACAACTACAAGCACACACAAGAAAACAATAAACGAGGCCCAACAACACAAAACAACACAAAAACAAACAAACAAACAGAAGACAAAATCAGAGCAAGTATACAAAACAGTCAGATAGGTTGCAACCAGGTTCGGGCAGGTATTAGGTAAATATGGTGACAGATTCAATGAAAACATGAGCAGGTAGTTTCAAGATGAGAAGATAATGCATGATTAAAACAGTGAAGAGATGGAGAAGATCTGATACATGTAGGAAGGTGATTCCAATCATTTGGTGCTTTGAACATAAATGCTTTTCTGCCAGTTGTGTTTCTAATGTGTGGAACGGAAAAGTAGGGGTGAACGGAGCGTCTGGTTTGATAATTAGAGGTAAGTTGGACAAAATACTGTTTAAGATAAGGGGGGTAATTGAAGTGAATACATTTGAAGATGAAGTGAAACCAGTGTAATTGACGTCGTGTGTGAGGAGAGGGAAACTGAAGAGACTGGTACATCAGACAGTGATGTGTAAGATAGGGACATTGCAGTATGAACCTACAGATTCTGTTGTAAACTTTGGTCAGGGGAGCTAACACAGATTTAGAGGCAGACATATACACAACATCACAATAGTCCAAAATTGGAAAAATAAGTTGCATAGCAAGTTTCTTTCTGACACTGTATGTAAAGCAATTTCTGGACCTATACAACATATTAATACGACAGTTCACCTTCCTTACCACATAGTCAATGTGCGTTTTAAATGTCATGGATGAATCTAACCAGACACCGAGGTATTTAATTTTGTCAACGTTCTGCAGAATTGTACCGTCATTACAGGATATTTTACATGAATCTGAGATGGATTTCAATTTGGAATTTGTGCCAAAAATCATTACAACGGATTTGTTTTTATTTAGAAGTAATTTATTTTGAAGGAGCCATTCTTCAAGAATATTGAAGTCAGATTGAATGGTGGTTTGGATTTCATCTATGTCCGAGTTTGATGTGTAAATGACTGTGTCATCTGCATACAGTTGCACAGAGGAATATGTAAATATAGAGGGTAAATCATTAACAAAAATAGAGAAGAGAAGAGGCCCCAAGGCTGACCCTTGAGGCACTCCTCTTTCCTGCACCAACAGGTCAGAACATTTTCCATTAATAACAACAGATTGTTTTCTATTATGTAGAAAAGAACTAAACCATAAAATTGCATTTTTAGATAAACCAATGGTATAAAGCTTATCTAGTAATAAATACCGATCAACAAAATCAAAAGCTTTGGTTAAATCAACAAAAATTGCACCAGTAATTTCACCTTTCCCTGCAGCAGTGAAAATATCATTTGTTATTTTTAATAAGGCAGTAGTTGTTGAGTGGTTGGATCTGAAACCAGACTGAGAGGGTGATAGGATGTTATTAATTTTGAGATATTCTGAGAGTTGAGAGTAGACTAGCTTTTCTAGGATTTTTGCAATTGAACAAATAATAGATATAGGTCTGTAATTATTACAATCAAGGACATCATTTGCTTTATGTAGTGGAGTAATTCGTGCCGATTTCCAGATGTAGGGTAATTCATTAGTAGAGAGAGAAAGATTGAACAAGTCGGCAAGTGGATACATGAGAACATTGGCGGCTAATTTGATGTATCTGTTTTCAAGGCCATCAAGTCTGTCCAACGAGCTGCTCAGTTAAGGTGGAAATACTACAGAGTTAAGGTGGAAATACTACAGAGTTAAGGTGGAAACACCACAGAGTTAAGGTGGAAACACTACAGAGTTAAGGTGGAAATACTACAGAGTTAAGGTGGAAACACCACAGAGTTAAGGTGGAAATACTACAGAGTTAAGGTGGAAACACCACAGAGTTAAGGTGGAAATACTACAGAGTTAAGGTGGAAACACTACAGAGTTAAGGTGGAAACACTACAGAGTTAAGGTGGAAATACTACAGAGTTAAGGTGGAAACACTACAGAGTTAAGGTGGAAATACTACAGAGTTAAGGTGGAAACACTACAGAGTTAAGGTGGAAATACTACAGAGTTAAGGTGGAAACACTACAGAGTTAAGGTGGAAATACTACAGAGTTAAGGTGGAAACACCACAGAGTTAAGGTGGAAATACTACAGAGTTAAGGTGGAAACACTACAGAGTTAAGGTGGAAACACTACAGAGTTAAGGTGGAAATACTACAGAGTTAAGGTGGAAACACTACAGAGTTAAGGTGGAAATACTACAGAGTTAAGGTGGAAACACTACAGAGTTAAGGTGGAAATACTGGGGTCCGCCCGCTATTCAGACATCCCGCTATTCCGACATGTTTCTATTCAGACATGCCACTATTCCGACATCTCTCTATCTAGACATACCGGTAATCCGACACTTTTTGGTACCGCTATTCCGACACATTTTTTTTTCTTTCTTTTTTTTTTTTTTTTACAGCTGCGATACCCAGGCGCGTCTCTCTCTCTTTTTCTTTTCAGCATGCCTATCACCAGGGAGTGATGTTCTTAATCTCAACAATTAAACTACTAAATCACACACAAAACTGACATGATAAACAAACAGAACTATGTTGCAGTTTGTTTGTCTAGTTAACCTGTCACCTTCAGCACCACGGACAGCGCCGCGGAGAAGCAGCAGCTGTGAGCGTCTGGGGCCTGGTGGCCAAAGTTGAAACATTGTTGCAATGACAATAAAATGATAGATTATAATTTGTGGTTGCTGTTCCCTGCTGCTGAACATCGCATCGGATTTTTACATACACGTCCTTTGTTTTCCTATTGGTGTCAGGCGAGCCTCTGTATTTTATCCCATACAAACACGCCGCACCGTCTCTCTCTCTCTCTCTCTCTCTCTCTCTCTCTCTCTCTCTCTCTCTCTCTCTCTCTCACGTGCACACACACACACCGCTGTCAGTGGTGCTGTGACACTCGGTCTGGACCGTCGACTACATGACGATGGGACTTTACGTTTTCATTCTCCATAAACACTCGTTAATTAACAGCACACACTCATGACACTCATGACAGTGACATGACATGTACGCGCGCCGCCACGTCTGCTCATAGCGCAAGTTATTGTTTACGTTTATTTATAAGAAGTTTAATTGGTGCTGATTAAACTTGTAAATGAATGCTGCTCTGGATCCCATTCTTTCCTTACAGTAGCCTATATTCTGATTCTAAACAGTGGCCAAACAACAGAACCATTTGATTATATTGGTGTCAGACTATATATTTTCCATTTTTGCTGGGCATAAGGTTTATTCTAAAAGCCTGTCCCATAATAAGCCTATAGATGCGTCTCTGTAGACGGGTCCGCTCGGCACACACACCCTTCAGCAAGAAAAACAAAACAAAACACCGTCAACAGGTGACAGAATCACAGTCTCAGTAGCTGCAGATCAGTGTGTGCTGGGTTTGATCCTTGTCAGACATCACACCAGAGTTTGTTTTTTCTTCTCTCTAACAGGCCGATGTAGTATGAGAAACAGTGTCTCAGATACAAAAACAAAAACGTAATCAATGTCGGAAAAGCGGGATGTTTGAAAAATAGTAAAGTGCCGCTAGTCCGACAATGAAAAACAAAAATGTCGGAACAGTGGGACGCTTGAAAAATAATGTTAATGCCGCTAATCCGACAATTAGAAGTCAATGTCGAAATAGCGGCATGTCGGAATAGCAGCATGTAACCGGAAATACTACAGAGTTAAGGTGGAAACACCACAGAGTTAAGGTGGAAATACTACAGAGTTAAGGTGGAAATACTATAGAGTTAAGGTGGAAATACTACAGAGTTAAGGTGGAAATACTACAGAGTTAAGGTGGAAATACTACAGAGTTAAGGTGGAAACACTACAGAGTTAAGGTGGAAATACTACAGAGTTAAGGTGGAAACACTACAGAGTTAAGGTGGAAATACTACAGAGTTAAGGTGGAAACACTACAGAGTTAAGGTGGAAATACTACAGAGTTAAGGTGGAAATACTACACAGTTAAGGTGGAAATACTACAGAGTTAAGGTGGAAATACTACAGAGTTAAGGTGGAAACACCACAGAGTTAAGGTGGAAATACTACAGAGTTAAGGTGGAAATACTACAGAGTTAAGGTGGAAATACTACAGAGTTAAGGTGGAAATACTACAGAGTTAAGGTGGAAATACTACAGAGTTAAGGTGGAAACACTACAGAGTTAAGGTGGAAATACTACAGAGTTAAGGTGGAAAAACTACAGAGTTAAGGTGGAAACACTACAGAGTTAAGGTGGAAATACTACAGAGTTAAGGTGGAAATACTACAGAGTTAAGGTGGAAAAACTACAGAGTTAAGGTGGAAACACTACAGAGTTAAGGTGGAAACACTACAGAGTTAAGGTGGAAATACTACAGAGTTAAGGTGGAAATACTACAGAGTTAAGGTGGAAATACTACAGAGTTAAGGTGGAAATACTACAGAGTTAAGGTGGAAACACTACAGAGTTAAGGTGGAAATACTACAGAGTTAAGGTGGAAACACTACAGAGTTAAGGTGGAAACACTACAGAGTTAAGGTGGAAACACCACAGAGTTAAGGTGGAAATACTACAGAGTTAAGGTGGAAACACTACAGAGTTAAGGTGGAAACACTACAGAGTTAAGGTGGAAACACTACAGAGTTAAGGTGGAAACACTACAGAGTTAAGGTGGAAACACTACAGAGTTAAAGCAAATCAGTGGTTCGGCCGTTTCGGCTAATGCTGCGTTCAAGGCTTTTGAAACCGTAAGTTACGGCTTCAAGTCACGACTACGACTTTGTAGCGTTCCAGGTAACCTAGGTAACCCGTAGCTCGTGTTTTTACCGTCCTGTTGTCTGTGAAAGTCACTATAACGGCCTCTCGTAACTTCCGACCCGTGAACTCGTACCAGATGGAACCGGTACGACTTCACAGGAAGGAAAAACACAAGTTAGGAGTTTCCTTGAAGGCACCATGAGTTAGCATCCCCTCGTCAGGCATCTATTGGTCCTCGTGCTACGTCACCACATTCACGATGCAGCGATGCATCCCTTGGCTGCACACACAGCCCTTCATGCCGTTCTCTCTCCTCATTGGAGGAAAGTTTTCTCCTGGTTTCCAGCAGAGCAGAGTGACGGAGAGACCAGACACTCTATGGAAGTGATGCTGACCATGGAGAACAGGAACATTTAGGACTTAGAGGAACTACAACATTCACCTCAGATCTGATTTAAGGTGGAACTACTACAGAGTTAAGGTGGAAATCCTCTTCTCTTCCGTCCAGAGCTCAGGCTCCATGAACACATTCTGGACGACGATCAAACCTCCAACAACCAATGAGATCGATGACAGCAGGTGTGTGTGTGTGTGTGTGTGTGTGTGTGTGTGTGTGTGTGTGTGTGTGTGTGTGTGTGTGTGTGTGTGTGACTGAGGACGGGGACTGACAGCAGCAGGCCGGCTGTCTCCATGGAAACAGAAGAAAACCCTGCCGTCAACCCTCAGCCGCTGCTGAAAAACCAGAGGGAAACTTCAGAGGCTTTGTGTCAGACTGGGGGGGGGGCTGTTCCAGGCCTGTACATGTGTGTGTGTGTGTGTGTGTGTGTGTGTGTGTGTGTGTGTGTGTGTGTGTGTATGTGCATGTGTGTGTCTTTGAGTACGACCTGTGATGTCATGCTACCAACGCTAACGAACAGCGACAGGATTTATGAAGGTAAACTGATCCTGCACACACACACACACACACACACACATGCACACATGCACACACACGCACACACACACACACGCACACACAGACACACACACACACACACACACACACACACACACAGACACACACACACACACACACACACACACTGCTGGGCATCTGGGCTACACAACCTCCATTCAGCAGCATTCCAGCAGTGACTGAGAACAATGGCTGCCACACACACACACACACACACACACACACACACACACACACACACACACACACACACACACACACACGCTGCACAAACAGTGAGGACGGAGCGCTGACAACACAACAGGCAACCCCCCACTCTGGAGGGAGGGGGGGGGCAAAGAAATCCCCCAACTCTCTCTCTCTCTCTCACAGGGGGGGGCTGCAGAGTGCTGGCATTTGGCACGAACAGACGCTCTCAAAGCCCCCGGGACCCCAGAGATGAAGGAGGAGGGGGGTGGGTGGGGGGGGGGGGGGCTGGTGCCATTTCCAAGCAGCAGCAGCCTGTGGAGCAGCGAGGGAGGAGGAGGAGAGCAAAACGAAGAGGAGGAGGAGGAGGAGGAGGGGGGGGGGGCTGCATGTTTCTACAGCAACACAGCCTGACTCCAGATCAGCTGCAGGAGAAATCATCACATCCTCCATCATCACATCCTCCGTCATCACATCCTCCATCATCACATCCTCCATCATCACATCCTTCATCATCACATCCTCCATCATCACATCATCACATCCTCCATCATCACATCCTCCATCATCACATCCTCCATCATCACATCCTCCATCATCACATCCTCACATCCTCCATCATCACATCCTCCATCATCACATCCTACATCATCACATCCTCCATCATCACATCCTCCATCATCACATCCTCCATCATCACATCATCACATCCTCCATCATCACATCCTCCATCATCACATCATCACATCATCACATCATTACATCATCACATCATCACATCATCACATCATCACATCATCACATCATCACATCATTACATCATCACATCATCACATCATCACATCATCACATCATCACATCATCACATCCTACATCATCACATCCTCCATCATCACATCATCACATCCTCCATCATCACATCCTCCATCATCACATCCTCCATCATCACATCCTCCATCATCACATCATCACATCCTCCATCATCACATCATCACATCCTCCATCATCACATCCTCCATCATCACATCATCACATCCTCCATCATCACATCATCACATCATCACATCATCACATCATCACATCATCACATCCATCATCCATCATCCATCCTACATCATCACATCATCCATCATCACATCCTCACATCCTACATCATCACATCCTCCATCATCACATCCTACATCATCACATCCTCCATCATCACATCCTCACATCCTACATCATCACATCCTCCATCATCACATCCTCCATCATCACATCCTCACATCATCACATCCTCCATCATCACATCATCACAACCACCATCATCACATCATCACATCCTCCATCATCACATCCTCCATCATCACATCCTCCATCATCACATCCTCCATCATCACATCATCACATCCTCCATCATCACATCCTCCATCATCACATCCTCCATCATCACATCCTCCATCATCACATCCTCCATCATCACATCCTCCATCATCACATCATCACATCCTCCATCATCACATCATCACATCCTCCATCATCACATCCTCCATCATCACATCCTCCATCATCACATCCTCACATCATCACATCCTACATCATCACATCCTCCATCATCACATCATCACATCCTCCATCATCACATCCTCCATCATCACATCCTCCATCCTCCATCATCACATCCTCCATCATCACATCCTCACATCCTCCATCATCACATTCTCCATCATCACATCCTCCATCATCCATCATCCATCATCCATCATCACATCCTCCATCATCATCCTCCATCATCACATCCTCCATCATCACATCATCACATCCATCATCACATCCTCATCATCACATCCTCATCATCATCATCATCATCTCCATCATCACATCATCACATCCTCCATCATCACATCCTCCATCATCATCCTCCATCATCACATCATCACATCCTCCATCATCATCATCCTCCATCATCACATCCTCATCATCATCCTCCATCATCACATCCATCCATCATCATCATCATCACATCATCCATCATCACATCATCCATCATCACATCATCCATCATCATCATCATCATCACATCCTCCATCATCACATCCTCCATCATCACATCATCACATCCTCCATCATCACATCCTCCATCATCACATCATCACATCCTCCATCATCACATCCTCCATCATCACATCACATCATCCATCATCACATCCTCCAACATCACATCATCATCCATCATCACATCCTCCATCATCACATCATCACATCCTCCATCCTCCATCATCACATCATCACATCCTCCATCATCACATCCTCCATCATCACATCCTCCATCATCACATCATCACATCCTCCATCATCACATCATCACATCCTCCATCATCACATCCTCCATCATCACATCCTCCATCATCACATCCTCCATCATCACATCATCACATCCTCCATCATCACATCCTCCATCATCACATCCTCCATCATCACATCATCACATCCTCCATCATCACATCATCACATCCTCCATCATCACATCCTCCATCATCACATCCTCCATCATCATCCTCCATCCATCCATCATCATCATCATCATCATCCATCCATCATCTCCATCATCACATCCTCACATCCTCCATCATCACATCCTCACATCCTCCATCATCACATCCTCCATCATCACATCCTCCATCATCACATCCTCCATCATCACATCCTCCATCATCACATCATCACATCCTCCATCATCACATCCTCCATCATCACATCCTCCATCATCACATCCTCCATCATCACATCCTCCATCATCACATCATCACATCCTCCATCATCACATCCTCCATCATCACATCCTCCATCATCACATCCTCCATCATCACATCATCACATCCTCCATCATCACATCCTCCATCATCACATCCTCCATCATCACATCATCACATCCTCCATCATCACATCCTCCATCATCACATCCTCCATCATCACATCCTCCATCATCACATCCTCCATCATCACATCCTCCATCATCACATCATCACATCCTCCATCATCACATCCTCCATCATCACATCATCACATCCTCCATCATCACATCCTCCATCATCACATCATCACATCCTCCATCATCACATCATCACATCCTCCATCATCACATCATCACATCCTCCATCATCACATCATCACATCCTCCATCATCACATCCTCCATCATCACATCCTCCATCATCACATCCTCCATCATCACATCCTCCATCATCACATCCTCCATCATCACATCCTCCATCATCACATCATCACATCCTCCATCATCACATCCTCCATCATCACATCCTCCATCATCACATCCTCCATCATCACATCCTCCATCATCACATCCTCCATCATCACATCCTCCATCATCACATCCTCCATCATCACATCCTCCATCATCACATCCTCCATCATCACATCATCACATCCTCCATCATCACATCATCACATCCTCCATCATCACATCCTCCATCATCATCATCCATCATCATCCATCACATCCTCCATCATCACATCCTCCATCATCATCCTCCATCATCCATCATCACATCCATCCATCCATCATCACATCCATCCATCATCACATCATCCATCATCACATCCTCCATCCTCCATCATCACATCCTCCATCATCCATCATCACATCATCATCATCCTCCATCACATCCTCCAACATCACATCCTCACATCCTCCATCATCACATCATCACATCCTCCATCATCACATCCTCCATCATCACATCATCACATCCTCCATCATCACATCCTCCATCATCACATCCTCCATCATCACATCCTCCATCATCACATCCTCCATCATCACATCCTCCATCATCACATCCTCCATCATCACATCCTCCATCATCACATCCTCCATCATCACATCCTCCATCATCACATCCTCCATCATCACATCATCCATCATCTCCATCATCACATCCTCCATCATCACATCCATCATCACATCATCATCATCCATCATCACATCCTCCATCATCACATCCTCCATCATCACATCCTCCATCATCACATCCTCCATCATCACATCCTCCATCATCACATCATCACATCCTACATCATCACATCCTCCATCATCACATCCTCCATCATCACATCCTCACATCATCACATCCTACATCATCACATCCTCCATCATCACATCATCACATCCTCCATCATCACATCATCACATCCTCCATCATCACATCCTCCATCATCACATCCTCCATCATCACATCCTCCATCATCACATCCTCCATCATCACATCATCACATCATCACATCCTCCATCATCACATCCTCCATCATCACATCATCACATCCTCCATCATCACATCATCACATCATCACATACTCCATCATCACATCATCACATCCTCCATAATCACATCATCCATCATCCATCATCACATCATCACAGCCTCCATCATCACATCCTCCATCATCACATCCTCCATCATCACATCCTCCATCATCACATCCTCCATCAACCTCATCACCACATCATCATCATGCATCCTGCATCATCACATCTGCTCATCATCCTGCATGCTCCTCCATCATCTGCATCATCCATCATCACATCCTCCATCATCACATCCTCCATCATCACAACCTCCATCATCACATCCTCCATGCTGCATCATCATCATCACATCTCCATCATCACATCCTCCATCATCACATCCTGCATCATCATCATGCATCCATCCTGCATCATTACATCCTCCATCATCATCACATCCTCCATGTTAATGCTGCTCATGCACATCATCACATCCTCATCATCACATCCTGCATCATCATCCTGCATCATACATCCTCCATCATCACATCCTGCATCATCACATCCTGCATCATCACATCCTCCATCATCATCCTCCATCATCACATCCTCCATCATCACATCCTCCATCATCACATCCTCCATCATCTGCTCCTCTGTTCCATCATCACATCCTGCATCATTAATCCTCCATCATCACATCCTCCATCATCACATCCTCCATCATCACATCCTACATCATCACATCCTCCATCATCACATCCTCCATCATCACATCCTCCATCATCACATCCTC
>CM064885.1:41212525-41287525 GCA_030347415.2 Decapterus maruadsi | reverse complement strand
GGAATGGATTCATCAAACAAACAGGAACCACAGGAGGAAGCTGTTCTCCTGCTGATGACATCACTGCTACAGCTCCTATAGCCAGGGGCGTCGCAGCAGGGCCGGCAGCCCAGGGCCCCCCAGGCTGGACCCCCCCAGGCTGGACCCCCGCCCCCCCCCCCAGGGACGGCTGACATTGGTCCATTGGTGAACATCGAGTGTTGTAATGCAGATCAACCTCGATCTGAAAAAGCAACAAGCGAATGATTCTCTAGAAACGTCATCAAAGTGTATTTTTATGCAGAAACTGCCTCAAAATATTGTTTTTCCACTAAAACGTGTAGAAATATTTGCTGTTTTTTGTTCTCACGGCCAGAAAACTTTGGATGCAAGGGAAAAAAAAAAGTTGTGTTTTTTTTCCAACATATTTTTATTGGTTTTTGTTACAGACATAGAAACAACAACAACAACAACAGAGTATAGGCAGTTACAGGAAAAAAGGCTTAACATCAGATATTTACTTGAGGTGGGAAAAAGAAGAGAAAATAAATTAAGTAAAATAAATAAATGATAATGATGCAGAGGAAGGAGATTCCAGGGTTAGAAGCCGTTATTGTGAACCCTCTGTGTTGTTGTGGTTTGGACCGACGTGGCCGAGGTACTGGGTCGGCTCGGTGCGGGGGGGGGGGTCTAGAGACGCCCCGCCCCCCTCTGGTCTGAGGTCAGGTGACCAGGTCTGAGTCCTCATCAGAGCCACTGCATGAGTTACAATAAAATGAATTTGACTTTCTATCCCATAATTATGATTTTTTAATCTCATATTTGTCTCAAGGTTCAATTTGATTCTTGAGTTTTGAGGCTACGATTCGATTCAAAGGGATGTGGTTCCGACTGATTCCTACTGATTCCTGCTTCAGGTGACGGATCCTCATGATCGACTCCAGACTGCTTTGATGAGGGAAACCAAGACATCCCATAATGAGCCTCCGTAGCGTAGCTCTGAGCAGCTCACGGCTCTGCTCCGCCGTTCTAAAAATAGCTTGCACCGACAATTAAAGGTGATGAACCTACTGCTGTGACTATAGGGGTTATGGTGATGGGACAGTCTGACTAAATGTTGAACTATCCCTTTAAGGAACAACATTAAAAGTAAAGTTTTAAATTCTAAAGAATTTTGTTTAATTGGTTTATTTTCTAAAATCGGTTTTGTGACATTTTATATCGACTCTGAATCGTATTCTAACCCTAAGACGTAGTTTCCATAGCAACACGTCACCTGTCACCTGTCTGTCTCCACGGTGATGGCAGTGACGTCCTGTCCCTTTAACTGTCCCTCTCAGTGGAGACAGTAGAGGGGGGGGGGGGGGGGGGTACAGTGGGGGGTTCTGGCGTCCTGCCCGTCCTGGTGAAAGCAGCGCCGAGCCGTTGGAGCCTCGTGCTCGGCGTGAGGCCTTTGATTGGCCGAGGCCCCGCCGGCCCGCCGACCTCTGACCTCTGAGTCATCCTCCGTCTCCTCCGTCGTTATTTCCAGGAAACCAGGCAGAAAGCTGCGTTTCCCCGTCTCCTCGCCACATCGCTGCTCGCTCCGCCGCCGCAGCCACGGCAACGGCTCACAGCCCAGCTCGCTCTACCCCCCCTCTATCTCTCTCTACCCCCCCCCTCTCTCTCTCTACCCCCCCTCTCTCTCTCTACCCCCCCCCTCTCTCTACCCCCCCCCCCGACCCGACTCTCTCACCATCTGACCACGAGTTACACACATGCAGCAGAGCAGAGAGGAAACGGAGACGTTCAGCGCCGACGCAGCAGCAGCAGCGGTCTGTTCTGGAGGAAGATGAAGATGAAGATGAAGAACCGCCGCACCAATCAGCACCAGAGGGGGCGGAGCCTGTCCACCCGGCTTCTACTGCAAGGACAGAAACGCGCGTGTCACAGCCACAAGCGAACGAGCGCCGTCGTAACAACGGCGTAGAATTCTTCAACCGCCGCGAGACGGACGCGTGTTTTCATTCAAGGGTTAAAGTCAGAGGTTGAAGACGATCAGATGCCGTCGTAGTTCCGACCATAAACGGCGATTCGGCGGCGTTATTCTCATGACTCGCCGCGACACCGACAGTAAGGAAGCGCTGGTCGGCTCGCGCAGCGTTTCCACCGCTAATAACGACATGTTGATGTAAACGGAGCCGTTGACTCGTGGATTATATTGTACTACTACATGCACCTTCATCACCATAACAAATTCCTAGTATGGGTAAAACCATACCTGGCAATAAAGTTCTTCTGATTCTGATTCGTCCACTTTAACATGAGACTGTTTTATAACCAAACAGAAACTCCTGGTTGGCCCTTTAAAGGCTTCTGCAATAACACACCAACGATATGCATAAAAACCTCAACATGAACTCAAAATGTCTACATTCGAACCTTTTAAGACGAGGACCGCCGTGTTTTGAAGCTCTGAAATGAAACCAGAGTCTCCGTCCTGTCATTTCAGACCCACCCGTGGTGTTTTAAACCCGTGTCCCGACCCGTCATCGTGATTGTTTCTGAATACGAACCGCATCCGACCCACCCGCGAAAAGTAAGACCCGCTGCCCGTGAGATCGCCGCCATCACCGCCGATAACGGGGGTATCCTATATATAAGAAGAGAGAAGGGGGGTGAAGCCGTACTCTTTGGCTGCTGTTTCCAGAACGGAGAATGATAGAGATGTAATTCTTTTTTTAATGAAAGCAGGACACTCCAGCCTTTAGACTGATCTCATCACTGTGTTTGTAGCTGACCCAGAAGCCGAGCAGTCGAGCCATGACAGGAAAGCTGTGAGCGGCCACACGAGCAGCCAGAGATCGTTTATTTACACCAGTGGTTCTCAATCTTTTTTCAGTGAAGTACCCCCTGTGAAATATTTTTTCAGCGAAGTACCCCCACCCAGCACAAAGTACTTTTGGACCAAAAGACATAAAACGACGCACTGTGTCATCATTGGTTGTCTGCTTTATTTTACTTTTAAACTGTGTAAAACATTGGTTATAGTAGCCTCTTTTGAACTATTTGGAAATAAAAATATATAGAAATACAGACTAAAAAAATAATCAACCTGATTATTAAGATTTTTCTGCATGGGTTAGGGTTAGGGTTAATTTAATAATCTAAAATAAATATCTGTTCTCAAAATTAATTAATGACATAAAATATAGATAAATATATAGGCCTATAAATATAAACACTAAAAAAGTCCAGACAGTAGGGCTACTGCTTTGCAAGTCAGTCTGTGTCCTGGAGGGGGCTGTGCTCAATCAGAGAGGTGTGGCTTCAGATCCTAACTCCAACAGGTTGAGAGCCAGAGGACATCTCTCTGTCTGTTACAGAGGCAGTCACACCTGCATTAGAGGCCTTCACTTTATGAAGTTGATCGCTTTGATGCTAGCGTTTAAAATCTCACACCAACCTGGATTCATAAAGTTTCCTCATGAAGCGGTCAGGAGGCTCACCGACATGACGTTGTGTTGTGTACTGTTTGCTAACTTCTCCCCACAGAAGAAAAAAGAAACAAAAAAATAACACGAGGGCTCGAGTGGGTTGCAACTCGTAGACGTAGGAATCTCTTCATCACAAATTCTTCTGAATACTGCCGGGACACAGCTGTTTTCCGTGGCCAATCACAAGAGTTGTTGCTGCTGACACTTCAAAGGGACAGTCTGTTGTTTGATTGACAGATCAAAGCTTCCTGGCAAATGCCAGATTGGGTTAAACCATCTGGTGTGGGGGAAACTCGTCTTTTTTATGATAATTAATTAAGTAGCCCACAGAATATAAGATTGCTTTTATGAATTTAGACGTATAGTTTATTGAAATAATGGTTATATAATTATTTTTAATGGATTTTGGAATGTATTTATTTTTTAAATATAGGATATTTCAAAGGACGGAGGCTGGTGGTGCATTCAGGTGCAGTCAGACAGACGGCCCCCATTTGAAAAACTGATTTACACCAAGATCTGCCATGACAACATGTTGTTTACAGCTAGAGGCTGACAACACCACATCACCATGACAACATGTTGTTTCATTTGAGTTCAACACCACATCACGTGAATGACAACATGTTGTTTATCCAGAGGTTGTTTATCCTGTTTTGCAGTCGCCTGGTGTCTGTCTGATCCGAACGTTGCAGGATCTGGTTCCACCGCTTCAATCAGGTTTGAACTCTGTTTTGAACAGTGTTCCTAACGGACTGAACCTTTAACAGCGTTCCTAACGGACTGAACCTTTAACTGCTTCCTACGGACTGTACCTTTAACTGCTTCCTAGAGACTGAACTTTAAGTTAACGGACTGTAGAGTTTAATAACAATAACAACAATCAGAGCTGCAGACACAGTGTCAGAGTTCATCATCATCATCATCTTCATCATCTTCATCTTCATCCTTGCAGGAGGAAACACCGTTGACTCTAATGCAGTTTGAGATGGCGTTATTTTACTGAGTTACTTTTTTAATGAAGTAACTAGAAACTGTAACTAGTTGTTATTTTTCAGTAACTGGTCTCTGGTTCTGCTGCTGCTGCTGCATCCGCCTGGAGATCCAGGTAGATGAGTGTGTGTGTGTGTGTGGGGGGGGTTGTGTTCGTTGTAGAGGGCTGGGTTGTGGAGGGGTGGAGTTTTGGATCAGGGGGAGGGGATTTTTGGGAAGGAGGACAGGGTTGTTGTGTGTTTAATCCGGATCAGTGTCGGTTTAAAGCCTCTTTCAGCTCAGATCAGCTACATTAGCTACAAAACCTCCATGATTAGGTTTAGAGTAATGGTGAAGTTTAGGTTAGAATTAGGTTTATATTAGGTTTATAGTAATGATTAAGTTTAGGTTAGAATTAGGTTTATATTAGGTTTATAGTAATGGTTAAGTTTAGGTTAGAATTAGGTTTATATTAGGTTTAGAGTAATGGTGAAGTTTAGGTTAGAATTAGGTTTATATTAGGTTTATAGTAATGATTAAGTTTAGGTTAGAATTAGGTTTATATTAGGTTTAGAGTAATGGTTAAGTTTAGGTTAGAATTAGGTTTATATTAGGTTTAGCAGTCAGACAGACAGTTTAGGTTAAAATTAGGTTTACATCAGGTTGACAACATGATTGTTTAGGTTAGAATTAGGTACAACATTAGGTTCACCATGACAACATGTTGTTTAGGTTAGAATTAGGTTTATATTAGGTTTAGAGTAATGGTGTCTGTTTAGGTTAGAATTAGGTTTATATTAGGTTTATAGGAATGATTAAGTTTAGGTTACGGAATTAGGTTTATTAGGTTTAGAGAATGGTTAAGTTTAAGGCATTTGTTTCGGACTGTCCCTTTAAGGCTTTACGGACTGAACATTTTAATGACATTCCTCACGGACTGTACCTTTAACCGCTTCCTACGGACTGTACCTTTAACCGCTTCCTACGGACTGTACCTTTAACCGCTACCTACGGACTGAACCTTTAACCGCTTCCTACGGACGGTACCTTTAATTGGCTTCAGCACGGACTGTACCTTTAACCGCTTCCTACGGACTGAATCTTTAACCGCTTCCTACGGACTGTACCTTTAACCGCTTCCTACGGACTGTACCTTTAACCCTTCCTACGGACTGAACCTTTAACCACTTCCTACGGACTGAACCTTTAACCGCTTCCTACGGACTGTACCTTTAACCGCTTCCTACGGACTGTACCTTTAATAACAATAACAACAATCAGAGCTGCAGACACAGTGTCAGAGTTCATCATCATCATCATCTTCATCATCTTCATCTTCATCCTTGCAGGAGGAAACACTGACTCTGCAGTTTGAGACGGAGAGAGAGGGAGATATGAACTGACAGCTGAGTGTGTGTGTGTGTGTGTTCTTGTACATGCTGCGTTGTGAGGACCGCAACAAGTTTTTAACCAACAGAGTGAGGACATTTTTGGGAAGTGAGGACATTTTGGCCGGTCCTCACTTTTTCATTAGATTTAGAGTAATGTTAAGTTTAGGCATTTGTTTCTGATGGTTGTTTAGGGTAATTAAACAGCATTATGTCAATGTGATGTCCTTAAGATAAATGGCTTGTAACTTGTTGTGTGAGTGTGTGTGTGTGTCCGCCACACAAACACACCCGTAGGTGTGTGTAAAGTTATAATCTCTTGTTTAGTGTTCTTGTACATGCTGCGTTGTGAGGACCGCGTGTTTATTGGCTGCAGCAGCTTCACTGAGACTGAGGATCAGATTCACATCGAGAAGAAGATTTTGGACTCTAACTGCACTTACATAGGAGGATACACACGACGGGACCGGGAGGAGGATCACACACACGGACACACAGTCACACACACACACTAAATGATGCAATTAAAATCCTTGTACTTCTATCTTAGTGAGGACATGTCATTGACATAATGCATTCCCTAGCCCTAACCTTAACCATCCGAAACAAATGCCTAAACTTAACACTCTAAACCTAATATCAACCTAATTCTAACCTAATGTCTGAACCCAAGTCTCAAAAAGCCCCTTGAAGAAGTGAGGACCGGCCAAAATGTCCTCACTTCCCAAAAATGTCCTTACTCTGTTGGTTAAAAACTCGTTGCGGTCCTCACAACGCAGCATGTACAAGAACACACACACACACACTCATCACCTGCTCCCTCCTCGTGGTGACTCACTAAACTGAAACTTAACCCTCATGTTGTCCTTCCCTCCCTCTGCCCTCCTCCTCCATCCTTCTTTCCTTACTTCCTTTCTCCCTTCCTTCCCTCCTCCCATCTTTCCCTTTGTCCTTCCTTCCTTCCTTCCTTGTCCCAGGAGGACAACAGGAGGGTTCCTGCCCTGCTCCTAAGAGTTGCTTAGTGCCAGTGAAGGTCATACAGACCATAATGATACAGACACCCTCAGGCCGGGACAGAGGTGTCAGTCAACCTGTTGGAAGTCCCTGTGCCATCACAACAGTTATGAAGATATGAAGGTTGAAGAGTTCCTTGGTTTAAAGACACTGATTGTTGCCGTTAATGTGTAAGAAGTGAGGAATCCCAGTAATGTGCTCTTTCCACTGTATCAAAGAGTAACAAAGGTGTAGTAACACAACTGTTACATACACTAAGTTGTGTAACTGCTACAAGTTCAGAGACTCAAGAGGCAGGAGGAAGATGGAAAGATGGATGGAAAGGGTTGCCCAGGCAACATGGGTTGTGGTTTCACCCATTTGTGTTGCAGGTGTAGCCCCCCCACCCCAAAGAGAGAAGCCACTTTGACAAAGTCTTGTAACAACCATTTCAAGTGGAACAAGGACCTGTAAGTAAAGTACACTAAAATACATTATGTATGTACAATGTAAGTACATGGTATTACATACGTTTACATAGGCAATTACACTGTATTTAATTAGGTAGATACATAGGAACAGTGACCCCTAAGGTCAAGTCTTACCTTGTGTAAATGAACCGGTTGTTGTGTTGTTGTGTTGTTGTGTTGAAGCGTGACATCACTGTGACATGAACATGGACGGAAACCATCTGAACAGGAAACACTAAAGTGGCGTTGTTGTGTTGTTGTGTTGTTGTGTTCTCACTTCTCCAGACACCAACTGGATGGTCAGAGGTTTGATTGCCACACGCTGCAGCGCACACGTACAAGACCCTGACCATGACCTGCTCCAGTGTGTTGGACGTCTTCTGTTTATTTCCATGCAGCGGGAGGTCAGGATGTTTACAGCGCCAGACGCTGGTGCTCATGGGAAATGGAGTCTTAGCTCCACATCAAGTACATTTGGACAACATCAACAAAACAGACACACAATGCAACTGAAACAACACTGCACCCTAGTGGAGAAGTACAAGAACTACAACACAATGGCTCCTACAAGACACATACCTGTACTCTGGTTAGTTACTAAGTACTCATTACTTTATCTGTACTTTTACTCCGGTCAGTTACTAGGAGGCTGAGAAGTACTCGTTACTTTATCTGTACTTTTACTCCGGTCAGTTACTAGGAGGCTGAGAAGTACTCGTTACTTTATCTGTACTTTTTCTCTGGTCAGTTACTAGGAGGCTGAGAAGTACTCGTTACTTTATCTGTACTTTTTCTCTGGTCAGTTACTAGGAGGCTGAGAAGTACTCGATACGTTATCTGTACTTTTACTCCGGTCAGTTACTAGGAGGCTGAGTCACGTTATCTGTACTTTTACTCCGGTCAGTTACTAGGAGGCTGAGAAGTACTTGTTACTTTATCTGTACTTTTTCTCTGGTCAGTTACTAGGAGGCTGAGAAGTACTCGTTACTTTATCTGTACTTTTTCTCTGGTCAGTTACTAGGAGGCTGAGAAGTACTCGATACGTTATCTGTACTTTTACTCTGGTCAGTTACTAGGAGGCTGAGAAGTACTTTTATCTGTACTTTTGGTCAGTTACTAGGAGGCTGAGAAAGTTACTTTATCTGTACTTTTTCTCTGGTCAGTTACTAGGAGGCTGAGAAGTACTCGTTACTTTATCTGTACTTTTACTCTGGTCAGTTACTAGGAGGCTGAGAAGTACTCGTTACTTTATCTGTACTTTTACTCTGGTCAGTTACTAGGAGGCTGAGAAGTACTCGTTACTTTATCTGTACTTTTACTCTGGTCAGTTACTAGGAGGCTGAGAAGTACTCGATACGTTATCTGTACTTTTACTCCGGTCAGTTACTAGGAGGCTGAGAAGTACTTGTTACTTTATCTGTACTTTTTCTCTGGTCAGTTACTAGGAGGCTGAGAAGTACTTGTTACTTTGTCTGTACTTTTACTCTGGTCAGTTACTAGGAGGCTGAGAAGTACTCGTTACTTTGTCTGTACTTTTACTCTGGTCAGTTACTAGGAGGCTGAGAAGTACTCGTTACTTTATCTATACTTTTACTCTGGTCAGTTACTAGGAGGCTGAGAAGTACTCGTTACTTTATCTGTACTTTTACTCCGGTCAGTTACTAGGAGGCTGAGAAGTACTTGTTACTTTATCTGTACTTTTACTCCGGTCAGTTACTAGGAGGCTGAGAAGTACTCGTTACTTTATCTATACTTTTACTCTGGTCAGTTACTAGGAGGCTGAGAAGTACTCGTTACTTTATCTGTACTTTTACTCTGGTCAGTTACTAGGAGGCTGAGAAGTACTCGTTACTTTGTCTGTACTTTTACTCTGGTCAGTTACTAGGAGGCTGAGAAGTACTCGTTACTTTATCTGTTAAATTGTTGTTATGTGTTTTCGTATACGTTCTTGAAGGCGACATATAGTTAGTGGCTGAGAAGCCTGTCACTCATTGCAGTTCCCATGACAATGGTTGTTTAGAAAGGGAGGGGCGGGAACTGGGGAGGGTCCCGGGAAGTCTGGTGTGTGTGTGAACGGAGCCTGAAGTCCAGGCAGTTTCTGTGTGTAGTTGAGGCATCCATCAAACACCTTGGGATGCTTCTTTAAAATCTCCTGTAGGGGACTTGTTTCACCATCCGAAACCATGAACACTCCTTGCCAGTCCAGCTTGATCTTTTTTAGCCATCGGTGACCTAGCAGAGCTAACCCTAACACAGGAATATCGACTCTTTACTTGCTTCAAGTGTACATTTTTTTCAACAGACAGCGTCGGGTGGCGACTCAAACATGCGCTGATAAGTTTTTTTTTACTTGAAGCAAGTAAAGAGTCGATATTCCTGTGTTTATGACACAACCGGTATCTCCTACTGCACCTGAACGCACCGAGCACGGCAGCAGGGTCTCAGTGAGACTCTGAATTAGATCTAGTTTTACAAACATGTCGGCTTGTTGAAGTAAATAAACTTCTGGTACATGTTTGAGTCGCCATGACGCTGTCTGTGTCTTTGAGGGATGGAAACAGGCTAACCAGAGGAACTTACATCCACTCCATTCATTGTTGCCGTAGCGATGCAGGGACAGACACAACTACCGCAAAACAGGAGACATTAAACTGGAAATCTTCACATTCCTTCTTTTAGACCTGAATAGAAATGATAGGAACATACACCCTGAGTTGAATTTACCTGGAATTGTCCTTTAATATATGGCTTTACTCCTCTTTGTATTTTACGTATGCCATTTTAACTGTAGGGCTGGCTAATCTTCAATTTAGAGTACAAATAAAACCTTGAAGCAAAAAGATTTTGCCTTTTGTTTGAAAACTGACATAGATGTGTATACAGTAATTCAGTGACAGTGTGAATTTACCTTTGTACGGTTTATTTTTAACATTTTACCGCCTAAAGCAGCTCATTACTGTCTGTCCCATAGAAGAACATGACAGCAGCAGCCGAGTTTGGAACTATCCACGTGACCACGCTGACGGCGAGATCAGAAGCTGTCGCCACTCTGTTCTATCTATCGCTCTGAGGAGGAGACGAGGAGGAAACACTTCGTCATGGTTACGTCGCCATGGTAACGCTGCCCTCCACAGGTCTCAGCGTCTTTACCCTTTACTCGCGGACGCAACGGCGGAGCGTTTTTAAGATTTCCACTGTGGAGGGTAGTTTCACTTTCATATGATCGTGTGTTTGAACATCTGTTTCCGTGGTAACCAGCCCAGCACAGCCTGCGGGGAAGTCGACATGTATACGTTTATAAATTCATTTATTTACTGATTCTTTTTGTTTATTTCACATCAGATTATTTACAGGACAGAGATGAATACAGTTTAAAGCCCCCACATACTCAAGCGTACCGTGCGCGTAGGGGAGAGCCGGGTCGATTGAGACACGGGACGATTGATACACAGCGATTTTCTCGAAAACTACATAAGCTTGAGCCGCCAGATTTTATCACTACCTTCAGCACTCATCACCTACCAATCCTGGGAAAGCTTGTGAAATTACGTCATGCCATTCAAAAGTTAAACCGCGAACCGGTTTTTGACTACAGAAAGTAAAATATACACGTGGTAGTTTTTTTGTGCTCAAAAGTTGTATTGTGTGTTTCATGCAATAATAATATGATGTAACAACAGATGAATTCGTACATAAACAGGTCCTAATGTATTTAATGTCATGGTTTTGAAGTTTAATGACAAAACAGGTTTTAGTGTCTGTAGTCGCTGGAGGGACGATTGATACAGCTGTTTCAAATGCCCCTCATGCCGCCGCGCGTAGTACCGTACATGTAATTATGGTCACAGTGCGCGATCAATAGCTCCTATAAATCACTGAATTAATGGCTTAATTGTTTTGAATGAACAACAACCGATTTAAATGAACATGTATTTTTAATAAACACCACATATTTTTAATGAACAAAACGTGTTCATGACATGATGAATTAACAGATATTCAGCAAAGTGAGGGTAAAATGCCGAGGGTAAAATGACAATATGATCACTGTGTATCCATAAACGTGACTTAGGATGGTAAATAAGTCAATGAAATGAAAATGCAGTCATCCAACAACTTGTACAAAAGAAGAAAGGTGAGTTTAATTAAAATGCGGATCTTGATAATGATGCACGGGACAAAAATATTTATTTAACCTATTTATATTGTGAGAAATGATGTGATGTTTTGGCAGTGATGAGTACACTAGTGTGTTGTCTGTTATGTTTCATAAAAACGGGAGTAATGTCCGTAGTTTCTGTTTAAAACATGCTGTTTCAATCGTCCCTCCCCTGTGTCTCAAACGACCCGCATAGGTGGGGCGTTTGAGACAAATGACAACTTAGGTTTAAAGTTATAAAACAGGGCGATCACCACATATGTGTTAAATTACACTTGTAACTAAGAGAATACACATGTGAGTTGTTGATCACATGATAAAAATGTTTGTTTACATAACGTCATCTTTGAAAAAGAAGTTAAAATGAAAAGTGTATCAATCGACCCGGCTCTCCCCTACTGTGAGCAGCACAGACTCAGTGCGCACCGTCCGCGGTCATTTGAGCTTTCATAGTCGGCCGTACAGCGTCACAATAAAAACAGGTCAATGTGGAGATTTCCCGCCGAGCGGTCTGTTGTGTGACACCGAGTACGCGTACGCAGAGTACGCGCGGTCGTAAATATTGAGCTTTGCGTGGACGGGTCTGGTGGACGTCCGCTTTGGGTACACATTGAGTACGCCTCCAGTACGCGCGGACGTCCATGGACACATGTACGCTGGAGTATGTGGGGGCCTTAATAATGAACTCAGCGTCATGGCAACAGAAAAACAAGAAGACGTTTACAAGAATCACTGAGAAGAGTTGAAACATCAACTGATTGAATCCATGAATGTGAAAACGTGAGTGAGAGACAGAGACAGACATGTAGAGACTGAACTGTCTGTTCAACAGTGAGAAGGTTTCTGTGACAGGAGGAGACTCTGCTTCACTCAACACAGAGACAATGAGGAATCAAACCAGTGGAGTCCAAACCCAGGAAACAGAGGTTGAGTGAAGGTGGTGTTGAAGGTGTAGAGGTGGATCAGTGAGTCAGAGGAGACTCTGTAGAAGGACAGAGAGCCAGCAGGACAGTCCACATACACTGCTACTCTGTTAGAGACAGAGGAGGAGGTGGAGGTGATAGGTGTCCAACTGTTATTGTGACAGACACTGTAACCATAATCATAGCACTCCAGACACCAGGACTGATCGTTCTCTCCAAACCTACAGTCATTACTGCTTCCTTTCCTTCGGATTCCTCTGTAACTCACTGATATAGAAACCCTTCCTCTCCTCTCGACCTCCCAGTAGCAGCGACCAGTCAGACCAGTTGAACACAGCAGCTGAGGATACCAGTAGTCAAATCTGTCTGGATGATCAGGATATGACTGATGCTCATACACACATGTCACCTTCCTGTTGTTGTCAGACAGTTTGATCTTTGTGTGCACTGTGTTTGTGTCGATTGTGAGTGGACAGGAATCTGATGGAGAGAACAAGACACAGCTGTGATCAGTTATTGATCATTGATCAGTTATTGACAGTTTGATGAAGACTCATGAGGTCAGTGATGTGACAGTGTGAAGATGGTTGAATGTGAATCAAAGTAAAAACAGACTTACACTTCCTCAGACCTGGTGTCAACCATGGGACTCCAGCAGGCTCCACCCTGAAAGGAGGAGGGGGGTCAGAGCAGCACCTTCTCTGTCAGCATCACACATGGACATTACATGGCTCTCACACACACACTGTTGGATCACTGTGTTCACATGGAGCTCCAGCTGCTGGAGACTTTCATTAAAGGGATAGTTCACACAAAATTCAAATTTCACTCATTATCACACATGAGAAACTGTTCAGAGAAAAATGAACTAAGTCTATATTTTCATCTTGTTTGTATTGAAGCTCCAGTGTCTCAGTTCACTGCTCTTCCTGACGGAGGAACAGTTTCTCCTGTGGGGGCTTCAACACCAGAGGGACATTACAGACCAGCAGTATGGAGGGATCTGGATGTTTGTTGGTGTGGTATCCATGACAACCATTCTATGGACAAATCCTGCTGCGTGGACCCCTCGTAACTCAGAGAAGGAACGGAGGACTCTGAAAACTCTCCCAGCTCTTAGTCCACATGAGGGGGAGGAGATGATGAGTGAAGTATGAATGTTGGGTGAACTATCCCTTTAAGGAGCCACTTTGTGGCTTCATCTGATCTGGAGTCAGACGTGTTGGAGCAGCACACACACAGTCTGGAAACAGCTGTTTGATCACACACACATTCAGCCACAAACACTGATTATTCCACTGTTCACTACACTCCCTGTCTCCTGATGGACAGCTGCAGCCTCTGGACAGTGAGGACATCTGGATGTCCCACTGTGGTTGACTGTCTCCTCAACACAACAACACATCTCATCAGGACCAGACCAGGATCTCAGATACCCCTTTTCCACCGAACTGGTTCCGGTGCTGGTTCGGAGCCAGTGCCTGCTTAGCACCGGTTCTTTGCTTTTCAACTGCCTAAGCACCGGTTCTTGGTTCTTAAAACTGGTTCCAGACCAGCACCAACTTCTTGCTGGGCCAGAGCTAAGAACCGGTTCTTCCAGGGGCTGGCAGCAGGGTTACCTTAGCAACAAGACCAGCGCTAAGAGATACAGACACGTTATCGCTACGTATTAAGCTTGTTTATCGATGTAAACACAGGTGAAGCTAATTAGCTGAGCTACGCGGCTAACAGCAGCTAACGGTCGCTCATATCAAAACATATCACCGTCAAAATGTAGTTGCCGCGGTCGTGGTGATTAATTAAGACGGCCCTTTTCCTCCTTATTCCCCCAGCATGGTTTACAGTTTAATTAAAAGCCTAGTCTGTGTTTCCACGTCGGGTCCGGTGTTCAACACCCGCAGGTCGGACCGGGTTTTAATTTTCAGGTCCGTTTATAACTGTAGCAGCAGCAAAGACAGGAGCAGCTCCTGTAGAGGGGAGCCTGGCTCTGACTTGGCTCCTGAGCAGTGGAAAAGCAAATTGGTTCTTTAGAGGCACCAGAGTTGAACCAGTTAAGCACCGAACTAGCACCAGAACCAGTTTGGTGGAAAAGAGGTAACAGAGACTGAGCTGATTATTGATCATCAATATCTGACCAGACAGAGACCTGATGGAGCTGCCTGGTTTCTGTCTCTTATTTCCTCCTTGGTTGGAGACGCTGGGAGACCAATGTCTCTGAGCAGTGGACATGCTTTGATTCTTGTTGCTGTGTTGTTATTAGTGTGTCCACACTCAACAGGTGTCTCCAGTCTCTGGGACTGTTCAGGTCAAACACTCTGTTGGTTCAGGAGCAGTTCAACCAGCTGCAGCTGAAATGTTTCCTGATACACTCTGAAATAAAGTCTGATCCAAACATCTGGAGAGACTCAGAGCACAGCTGCCAACAGCTGCTTTCATCACTGACGTCTCTTCTCCTGAATATGACACAGTGAGTCATGATGAGACACTGAAGTCCTGAGGAGAAACTCCTGATCCCAGTAGTTCATCACCGTGACGATGAAAGCTGCTCAGCTCATGTTTGAAACACTCTGAGGTTTTGGCTTCAGTATAAACTGTGTTGGGACGAGTCAGACTGAGACAGAGGACGTCAGTGGAGTGGGCGGAGCTTCACTGTGGCCTACACCACCTCTGGAGATGGTCTGAATGACGGGACCTGATGTCACCAATGCATGGATCACCTGAGCCGTGGGTATTAAAGCCCGAACCCGACCAATTAACTTGATTTGCAGCCCGAGCCCGAAGCAAACCCAAAATTTCATATTTTATTTGTGAGGAGTCGGACCACAGGCTTCTTTTTTTTCTTTCTTCTGCAGGAGTAATAAGGTGTGCACTGCGCTGCGCTCACCTCGCTTCTCTGACGCGTCGGTGCTCTGTTAATGATTTTTCTGCTGTTGTGTGTGTGTGTGTGTGTGTGTGTGTGTGCACGAGAGAGAGAGAGAGAGAGAGAGACAGAGAGAGACGGTGCACTGTGTTTGTATCAGATACAATACAGAGGCTCCTGACACCAATATAATAGGAAAACAAAGGACTTGTTTGTAAAAATCCGATGTTCAGCAGCAGGAACAGCAACCACAAATTATAATCTATCATTTTATTGTCATTGCAACAGTTTTTCATCTTTGGCCACCAGGCCCCAGACGCTCACAGCTGCTGCTTCTCCGCGGCGCTGTCCGTGGTGCTGAAGGTGACAGGTTCACTAAGCAAACAAACTGCAACATAGTTCTGTTTGTTTATCATGTCAGTTATGTGTGTGACTTAGTAGTTTAATTGTGAGATTAAGAACATCACTCCCTGGTGAAAAGAAAAGAGGGGGATGTCTGAATAGCGAGCGGACCCTGCAGGCCCGGTTCTACGAGGGTTCATACAGTGTTGTGCCTGAACGCGTTCAATGAACGATCGTTCATGAACTCGTTCATATTTTGGGCGAACGTGAACTGAACGCACTGTATTTCTGCCGGATGAACGTTGCTGTGAACGCGTTCATTCTGGCGTTTGTGAACGGCGCTCTTTCACAGTCGGCCGGCAGGGGAGTGATAAACATGTCGGACTATTTTGAACCAAGCCTTGGATAAAGCGCGCGCCTGTGTGCACTCAGATCAAACACACGCGTTACGCACGCGGCGCGCTGTACATTTGGCGTGCTTGTTTTTTCATGCTCGTTCGCCACATAGTCTCCAGCTGCATGGATCTGCTTCTACCGCCGGTGCTGTGTCGCCGTTTGAAAGTCGAAGGCGCGCAGGCAGAGGTGGGTAGCCTCTAACCTCATGAACGCAGCTCAAACAGCACAGTGACGCTTTGATAAACACACCGGATCCGCGCTGGTTCACATTATCCTCCCGTATTTTAGCCGGTCGCTACCGGAGCTTAATTTAAAAAAAACAACCAAAAAAAACACTCGTTGCGGTGCAGAACAGCTGAGTTTCCTCTACTGCAGCTGATCAGCTGACATGTGGTCAAGGCGTAGCTACAGACCTGTCACAGGTGCATTTCATTTCGATAAGACTCTCTGTCCTCAGACAGTCCTGACCTGTCCCTGAACATCACATATTGAAAAAAAAAAAGAACTATGAACTAGTTCATTTTTGGAACTGCGAACTTAGTTCAACATTTTGAATTATGAACTATGAACTGAACTAGTTCATTTTAAAATTTGTGAACTGAACTTTGAACTAGTTCATGTAGAAAGTGAACTTTCCCAACACTGGGTTCATAAGCATGCATTGCATCCTCGTTTATGTTTGCATGCCCCGTTGAAAAGAGGGGAAAAAAAGTGCGCGCGCGTCAATGCACGTCACTCATCCGCGTCCAGCGCGCAGTTACCTGCACCAGCAAAACGCTGCTCTCTGCAGCACCGTTAACATAACGTAAACAATGGATATTCGGAAGTGTTTCAAGCAGAACCACGCCAGCAAGTCGGACAACGGTGGTCATGATGAGACAGAGACTCGATCTCAACTTGAAATTCATGAAGCTGCTGCCGCAGCTTCATCCAGCTGCTCGCTCCTGCCCGAGCCACTACCGCTGCCGTCCCCCCTCCCTTCACCCCATGAGCAGGTGCCCGGCCCACCCGACGACCTAGGTATGGAGGAACCACTTGCGTTTTTTAGATGTTTAACTGATATCATTCCACTTAAAAAACTGTTATATTTAGTGGTGGTTTTGAACTGTATGGATAAAATTAGTTTGAATTTCTATGTTTTATTTCCAAGATAAGAAATATCTGTTGCTAGATCATCTGATGGGTGAGGTAGCCAAGACTAAATGTAGCATTTTCGTTGTTCTGCTACAATATTGCTACAATAAAGCATTTGAAAGACACTTTAAACATCCTTGTTTTGCTAGTATCATTCCGCTTGAAATGATGGGACAATGCATAATTTAGTGTTGTATAACATGCCAGGCATGTGCACCCCCTCTGA
Source organism: Decapterus maruadsi (assembly GCA_030347415.2). Classification (NCBI taxonomy): domain Eukaryota; kingdom Metazoa; phylum Chordata; class Actinopteri; order Carangiformes; family Carangidae; genus Decapterus; species Decapterus maruadsi. Next base: position 41,270,207 of record CM064885.1, on the reverse strand, counting down.
TCTGAGATGCACCCCTAGTCATCATTTTCTAGAACCGGCCCTGGGACCCCGTCAAAATAGATGCAGACTTGCGGAGGGAAAGATTATTAAGAGGGCGGCGTTCACGTGCACAAAGCGTGCTCTGGCTCTGCGGCTCCTGTTTAGTAGTTAGTTTTAGTTTTAGTTTATTTATTTAGCACACATTTTAAATCAATGGTGCACGGAGGGAACGAAGCCAACAGGCTTGTACAAAGTTCCACCCCAAATTACAACAAGACATTTTTCATTGGCTAACAAATAAACATAAAGAAAAAAAGAAACTCACATAAAAAAGGGAGCTTTGGTGCATACATGATCAACGTGAGATGAGCAAAATAAACAAAAAAGAGAAATAAAGATCTGAAAAATTCAGTTACAGGAGAAAACGATTAAAAAAAAAGGGACAATAAAGATCATTAATTTAAATCAGAGAAGGTGAGATGAATTTTTAATTGCTTTTTAAAAAGTGAATAAGAAGAAATGGATCGTAATGTGAGAGGTAGTGCATTCCAAACCATAGGACCTCTATAAGACATATTAAACTGATGGTGTGTTATGCGAGTGAAGGGCAAATATAAAGTAAGATTATTACTGTGTCTAGTGCGGTGGGAATGGACATTGGCCGCGTTTCCCAGATTCGATCGTTCTTAAGGACGTAAGAAGGCTCCAAAGAAGGGTTGGGCTAAGAAGGAGCGCTAAGATACGGGTGTTTCCCAGATGTCTTCTTAACTGCCTTCTTAGGAGATCCCTAAGATGGCACCAAAGAAGCTTCTTAAGAAGCTCTTAACGGGAGCTGTCCACCACCACGGTACTGAAAGTGAATCAATCGATGCCAGGAAAATCGATTATTTTGTCACCTGCCGCTTAATAAACACATAAATCACACAGAGGGACAAGCGCAGCTGCGCTGACGAGCGATGAATAAACCGAAAACGGCATTTCCACTCGCCAGACATGGAGTTAACACATGTCCCGGTGTCCGCAGGCCTGATTAGAAACTTCTCTGCTGTTGTTGCCGTGTTGGTCACGGGCAGTGACGGACTGGCCATAAACAACACAACACAGCCGCGTAATGATGTGGCCGAGACTGCTGCGTGACCATGCAACCGTGTTTATGTGTGTGGAAAAAATATATATATACGTGGGCAGAGGCCGGCTGGTTTACAAACTTTACAGCCAGACAACTCTGGAGACGGTGAAAGCATAATAATTAAATAATACAAGGGCAGCAAATAGAGTATTCCCACTGCAACTTGTGGTCTGGGTTCGTATCCACCCAAACGAAAATTATGTTGGTGGTCAACATGTTTTTCTTTTGTCATCATCATTGAATGATTGATATGTACATACGTATGTATTTAGGCAGGGGAGTGTTAATGCGCGACAGTCTTTTTGGTGCCAGCATAACATGGCACAGGTCAGGAGTATCGGTGTCACAGCTGCCACACTCCGTGACACTGACCGTTGCTTGCGATGCCCACAGCACACCAGGAAGCTCCCCACTGCAGAAAAACACGACGCAACAGCGACACGAGGGGTTGGTTTTAGAACGGTTATGTTTTTGATATTCATGCCGATGTGGGACGTGGATGTGTGCGTAAAAATGATGATAAATGATGATGATTAATTTCATTTGTGTGCATGATGTGCACAGCACATGTTATTCATCATATTTAGATTGTTACTGTTCTTATTTTATTTTTTATCTCTTCATTTTTTATGTCAGCACACAATTTAATATGTTTTAAACATATATATGATGTGCACGTTGAAATATCTTGCCTAGTGTGATATTGATTTGCGTTATGCGGCTGAATACGTTAGCACCAGCCGCTAAGAAGACTCGAAAGAGTGGGTCGGATCGATCTTACGTTTCCTTCTTAGTGAAAGATCTTCTTAGGCTAAGAGCGAGTCTGGGAAACGCGTTCTTCTTTCACAGCGCTCTTAAGAGCGCTCCAAAGAAGATCTTAGCAGTTAAGAGCTTCTTAACGAATCTGGGAAACGCGGCCATTATGTGTGAAGGTATAGAAGTTTTGAAAAGTAACAGGGAGATCTAGGTTCCTATAAATAAACTTATGGATAAACAAACAAATCTGATAAGTATTCAGTTTGTGAATTGGTAAGAGAGAATACTTAATAAATAATGGAGCTGACAGAGCATATCTGTTTGAATGTGAAATAAATCTTAAGAATTTCTTCTGAACAGTACATAACTTCTTGAGATGTGTAGGTGATGTGGCTGCCCAGACCATGTTACAATAATACAAATAAGGAAATAAAAAACTATAATATAATGTTAAATGGGCAGAAGAATGAATGAATGGGCACACTTTTCTCAAAGATTTTACCTCCAGTGTGAACAGGGCCATAGAAGATGTTTCAGCTCCTCCTCCTCTACCAGACAGTGTGTGTGGCTGCAGCAGCCTCTCCATACCTGAGAGAGTCCAGTCTCCAGTCTGGATCCTCCAGTCCAGCAGACAGCAGCTCCACTCCTGAGGCTCCTGGATGGTTGTAGCTCAGGTCCAGCTCTCTCAGATGGGAGGGGTTGGAGCTCAGAGCTGAGGCCAGAGAAGCACAGCCTTCCTCTGTGACCAGACATCCTGACAGACTGAACACACACAATAACACACAGGAACCCTCTGTCAACACCTGCTGCTGTGTTCAAGTGGCATCAGATAAACAGCTGGATGGATCCTCACCTGAGAGTCTCCAGTCTACAGTGTGGACTCTCCAGTCCAGCAGACAGCAGCTTCACTCCTGAGTCCTGCAGGTTGTTGTTACTCAGGTCCAGAGTCTCCAGTCTACAGTGTGGACTCTCCAGTCCAGCAGACAGCAGCTTCACTCCTGAGTCCTGCAGGTTGTTGTTACTCAGGTCCAGGTGTCTCAGACTAGAGGACTGGGAGCTGAGGACTGAGGACAGAGCTTCACAGCTTCTCTCTGAGAGGTTACAGCTGCTCAGTCTGAAGAGATGATCATGAGGAATTAAAGAAGAAAGGAGTTTATTATCTGTCCTGTTGAAAAGGGTTTTTATGTAATGATGAATAAATCCAACTCTCTCTACACTTACAGAGCTTTGTTGGAGGCTTTGCCTTTGACCACTGGCAGCAGCCTCAGAAGAGCCTCCTCTGAACTTGAAGCAGAGTATTTCTTCAGATCAAACTCCTCCAGATCTTTTCCTGATGACAGTAAGATGAAGACCAGAGCCGACCATTGAGCAGGAGACAGTTCATCTGTGGAGAAACTTCCTGATCTCAGGAACTGTTGGATCTCCTCCACTAGAGAACGATCATTCAGTTCATTCAGACAGTGGAACAGGTTGATGCTTTTCTCTGCAGAGGGAGTCTCTTCAATCTTCTTCTTGATGTACTGGACTGTTTCCTGATTGGACCGTGAGTCACTTCCTGTCTGTGACATCAGACCTCGTAGGAGATTCTGATTGGTCTCCAGTGAAAGACCCAGGAGGAAGCGGAGGAACAAGTCCAGGTGTCCATTTGGACTCTGTAAGGCCTCGTCCACAGCGCTCTGGTAGAAGTTTGTCTCTGCAGATTTGACTTCTGTTGTTTCAGTCTTCTTGGAGGTTGTTTGTCTTTGTGACATCAGGTTGAGTCCAAGGTGGATGAAGGTCAGATGGACATGAAGAGCAGCCAGAAACTCCTGAACACTCAGATGGACGAAGCAGAACACCTTGTCCTGGTACAGGCCTCTCTCCTCTTTAAAGATCTGTGTGAACACTCCTGAGTACACTGAGGCTGCTCTGATATCGATGCCACACTCTGTCAGGTCTGATTCATAGAAGATCAGGTTTCCTTTCTGCAGCTGCTCAAAAGCCAGTTTTCCCAGAGACTCAATCATCTTCCTGCTCTCTGGACTCCAGTGTGGATCTGTCTCAGCTCCTCCATCATACTTGACCTTCTTCAGTTTGGTCTGAACCACCAGGAAGTGGATGTACATCTCAGTCAGGGTCTTGGGCAGCTCTCCTCCCTCTCTGGTCTTCAACAGCTCCTCCAGAACTGTAGCAGTGATCCAGCAGAAGACTGGGATGTGGCACATGATGTGGAGGCTTCGTGAGGTCTTGATGTGGGAGATGATCTCTCTGGCCTGTTTCTTGTCTCTGAACCTCTTCCTGAAGTACTCCTCCTTCTGTGGGTCAGTGAACCCTCTGACCTCTGTCACCATGTCAACACACTGAGGAGGGATCTGATTGGCTGCTGCAGGTCGTGTGGTTATCCAGAGGCGAGCAGAGGGAAGCAGGTTCCCCCTGATGAGGTTGGTCAGCAGCACGTTGACTGAGGTGGACTCTGTCACATCAGTCAGGATCTCAGTGTTGTGGAAGTCCAGAGGAAGTCGACACTCGTCCAGACCGTCAAAGATGAAGACGACCTGGAACTGATCAAAGCTGCAGATTCCTGCTGCTTTGGTTTCAGAGAAGAAGTGATGAACAAGTTCCACCAAGCTGAACTTTCTCTCTTTCAGCACATTCAGCTCTCTGAAGGTGAAGGGAAATGTGAAGTGTATGTCCTGGTTGGTTTTGTCTTCAGCCCAGTCCAGAGTGAACTTCTGTGTTAAGACTGTTTTCCCAATGCCAGCCACTCCCTTTGTCATCACTGCTCTGATTGGTCGGTCTCTTCCAGGTGGGGCTTTAAAGATGTCTTCTTGTCTGATGGTTGTTTCTGGTCTGTCTGGTTTCCTGGATGCTGCTTCAATCTGTCTGACCTCATGTTCATCATTGACCCCTCCAGCCCCTCCCTCTGTGATGTAGAGCTCTGTGTAGATCTGGTTCAGAAGGGTTGGGTTTCCTGCTTTAGAGATCCCCTCAAACACACACTGGAACTTCTTCTTCAGGACAGATTTCAGTTTATGTCCACAAACTGGAGCAAAATATTCTGAATGAAGACACAAGATATAAGATCAATAATAAAGTATAACATTTCAATTCCTCTAAATAACAACTATATGAACATGTTTCCCTCCATGTGTTGATGTCAGTGAACGTCTCATCCTCTTACTGCTCTGCAGACGCTCAGCCAGCTCCTCCTGCTTCATCCTCCTCAGGAAGTTCACTGTGATCTTCACTAATGCCTCTCTGCTGCTCCTCCTCTGCTCTTCATCCTCCTCATCCTCCCTCTGACTCCCTGAGCATTCTGGGTAATCTGGACTCAGAGCCTTGTGGATCTTCTTCAGCTCGTTCTTGACAAAAGTGACCATGTTCTCCTCCAGCAGCTGGAACAGAAACTCTATGAGTGACAGCATCAAACTAAAAGCATGGAGCCAAACATCAGATCCATGTTGGACAGACTGACAATCCACTGGTGTCAAAGTGCAGCATGGAGATGATGGTGAACACAACAGATGGAACAGCAGCTGTTGGACATGTCCTCACCATAAATATGGAGTCCAGGTGTGTTTGATGCTGCTGGGCAGACTGACCACTGGACTGAACCTCTGAGCTCTCCTGGTCCACTCTGTGGAGGAATCAGTGTCAAGTCAACATCAGGACAGAGAGATAATACAAGATGGACTTTATATGTCCCCTGAGGACCTTCACAACTGACAGAAGCTGCGTTTCCATTACAGATTACGGGTGTTTCCATTGAAAGGTGTTTTGCGAATGGGCCATAATGCATCTTGCGTTTCTATGGTGACAACGATCTCAGCTGCCTACTGTTGTTTTTATTTAGTAAGGGCGCACTCACAGTAGGGCCAGTTGCTCTGTACCGGGCTGAAGCGCACGAATGCCCCCCCCCTCCTCTGTCCCCCGCTGGCCTGCACTCACACTACTAGAACCCAAGCTGCTGAAGCCTCCGACACACGTTGATATAGAAGGATTATTTGTTTACCAACACGGCGGATGTGCACTTTACTGACTGCAGAAAGAACGGAGCCTTTTAAACACAGCGGTGATGAGGAGCTGACAGTAGGCCAGTGGTTCCCAAACTGGGGGGCGCGCCCCCTAGGGGGGGCGCATAGCCATTACAGGGGGGGCGCGGCACACCAGCTGCGGAATGAAAATCACGGGCGAGCCAGAGCCCTCCCGTTTTCACATCACCGCATTTGTCAATCATGGTGTTTTATTTTGAAAATCAACCGGGTTCTGTCGTCGTTTCTTTGTGTGACTTCCTGTCTGGCTTGACACGGTCACTCACGGCTCCCACTCGAAACAGCAGACGCCGAAATGATCACTGCAGGGCAGAGGCTGGCTACGGGGCCGCTGGTATGAACGACGTAATCCGGCGCCGAAGGAAACTGTCCGCTTCTCGGTGCTTCGTGGCTATTCGCGGTGCTTCCACGGCCCGCGGCTGGTGTGTCCCCGAGACGCGTCTCTGCACCGGTCGGCCAACAAGCGCCGAGCTGCGCAGAGCGGCCGCTCAGCTCTGTGTGTGTGTTTGCTCATCATTTTCGCGCTGTGTTTAGATACTTAATAGGTGCACACACAAGCTGGAAAGTTTGTCGGCTCATGTGACAGCCGTCATTTGGGAGGTGAAGGCAGGGTTTTCCCTTCATTGTGCTAAGACTGAATCACTACAAACACTGTAGACCGTTATGAGCAGCTGGTCAGGTTCAATAGCCACTGTTACACACAAAAATGAAAAATGAAATAAAAAATAAAAATTACACTGTTCAGGTGCTTGAAATGCATTGACAGTTATTACACAAAAAAAGAAAAGGAGGGGGGGGGCGCAGAAATTTTCTCATCAGCCAAAGGGGGGCCCAGCAGAAAAAGTTTGGGAACCACTGCAGTAGGCTATAGCCCCCCACATACTCGGGCGTACATGTGTCCATGGACGTCCGCGCGTACTCGAGGCGTACTCAGTGCGTACCCAAAGCGGACGTCCGCCAGACCCGTCTGCGCAAAGCTCAATATTTACGCGTACTCGGTGTCACACAACAGACCACTCGGCGGGAAATCTTCATATCGACCTGTTTTTATTGTGACGCCGTGCGCCCGACTGTGAAAGCTCAAATGTCCGCGGAGAGTGCGCTCTGAGTCCACGCTGCTCACAGTACGCGCTCAGTACGCTTGAGTATGTGGGGGCCTCATAGGTGGTTGTGTTCACTCACTCGTACTAGTTTTATGTGCAGGAGGGGGGGGGGGGGGGGGGGGGGGGAGCCTCCATCTCCTTCAACCATGCATGGAAAAGGGGAATGATAGGAAAGGTTTTTCTAATTCATTGAGAAACAATGCCCCAGTCAGCAATGCATGACAAAAACACGTGTGGTTCATTCGTCCCCTAAGTCACATAAACCAACACAGCGTGGACACACAACGCTGGTGACGTGTAGAAGAGCGAAAAAAGTGTTTCACTTTTGCGATACACGTTTGGATACGTCTCAAAAACCACCTCATGAGAGCGTAAAAACCTTTTTGCGATATTTGAGAGTTTTTTCGAAATGTAGGCGTTTCCACCAGTTTCTCATTTCGACACCTAGAGACACTTTGGTTTCAGACCTGGTCCAACAACACGTGGTACAAACTGGTTCTTTTCTACAATAACCTGAGTCTGACTGTCAGTTACAGCTTACATCTGATCAGCTGATCCACGTTGTTCTTTAAAGTTATCCATCCAACCCATTGACTTGTTGCTCTTTAAAGACAGACAGCTGGGTTCAGGAGAGTCTGGTCTCTGCTGCTGGATCCTGAAACAACAACACAACTCATGTCAAATAGTTTCAGTTAAAAAAACATTAACCTTGATATCTTAATACAAAATAATCTTTGACTTCTTTACTTGAAGATGTCAGCTGTAAACCATGATTATGAAGGATTTTTCTGTTGGCTTTGTTCTATAGATGAGTTGAAGTTTCTATCTTCACCTGAGTTTTGTTCGTTCTCTGTCTCAGTATTTATGGACATTTGTTGGTCTCCTCCTGTAAAAAGCAGCTGCTGAGATTCTGCTGCAGCTCCTGTAACTGATCTGATCCTCTGTCTCTGCTCTCGTTGTCTGACATCACTCTGAACTCACTACAAATCACTGATCGGCCCCTCGCCCTGTTGCACACCTCAAAGCTGCCACAGGAGGCAACTTGATGCAGCAACATCACCATGTTCTTCTACCAGGTGGAAACAACATCATGAACATTAAAGACCGAGGAAACCAACAATAAATATGTGTTTTAAATGTAACACAGGAATGTTTACTATGATCGAGGGGCGAGATATGAAGGACGGATGATGACCAGTGTGGTGTCTGAATGGTCGCCCGCAGGTTTGAGCCGAATAAACATGTGAGAACAGAATCCTTCTCTTCCTCCTTGTGCCAACTCACATCGGTTACATGAGCATCTCTGAATATTAAAGCAAGTTACATAGTGCGGTTTCAGCAGACGTGACCCCCCTCAGACCGCGGCAGCAGCTCCTTCATCCTATTAACCATTTTTATACCACTGCACTGAGTCTGGAAACATTATTTTAAGGCCAAAAAACTCTGCAATGTTATTTTAACATGTGGATGTTCAGGCAGGGAATCTTTACTGCAGCTGGACAACGTGTGATATAACTTTTTATGGAGAATCCACAGGAAGAACTTTCAACAGAAACGCAACAGCCTTGGGGTGGTGTTTATCTCAGTTGGTAGAGCACCCGCCCCATGTGTAGAGGCTACAGTCCTCGCTGCAGGCGGCCCCGGTTTGAATCCCGCGTCAGACGGCCCTATACTGCATGTCCCCCCCATCTCTGCCTCCCATTTCCTGTCACACTCTCTACTGTCCTGTCAAATAAAGGCATAAAAAAAGCCAAAAAAAAGAAATGAAATTTAAAAAAAGAAACGCAACAGCCTTGAAATGTAGTTTTGTCTCTTACATCTGATCAGCTGATCCACGTCCTTTAAAGTCAATGAGCCCCTTCTTTGAGTCGTTGCTCTTTAAAGACAGACAGCTGGGTTCAGGAGAGTCTGGTCTCTGCTGCTGGATCCTGAAACAACAACACAACTGATAAATGTGCATGTTGGAGAAAAACTGATGAAAAATATCTTCAATCTTTTAATAAACACAACAACTGACTTTTAGAGAGAAAAGTCTTTCTGACTGTTTTAAACTCTGACCTTTGACCTGTGGTCTGGCTCTGAGTGGTTTTAGAGGGAGGGGCTCCCTCCTCTCTGTCCTCACACTGATCCATGCTGCTGAGCTCACACACACTTTGTAGCTTGACCTGCAGAGGAAACACACATCATTCATGTGCACAGCAGCAGCTCACATGTCCATCATGTCTCCAGCTGCTCCTCCCTCCACTGATTGGCTCTTCTTCTCTGCTTCATATCAGTGTCAGTTGAATGCAGTCACACAGCAGTGAGGAAGAGGAAGCTGCCATCAGCTGCTGTACTTCTACTATCAGTCCACTAGATGGCGTCATGAAGCTGCAGCCAGCAGCAGCAGCAACATGATCCATGGACCACTGTTTCCATCCACTGACACACACAAGGACTGAGATCCACTGAGTTGATGTGACACAGTCTCTGTGTGGACAGCGTCCCTGTAGAAAACCACTGGACCAAACAAGCTACACACACAACAACTGGGCCAAGACTGATTTCACCTCACAGCTCCACTATCACAACATTCACTCATTTACCTCACACTGGAAACTCACAGAGAGAAAAACACTGACACTTATTGTCTCTGTCCATCCATTCATCGTCTGCTCCATCAAATGTCACCAAATACAGACAAATGATGCGTTCAAGTTCCTCTCAGTCTGAGGCCACGTCTTCAAATGTCTCGTGTTGTCACAGCAACAACTAAAGAGACAAAAATATTCAGTTTACAGTCAAATCAAACAGAGAAAACAAGGAAATCTTCAGTTTTTGAGGCTGAAAACTGAAAATTTCTGCTTGAATAATGTTGATTGATCAACTGTTGCAGCTCTAAAAGATTCTCCACAACAATATTGATGATTAGTGTCCAATAACCATCTTTAACCACATGTTTCTGAGCTCATCAGGTGTTTTTAATCTACAACCTGCAGCTGGAAAGTGACCAGTAGCTTCACCTGTCAGGTACATGAGCTGCAGTACAAGCAGGAAGTAGCACAACAAGGAAATACTCAAGGAGAGTACAAGTACCTCACAACTGTACTGCACTAAATGTACTCAGTTACTGTGAAGAACCTGAAGCTGAACATTGATCAACACTGGAAAATCAATCATCAATAAAGAAAACAGTCAGTATTGATCAGTGATGGGCAGTAACAGCTTCTGCTCTTATTCCAGCGCTTCTACCGACAACATCCACACAACATGGAGGACACGGTTCTGTCGGTCCAGACTTTACAGCTACAGCTCTGACTCAGCTACACTAACATTATAATAACACAACAACAACACAACCACAAGTTGAAGAGCAGAGAACTCAGGTAACGACAGGTGTTAACGAGGAAAACATTCACACTGGTCACCTTACCTTCACAGTACACGACGAAATAAACTGAGACACAACCGCTGGGTCAAAGGTCAACTTTAACACTTTGAACTGTGTCTCACCTGTTGGGCGTGACGTTGTTATCTTACCTGGAATAATTAACCTGCTTCACTGGACTTTGCTCCAAGTAATAAAATCCAAAGTGAACAGAGAGTCAGAAGCACAGAAAGCTGCATCAGTGTCGCCACAGCAGAGCCATAAACAAGAAATAAACAGTTACTGAGCAACAATAAAAGCTTCATCAGCTGCTCCACCAGCACCGAGGACAAGAAGCTGCTGCTCTGCAAACGCTCTATAACTCTACGTCTTATTTATAGTCACAACTAATGAAACTATACTCTAAATCTGTGGTTCTCAACCTTTTCTACATCAAGGACCTAAATTAACACCAGAAATACACAAATATTTGTTCTGAGACTGAAGAACATTACTTTAATACTTTTAAATTAGGGACAGTTTTTGGAAATATTATAGAGAAATTTCTGAAAAAACTGGTCCAATTTCTCCAAAAACATTTAAACATTTCTAGGAAGAAGTGGTAAAAATTCTAAAAGAAAAAAAAACTTCTAGAAAAAAGTGGCAAATTTTCTCATTAAAAAATGTTCAAAATAAGAAAGTAACAATTTTCTAGAAAAAAGTGGTGAAGTTTCTGAAAAAAAAAGTTTAAAAAAAGTGGTAAATTTTCAAGAAATAAAGCAGGGACCCCCTTCAGATCTGTCAAGGACCCCTAGAGGCCCTGGACTGGTGTAAATAACACTCGTCACATTGTTTTTAATCCTTTTTACTTCTTTCAGCAGATTTTCACTGAAATCAGTAGAAAAATCTGAACGTGGAACAAGTTTTTCTTTCTTATAACAAACACAAAAACCTGCTTCACTGCAGATTTTTATACTGATTTACAGAGAAAATGAGTTTGAAACAAGTGAAAATGATCTGAAAACAAGTTATTTTTTAGGTGACGAGTCTGATTTTAGAGAAAAGAGTTCAGTTTTGACAGAAATGAGACATTTATTCTAATTCTTGGACAGATGTAGAGTTGTTGCAGTGACTTCACCTGAACTATCTGACAAACACACACACAGTGGTTTAATATGACCTGAAGGTGACACTGTGTGTTTGTGTGTCTGTTGTGTAACTGTGATAATCAACAGTGACAAACAGCTGGCGGCCATCTTGACTGTTAGTGAGCTGCTGCAGAGCGGCGTCCTGACGTCACAGCGCCCCCTACTGTCACCACCCTGCACCTGCATCACACAGCAAAGGATTCTGGGTAACGGTCACATCCAGAGTGTCGTTCTCACACTCACTGCTGTTAAAGGCAGAAGCAGTGACAACCTGCTGTGAGGCTGAACTCAGTGTGTGTGTGTGTGTGTGTGTGTGTGTGTGTGTGTGTGTGTGTGTGTGTGTGTGTGTGTGTGTGTGTGTGTTGCTTGCACTGATAATGTGCATTACTGACTGAGAAGCTGCTGAACATGTTCATGAGCAGAAAAAGCAACGTTCTGAGTTTAACAATGTGTTTGCGTTTTGACTGTTTCACAGTCGATGACGTAAAGGAGTCATGAAACGGTTAAAAAGAGATGAAAACAATCAATCATACTGTATTTCATGGTTAAAAGTCAAACTAAAAGTATTGTAATTCATAGAAAACAGATCAAATCTTCACATTTCATGGTAAAAAATGAAGCTAGAATAATTTATGGTTGTTTTAAAATGTGTAAAAATAAATATTCCATTTGATCTAAAAGCTGTTCAGTTAAACAGTTCATTGTGTTGAGATGTTTAACATGTTATATTTCCCATATTCCTTATTAAACATTGTCCTATCGTTTCTTTTCTACAGAGCTTTATGACATCGCTTCACTTATTCTGATACTTACAGTTATAGCTCTTTGTTGAATAAATTCTCTGTAGAGTGTGTTTGTCTTCTGATCCACGTCCAGCTACACAGCTACACACTCCTCCTCAGGTTCCAACAGGTGAGTCCTGTTCACTGACGAGCTCAGGTCGACGACCAGCAGCCAATCAGTGATGAGCTCAGGTCAACGACCAGCAGCCAATCACTGATGAGCTCAGGTCGACGACCAGCAGCCAATCACTGATGAGCTCAGGTCGACGACCAGCAGCCAATCAGTGATGAGCTCAGGTCAACGAGGCCGAGACCAGCAGCCAATCAGTGATGAGCTCAGGTCAACGAGGCCGAGACCAGCAGCCAATCAGTGATGAGCTCAGGTCAACGAGGCCGAGACCAGCAGCCAATCAGTGATGAGCTCAGGTCAACGAGGCCGAGACCAGCAGCCAATCAGTGATGAGCTCAGGTCAACGAGGCCGAGACCAGCAGCCAATCAGTGATGAGCTCAGGTCAACGAGGCTGAGACCAGCAGCCAATCACTGATGAGCTCAGGTTGACGACCAGCAGCCAATCAGTGATGAGCTCAGGTCAACGACCAGCAGCCAATCACTGATGAGCTCAGGTCAACCAGGCTGACACCAGCAGCCAATCAGTGATGAGCTCAGGTCAACGAGGCCGAGACCAGCAGCCAATCAGTGATGAGCTCAGGTCAACGAGGCTGAGACCAGCAGCCAATCAGTGATGAGTAAATGAAGACCAGAGGATCAGTGGTTCCTGTACTTACAGCTGTCAGACACCAGGGGGCCTCGTCTCACCAGCAGAGACACACACACACACACACACACACACACACACACACACACACACACACACACACACACACACACACACACACACACACTCTGTGGTTTCCGTGGAGACAGAAGAATCTGCTCCAGAGAGTCGACCACAGATTCCTGTGGTCTCGACTCAACTCAGCATCTGGTCCACATCAGCTCAGACTCCTCTCCACCGAGACCACGCCCCCTGTCGAGAGGACCACGCCCCCTTACGGCAAGACCCCGCCCCGTGTGATGAGACCACGCCCCCTGTCGAGAGGACCACGCCCCCTGGAGTAGAGGCCACACACCCCTGCTGTGAGGACGAAACCCCGCCCCGTGTGATGAGACCACGCCCCCGGAGGAGAGGCCACACCCCCTTACGATGAGGTAATGTCCCCTCGTGATGAGACCACGCCCCCTGGAAGAGAGGCCACACCCCCCTGCCGAGAGGTCCATGCCCCGTATGGTGAGAGTCGTGATGCTGCTTCAGGACGAAGGTCTGATCAGTCAATCACTAATCAATAACTGTAACACACACACACACACACACACACACACACACACACACACACACACACACACACACACACAGAGGATCATTAATCATTTTCATTTTCCAAACTTTATTTATTTATTTGTTTGTTTCTAATTAAAAACTGAAAACAATTCAGACTCTGATCAATAAGATTGAAACATAACGATCGATCAGCTCTAATGACAGAACCTCCTCCTTGGTCCTCTAACGACCTGCTGGACCCTGAGAGAACCGGGTCAGGACCGGGTCAGGACCGGGTCAGGACCGGGTCAGAACCGGGTCAGGACCGGGTCAGAGGATCGGGTTAATCATTTTCAGGATTTTCCAAACTTTATTTATTTATTTAGGATTTGGACCAGAACCGGGTCAGGACCGGACCAAACGGGTCAGGACCTGGTCAAAACCGGGTCAGGATTGGGTCAGGACGGTCAGAATCAGGTCAGAATGACAGGACCGGGTCATAACCGGGTCAGAACCGGGTCAGGACCGGGTCAGAACCGGGTCAGAACCGGGTCAGAACCGGGTCAGGACCGGGTCATAACCGGGTCAGGACCGGGTCAGGACCGGACCAGAACCGGACCAGAACCGGGTCAGAACCGGGTCAGAACCGGGTCAGGACCGGACCAGAACCGGACCAGAACCGGGTCAGAACCGGGTCAGGACCGGGTCAGGACCGGACCAGAACCGGACCAGAACCGGGTCAGGACCGGGTCAGAACCGGGTCAGGACCGGGTCAGGACCGGGTCAGAACCGGGTCAGAACCGGGTCAGGACCGGGTCAGGACCGGGTCAGAACCGGGTCAGAACCGGGTCAGAACCGGGTCAGGACCGGGTCAGAACCGGGTCAGGACCGGACCAGAACCGGACCAGAACCGGGTCAGAACCGGGTCAGAACCGGGTCAGGACCGGACCAGAACCGGACCAGAACCGGACCAGAACCGGGTCAGAACCGGGTCAGGACCGGGTCAGAACCGGGTCAGAACCGGGCCAGGACCAGACCAGAACCGGGTCAGGACCGGGTCAGAATCAGAAGAACTCAAGCCAAGATGTTTTTAGTAGAACGTATTCTGGTTCTGGTCCTGGACCTAACGGATCAGTTCTGGTTCTGGTTCTGTCAAACTGTGCTTATGCTAAGCTAGGCTAACGAGATTGATTGATTGATCAGGTGATTGATCAGCTGATTGATCAGGTGATCGATAAACCTCTGAAACAATGAACAGTTTTCTTTGACGCTGTGATGATGCGACGCAGCAGCAAAGGCCACGGGGTCGAATCCCGGCGGCTGTGGTGGAGTCATGTGACCTGTCAGGGAGGCGGAGCCTGACGCTCTGCTCTGATCCTGGACCAGCAGGAACCTGGTCCTGGAACGGACCTGGACCCTGTGAGGTCACGAGGGGCTGTGATTGGCCGAGGCCTGCGTTAGCCCCGCCCACAGGGCGCCGTGTCGTGTGCGGCTTCACCTCAGGCCGACGGTCGTTGTCTCTGAGGATCATCAGCGGCGTCGCTCCGTCAGGACACGCCCGTCCTGTTGGCGCCGGGCGTGTGCGGCGGCGGCGGCGCCCGCTGGTCCTGGAGGTCTGAGGCTCCGGGTCTGAGCCCCGGTCTGTGGCGGCCCCCCCTGGACCAGACCCCGCCCCCCACGGCGGTCCTGCCTGGGCGCTGGCGCTGAGCGGGAGGGACGTGGCGGGCGGTGCGTTTGAGTCTGGCGGCGAGCTCGGGGAACTGGCGGGTGTAGAGGCGCTCCGTGTACTGCAGCTCCGGGGTCACCAGCCTCTGGCACCGGGTCCTGGTCTCCGGGTCCAGGTCCTGGTTCAGGTTGTAGCCCTGAATCACCGCCGCTCCGTACTGGAACGGCTTCAGGCCGGCGTCCTTGATCTGGGAGGGGTCGACCGCGGCGCCGCCCTTCAGGCAGGTGTCGGCCAATCGGACGCGCAGCTCCCGCAGCTCCGACACCTCCCTCCTCATCCGGTCCGGACCCACCAGCCGCTCCGCCTGCCGCCAGAAGGAGGCGTTGAAGTGCAGGTAGATCCTCCAGTCCAGGGCGTTCCAGCTCCGGATCTTCTCCGGCGTGTCCGGCGCCAGCGTGCGGCGAGTCTTGTCGCTGCGGCTGTTGAGCTTGAAGGAGACGACGTCGTCCAGCGACCAGCAGAGGGCGTGTCGGAGCAGCACCATGGACTCGTCGAAGTACTCCGAGATCAGGACCAGCTGGAAGTCCCGCTCGATGGCCGCCACCGCCCGGCCGGCCCGCGCCTCCAGGTCGCCGTCGCCGGCCGCCACGTCGTTGTCCAGGCCGAAGTCGAAGGCCAGGATGTTGTGGGCGTAGTGGTTGTTGGCGGCCGAGGCGTTGTAGCCGCGGCGACCGGCGTCCAGGAAGTCGTCCAGGCTGCGGGTCTTGTGGAACGCCGGGATGCTCTTGTAGTAGATGAAGATGGACTCCATCATGGCCACGGGGTTCCTCAGGATGGAGAAGTAGAAGGTGTCGGCCGGCATCACCTTGGCAACCTGCCACACAGGAAGACAGTTACTGAGACCGGTTAAAGGGCTAGTTCACCCAACATTCATCCTTCACTCCTCATCTCCTCCCCCTCATGTGGACTCAGAGCTGGGAGAGGCTTCAGAGTCCACGCAGCAGGATTTGTCCATATAATGGGTAACATATAAAGGGTAGATGATACCACAGCCCTCCATCCTGCTGGCAGCCATCTTGTGTTGCGGGGCATAAGTTCTAAAGAACTCCAGTGTCTCAGTTCACTGTCTTCCATGGTTACGGAGGAACCCCTATTTGATTAAATCTACTCAGAGGGACATTACAGACCAGCAGGATGGGGGCTGGATGTAACTTAACATTATCCTGAGCAGCAGCTTATATCAGTGCACGTCCAGACCAGCTTCATGACGGCGTGGAGCCAACTGCAACAATGGACTCATCAATGTGCTCCGAGATTTGGACAAAGCTGGAAGTCCCACTCGATGAGGGGGAGGAGGAATGAAAGATAAGACAGCAGCCAACAGATCTATGCTTAATGTTTGGGTGCAACAAAGTAACAAATCAACATCTAATTTGCCCCTTCAAAATAAAGTTAGTGTCTGTTTGGAGCAGTTTCAGTTTTTGCCGGTCAACCTGCACCTGCTGAGAGCAGTTATCTCGCCCGATCACTCGCTCACTCTCAATCCGCAAATTAATAGAAAAAAAATAAAAAGGCAAAAACACAGACGTGATCCCACGCTGCCGATTCTCTAATGTCCTGCTGTGGAGCGACTGAAAGCAGCACAGGAGGCTTTTTACTGGTTCACCAACTGTCTCAGCTGATGCTCTGGCCCTGGTTCTGTGTTTGACTTCCTGCCTGGAAAACCGGCCGGATGAGAGGACGGCTGTGGGACGGGGTCATGTGATCTGTAGCTCCGCCCCCATCGCCACCGCAGCACCGCTAAACAACATGGCCGCCGGTCTCCCTGGACCTGCGGCCTCAGGACTAAAGGCTCCTCACTCACCTCAGACTTCCTGAACCTCATGTGGTTGCACATGATGTGGAAGGCGGCGGCGGCGGCGCCGCGGCGGGCGACGCCCTCCACGAAGTGCGAGGTGAAGAGGAAGGGGTAGAAGAGCTGGCTGTGTCTGTTGACCGGGAGGGCGAAGCTCAGGTTGCGGCTCTCGCCGTAGCGGTACAGGATGTTCAGGATGGTGCTGCTCGCCGTTTTGTGCGTCTTCAGGAAGACGATGTGGGACTTTGGACGGCAGCTCGCCGTGGGACGGACTCTGGACGCAGAGGGACGCTGGACGAGTCCTGGTTCTGGACCTGCAGTCACAGGGGTCCTGGTGCCGTGCAGGACCAGAGGATCTGGACCCGGCCGCCCCTCCAGGTCGGAGCCCGTCTCAGGGTTCAGGATCTGTTCAGGATCTGGGGGTCTATCCTTCTGGACTCGTCTGGTCTGGACTCGTCTGGTCTGGACTCATCTGGTCTGGACTCGTCTGGTCTGGACTGGTCTGGTCTGGACTCGCCTGGTCTGGACTCGCCTGGTCTGGACTCGCCTGGTCTGGACTCGTCTGGTCTGGACTCGTGTTCTGACTCAAGTCCCAGACCACAGGACTCAGCTGCTGTTGGCTGATGGTGGATCTGAGATGTCCTGGTCCTGGTCCTGGTCCTGGTCCTGGTCCTGTCAGCTTGTCAGTCCTAGAAGACATACAGTCACAATCAGTGTGATGTAGTTGAAATCAAACCAAGAAATCCCATGAGCCTCCGTAGCGTAGCTCTGAGCAGCTCACGGCTCTGCTCTGCCGTTCTAAAAACAGCTTGCACCGACAAATAAAGGTAATGAACCTACTGCTATGACTATAGGGATTATGGTGATGGAACAGTTTGACTAAATGTTGAACTGTCCCTTTAAAGCTGCAGGGTCCAGATTTTAACGTCTTTTCCACCGGGGACGTGGAGAATAAACGCCACCAAACCGTTCACCACTCTCTACTGTCCTGTCAATAAAGACATAAAAAGCCAAAAAAAAAATACTTAAAAAAAAAAAAATCAATCAATGACATCATCCACGGCTCATGATGTCATTGTTTCCTGATGCTGAGGCCAGCGGTCGACACGAGGAGCAGGAGCAGGTTAAAAAGGTCAGAATAACTTTGATTCTCCATTCAGGAGCTGAGTAGTGCTGTTTTAAAACTAACTAACTAACTAATAAACTAACTAACTAACTAATAAACAAACAAACTAACTAACTAACTAACTAATAAACAAACAAACTAACTAACTAATAAACTAAGTAACTAACTAACTAACTAATAAACAAACTAGCTAACTAACTAACTAATAAACAAACTAACTAACTAACTAACTAACTAACTAACTAACTAATAAACTAACTAACTAACTAACTAACTAATAAACAAACTAACTAACTAACTAACTAATAAACAAACAAACTAACTAACTAACTAATAAACAAACTAACTAAATAACTAACTAATAAACTAACCAACTAACTAACTAACTAACTAACTAACTAATAAACAAACAAACAAACTAACTAACTAACTAATAGACTAACTAACTAACTAACTAACTAATAAACAAACTAACTAACTAACTAACTAACTAATAAACTAACTAACTAACTAACTAACTAATAAACAAACTAACTAACTAATAAACAAACTAACTAACTAATAGACTAACTAACTAACTAACTAACTAACTAATAAACTAACTAACTAACTAACTAACTAATAAACAAACTAACTAACTAACTAACTAATAAACTAACTAACTAACTAATAAACTAACTAACTAACTAACTAATAAACTAACTAACTAACTAACTAATAAACAAACTAACTAACTAACTAACTAATAAACAAACTAACTAACTAACTAACTAATAAACTAACTAACTAACTAACTAACTAATAAACAAACAAACTAATTAACTAATAAACAAACTAACTAATAAACAAACTAACTAACTAACTAACTAATAAACAAACTAACTAACTAACTAATAAACAAACTAACTAACTAACTAACTAATAAACAAACTAACAAACAAATAAACAAATAAACTAACAAACAAACTAACTAACTAACTAACTAACAAATAAACAAACTAACAAATAAATAAACTAACTAACAAACTAACTAACTAAACTAAACAAGGAGGTGAAGCTTTACCCGGCTGAGCGCGTGACGAAGGTCTGGAAGGCGATGCAGACCAGGACCAGGAGCAGCAGGATCCACAGAGAGTGACGGCGGCTGCACAGCCCCCTCCTCACACACCTGGACACACACACACACACACACACACACACATTAAACTACAAAAAAATGACCCATAAAGTAGTTGAAATACTTGACTACATGGAGTTTAAAGGGACATTCTGTAGAACTATTGTGGTTGTTATTCTTCATGCTGCATTCAGGTGAAATGGGACAGACGGACGACGGCTGCTGTTTCACCGTCTTTCTCTGGACTTCTGAGACTAAAACAACATCTGGTTTGTTAGCGACGGCCGTCTGTCCGACTGCACCTGAACGCAGCATCAAAACATGGCGGCAGAGGACGGGTCAATCAAAACACAAAACATGGTTGACACTGTCAACATATTGTCACACCTGTATTGTTTTACCTCGTGCTGGCGGACCGTTTGTTTACATAGAGGCTTGTTTATCCTGTTACAGCAGCGTCGGTTGTTTTTCTGACTTCTGCCCGAGTTTACGTAAACGCAACAGCAAGAAAACGTGCCGACATGCAACCGCACCGCTAGATGGGGGTAAATGTCACATACTGGGGCTTTAAGTTTGATAAACATATCAAAAAGATATCAAAAACAATAAAAAACAATTTAAATTGCTTCAAACTAATTAGACACGATATACCGATCAAAGCAGCACAGCTGTACGCCATGATGTCGTATTGTGTTCCAGTGTGGAGTCAGGCCTCTCCGATCTCTGTTTAATCAAACCATGAAGATAATGGCCAAGAAACCAATAAAATGGCATCACTGTTTGATTTTGAAGCAGTATCATTTGATTATTTTCGACAACTTCTTAAAATTTTCATCTGTCAGACTGGTTTTTAAATGTTTGCAGAACTCGGTGCCAGATGTGCTGTGACGTCGTTTTAGAAGACAAAACAGCGACAGGATAACCAGGGGAACGGCAAGTGGCCATCGTAAAATCTCACGCCGTCAGACCTTTGGTTCAATCAGCCTTCGCTATAACGGGTTCCCAGATGTGGAATTCACTACCGACCAAAATAAAACTAACATTAAAATGTTTAAGACAAAGGTTCAAATCTGGCTGAAACAAAGTCAGATAAGGAGGTAGGAGATAAGGAGGTAGGAGATAAGGAGATAAAAGGTAGGAGATAAGGAGGTAGGAGATAAGGAGATAAAAGGTAGGAGATAAGGAGGTAGGAGATAAGGAGGTAGGAGATAAGGAGATAAGGAGGTAGGAGATAAGGAGGTAGGAGATAAGGAGATAAGGAGGTAGGAGATAAGGAGATAAGGAGGTAGGAGATAAGGAGATAAGAGGTAGGAGATAAGGAGGTAGGAGATAAGGAGGTAGGAGATAAGGAGATAAGGAGATAAGGAGGTAGGAGATAAGGAGGTAGGAGATAAGGAGGCAGGAGATAAGGAGATAGGAGATCATGAAGAACCAAACAATACAGGAGATAAGAGTAGGAGATAAGGAGAGGAGATAAGGAGATGAGGTAGGAGATAAGGAGATAAGCCCTGAGGAGATAAACTGGAATAAGGAGATAAGGAGGTAGGAGATAAGGAGGTAGGAGATAAGGAGATAAGGAGATGAGGAGATATTACTGATTCATGAAGAACCAAACAATACATTTTACTGAAGAGGGAACAGGAGAAGTTACAGAATGTCCCTTTAAGTCTCCTCAGCCCTGACTAATAAACTGGAACGTTTCTTCTTCTTCTGCTGCAGCAGCGGCGGCGCTGACAACGCCGTGATGACATCATCACCTCCTCCTCCTCCTCTCTGACACACTGACTGACACATTCCCCAAGAATTCAGATGTTTCTACATAGTTGGCCTCTGGTTCACCCCACACACACACACACACACACACACACACACACACACACACACACACACACACACACACACACACACACACACACACACACACACACACCCTCTCACACACTCATGTGAAGACTCCCTCTCTCAGACTGAGCTACACTGTTGAAAACCTGGGACGCCAAAATAAAAGCTCAGAACTTCCTGAATGTTTCCATGGAGACGGAGTTTTATTATGAAAGTCTGTGTTAGCGTAAACAACAACATCTAGGCTACCTCTTTCTGTCTATCATCCCCTCTTTGTTTGTTTGTTTGTTTGTTTCGTTCTTTCTTTCTACCCCTTTCCCTGCCTTTTTACTTCTTTCTTTCTTTCGTTCTTTTGTTCTTTCTTTCTTTCTTTCTTTCTTTCTTTCTTTCTTTCTTTCTTTCTTTCTTTCTTTCTACCCCTTTCCCTGCCTTTTTACTTCTTTCTTTCTTTCTTTCTTTCTTTCTTTCTTTCTTTCTTTCTTTCTTTCTACCCCTTTCCCTGCCTTTTTACTTCTTTCTTTCTTTCTACCCCTTTCCCTGCCTTTTTACTTCTTTCTTTCTTTCTTTCTTTCTTTCTTCCTTTCTACCCCCATCCCTCTCCGTCTCTTTCTATATCCATCCCCCTCTCTCTGTCGCTCATAGAAACACATTCCTCTCTCCTCCTTCAACTTTCATGTTTTAGTCTTTCACTGTAACGTTTCCTCAGCAGTTTCTCCAGCTCTCTCAGCGACAGCGTCTTTTTGTTTAATGCCCCCCCCCCACCCCCCACCCCCGCTGGTCGTTACACCAGCACCTGCAGCTGTAAACCTGCACTTGAACACATCACAGAGAAGTGGGCGGGGCTTAGACGGCTTCAGTTGGAACATTTAAAACACGTGTGAAATCTACAGGTGGTTTACATGTGGTATGCAAATGAGGGGGCGGGGCCACCGGTGAATGACAGATGTGGGCGGAGCCACACGTTTCCTCAGGCGACGTGAACATCTGGAGCTCAGACTCACAAACACTCATGAACTCTTCACCTGAGAGTAACAGGACCTGACACAAAAACCTCCATAAAACTACAGAACAGCCCTTTAATGTTCCTCCACGCTGCTCGTCCTGAAGGGAGACGGTCCAGAGTCTCTGGAGACGACAACAGTCCTGTAGTGAGTTTACCTGGTTCCCAGTGGACTGTCTGCCTTCTGGACAAGCAGTGTGGAGGAAGATTAAAGGGCTGTTCTGTAGTTTTATGGTCCTATTCCTCTCATATAAAGTTTAGGTCGGACTAGGAACCGGCCTCCCGGGTCCAGACGACCTTAGAGGAATGAAACACTACTCCAGAGTATTGATCAGCATGGGGGGGGCAACAATCACTAAATTTCATTTTTTGGTGAACTATTCCTTTAAAAGAAGCTGCAAATGGTTTGAACCTTCAGATAATCCTTAGATATGTATTGTTTCTGTTTACTCATCATGCCGGTCCAAAATGATACATGAGACTCATAAAAACTGCTGGTTGTCCCTTTAACTCTGAACTCTGACACGTTCATCTTCCAGCTCTTCACTCTGACACTACAACTAGCTCACCAGGCCCAGGACCAGAGACCAGGCCCAGGACCAGGACCAGGACCAGGACCAGGACCAGGACCAGAGACCAGGACCAGGACCAGGACCAGGACCAGGACCAGAGACCTAGACCAGGACCAGAGACCAGGACCAGGACCAGGACCAGGACCAGAGACCTAGACCAGATCCCAGAGACCTAGACCTAGACCAGATCCCAGAGACCTAGACCAGGACCAGGACCAGATCCCAGAGACCAGGACCAGCTGTGGCGGTTGTAGAACAGTTAGATAACAGTTCATATTCAAATTCAAAGTCTGGCTCTAAATGCAAATTCACTCGTTCATCCTCTTTGTTTTAGCTGCTTCCACTACGGTGTGTGTGTGTGTGTGTGTGTGTGTGTGTGTAGGTGTGTGTGTAGGTGTGTGCGTGCGTGTGTGCGTGTGTGTGTGTGATCTTCAGATGTTTCACATTAAAAACAGCAGCGAGACTTATAATGTGAAACATGTGACTGACAGCTGCTCTCCACCAATCACAGCCCAGAACCATGACGACAACAACAACAACAACAACAACAACAGGGGGCGTGGCCTCAGAGAGAAGACCAGCTGATCCTCCTCATGTCCACACCTGAAGAAGAACCTGAGCTGCAGCCGAAAGCTCCAGAACCAGGACTGAGACCGGGACTGGGACAGACCGGGACAGACTGAGACAGACTGGGACAGACTGAGACAGACTGAGACAGACTGAGACAGACTGGAACAGACTGAGACAGACTGAGACAGACTGAGACAGACTGAGACAGACCGGGACAGACTGGGACAGACTGAGACAGACTGAGACAGACTGAGACAGACCGAGACAGACTGAGACAGACTGAGACAGACTGAGACAGACCGAGACAGACTGAGACAGACTGAGACAGACTGAGACAGACCGAGACAGACTGAGACAGACCGAGACAGACCGGGACAGACTGAGACAGACTGGAACAGACTGAGACAGACTGAGACAGACTGGAACAGACTGAGACAGACTGAGACAGACTGAGATTGAGACTCATAAAAACTGCTGGTTGTCCCTTTAACTCTGAATGATCTTACAGACTGGAACAGACTGAGACAGACTGAGACAGACTGGGACAGACTGAGACAGACTGAGACAGACTGAGACAGACTGGGACAGACTGGGACAGACTGAGACAGACTGGGACAGACTGAGACAGACTGAGACAGACTGAGACAGACTGAGACAGACTGGAACAGACTGAGACAGACCGAGACAGACTGGGACAGACTGAGACAGACTGAGACAGACCGGGACAGACTGAGACAGACTGAGACAGACTGGAACAGACTGAGACAGACCGAGACAGACTGGGACAGACTGAGACAGACTGAGACAGACTGGGACAGACTGAGACAGACTGAGACAGACTGAGACAGACCAGGACAGACTGAGACAGACTGAGACAGACTGAGACAGACCAGGACAGACTGAGACAGACTGAGACAGACTGGAACAGACCGAGACAGACCGAGACAGACTGAGACAGACTGAGACAGACTGGGACAGACTGAGACAGACTGGGACAGACTGAGACAGACTGAGACAGACTGAGACAGACCGAGACAGACCGAGACAGACTGAGACAGACTGAGACAGACCGAGACAGACTGAGACAGACTGGGACAGACTGAGACAGACTGAGACAGACTGAGACAGACTGAGACAGACTGAGACAGAATGAGACAGACTGAGACAGACTGAGACAGACTGAGACAGACTGAGACAGACTGAGACAGACTGAGACAGACCGGGACAGACTGAGACAGACCGGGACAGACTGAGACAGACTGAGACAGACTGAGACAGACTGAGACAGACTGAGACAGACCGGGACAGACTGAGACAGACTGAGACAGACTGAGACAGACTGAGACAGACTGAGACAGACTGAGACAGACCGGGACAGACTGAGACAGACTGGGACAGACTGGAACAGACTGAGACAGACTGAGACAGACTGAGACAGACTGGGACAGACTGGGACAGACTGAGACAGACTGAGACAGACTGGGACAGACTGAGACAGACTGGGACAGACTGAGACAGACTGGGACAGACTGAGACAGACTGGAACAGACTGAGACAGACTGGAACAGACTGAGACAGACCGGGACAGACTGAGACAGACTGGGACAGACTGGGACAGACTGAGACAGACTGAGACAGACTGGAACAGACTGAGACAGACCGGGACAGACTGAGACAGACTGGGACAGACTGGGACAGACTGAGACAGACTGAGACAGACTGATACAGACTGGGACAGACTGGGACAGACTGAGACAGACTGAGACAGACTGGGACAGACTGAGACAGACTGAGACAGACCGGGACAGACTGAGACAGACTGGGACAGACTGGGACAGACTGAGACAGACTGAGACAGACTGATACAGACTGGGACAGACTGGGACAGACTGAGACAGACTGAGACAGACTGGGACAGACTGAGACAGACTGGGACAGACTGAGACAGACTGGGACAGACTGAGCAGTGTCCCCCCCCCCCCCATCCATCAGTCCGACGGCTCATCCTACAGCGTTGAGGTCAGGAGCCAGGCTCAGCTTGTATCGACTTCTGCTTCAGAGTTTGATGGTGAAACCGGAGATAAAACTGTTTCACTGTTGAACTCAACTCGTCTCCCTGCGTCAGCTTCACTGTGACAGAGGATCTGGATCAGAACGGAGGACAGATCAGCTGATCGCTGCTGTTGACTTGTCTCTGAGTGTCTCCTCCTCCCGTTGAGCTGAGCATCAGGAGCTCATTATATTAGACTATAGCCTATATTTTATTTGTTTATTAAAAAAATGTATTAAAAAAGTGAACGGTGGGGGAAACACTGTTTACATGTGCGTCCTGTATCTGCTGTTAAAAAGATGCACTTGTGAGATGGAGTTGACATTTACTGACATTGATTTAGTATTGAATATGATGCTTTGTAATGAATAACTTTAGCAAACACTGTAATTATAGCACAGACATACCAGATTACCATAGTAATGGCCAAAATAACAAACTTTACATGAACCAAATCAATATTTACAGCAGGGTTCCCCAATTAGTTTTCGTCTCAGGGCCAACATGGTCCAATAAACTCATCAGTCACTTTACGGCCTGTTGGTGCAGTAAAGGTGGTTCACACAACAGACATGTTGCTGCTTTGAAGTCAAAATTCCTTCATAGGTGTCATCATTCTATAAGTCATATGGTAAATAGGTATGGGAGCCTCAAAGGGTCAAACAAGACAAACTGTACTCCTGAAAAACAGCCACTGCTGTTTAGATCAAATAAAAGCATCATAGCATTTAGACTTAGAGCAGCCAGACAGAGGTGTGACATGAAGGAAGACGAGGAGAATGGGGCAGTAGTTGTGTGGAATATGGCAAAAAGAAATGATTAGCTGGAGACACAACAAGGAAGGAGCAACCTGTCTACATTGACATATCATCACTGCCATTTATACAGATTTTTAACCCCATGTGCAGAATGTCCAGACATCCAGCTGTAGCAGCGTCTGTCCTTCATCTCCAGAAGCGTCAGACACACGTCAGGCGTCTCTGTCTTCGTCTCAGCGTCAACATGGTCCAATAAACTCATCAGTCACTTTACGGCCTGTTGGTGCAGCTCATGTTCTTAATCAGCCGGATGTTTCACTCCGACGACCAGCGGCGGATCAGCTGGCGTGTGACAACAGCAGATCTAACCAACTTTTCAAAATGGCACACGTTTTTTCAGGTTCGGAATGACACACGTTTTCAAAAATAATTAAGGGAAACATGAAAATAGACGTTCAGAACGGCATAATCGTCACGGGCCAGATGTTTTGCTCTCGCGGGCCGGATGTGGCCACGGGCCAGATGTTGGGGATCCCTGAGCATCAAGAGGAGACTATTTCATTCAGCACCAATGGGTTGGTGGTTACCAAGGTGTCACGTTGATGTTATCACTTAAAGTAAAGTCTATTTTGGATAATCACCCCCCCCCGGACTCATCCACCCCCCCCCAGGACCAACGGCTAGGGGAGACACTGCTGGGACAGACGGGGACAGATGTGTGTGTCTGTGTGTGTGTGTGTGTGACCTTGTCCTGGCGTCCTCTCCACCTGGACGATAGTGTTACGATCAGGACCAATCAGGCGGCGGCGGCGGCTGATTGGCTCACGTTTCAGTCTCATGGAAACTGGGTCAGGATCCAGTATCAGATCCAGTATCAGATCCTGAGCCGGTGACGTGACGCTGCCCCCCCCCATCACCACGACGACGACACACTTCCTGTCTGTGTTGTTTCTCAGGAAACGACCCACTTCATTTAATTGAGGTGAAATTCAGCCTCAGGAGAATAAAACCATTTAAGACCTCAGACCTGGTCCTGGTCCACACCCGGGACCTGGTCCACATACAGAACCTGGTCCAGTCTGGAGCCAGCCCTGGTCCAAACCAGGACCTAATCCAGTCTAGAGCTGGTTCTGGTCCTGGTCTACATCCTGGTCCTGGTCTACGTCCTGGTCCTGGTCTACATCCTGGTCCTGGTCTACATCCAGTCCAGGACGCGGTCTGGCCCCTCCTGTTTTTTAAACTTTGTTTTTTTTGTTGGTTCGTTGTTTTTGTTTGTTTTTCTGAAACTTTGCAGTAAAATCAACCCTGAGAACAGTTTATACTATTACTACTGTAATACTGTATTACTGTAGTACTGTATTACTGTAGTACTACTACATGTACTTCTGTACATTACATTACATTATATTTGCTATTTATTTATTTAAGTATAGTTTGTTCTTTATTCTTATACTATATGTTGTTATCGTCACTGTAAAGTATCTGTCTATGTGGTCCAGATCTGGTCCAGATGTGGTCCAGGTGTGGTCCAGATGTGGTCCAGGTGTGGTCCAGATCTGGTCCAGGTGTGGTCCAGGTGTGGTCCAGGTGTGGTCCAGATGTGGTCCAGATGTGGTCCAGGTCTAATCCAGGTGTGGGGATCGAACCTGCAGCAGGCTGTTGGTCTGTCGCCATAACAACCTTGTTAATGTCCCATCAGCACCAGTTACCTGATCACCTGCTGCTCTGAGTCCTGATCGACCAATCAGACAACAACAACAACAACAACAACAACAACAACAACAACAACAACAACAACATCACTGCACAAACATCTACCAGGACATTTGTCTCAACTTCATTCTATTAAAATCAGACTCATCACATCAAAGCAGCTGTTTTTGTTTTGTTTTGTTTTGTTTTGTTTTGTTTTGTTTTGTTTTGTTTTGTTTTGTTTTGTTTTGAACACTTTTTACTTCTTTCAACAGATTTTCACTGGAATCAGTAGAAAAATCTGAACGTGGAGCAAGTTTTTCTTTCTTATTACAAACACAAAAACCTGCTTCTCTGACAGATTTTTAACTGATTTACAGTGAAAATGAGTTTGAAACAAATGAAAATGATTTAAAACAAGTTGATTTTTATGTGAAGAGTCTGATTTTAGTTTAGTTTTGACAGAAATGAGACAAATATTCTTGGACAGATGTCGAGTTTTTGCAGAGCATGACGCATTAACTGTCTATCTATCCATCTAGTCTAGTCTCCGTGTCTCGGCTCGGACCTGGACCTGGACCTGGACCTGGACCTGGACCTGGACCTGGACCAGTAGAGTGACCCACGCAGCGCTGCTGGGACTTGGACAGACTTCGCTCCGTAGTTCCGTGTTTACCGAGCGCAGCGGAGCCGCTTGGCCGGCGCTCGGCGCTCCGGAGGCGGCCAGCGGAGCAGCGAGGCTCGGAGTTAAAGCAACAAGACACTTACGAGGTGACGGAGCTGAGCGGCGGCTCCCGGCTCCATCTGCGCGGGGACAGCATCTCCCGAACCCCGACACTAGTCCTGGTCCGTCCCGGTCCGTCCCGGTCTGTCCCGGTCTGTCCTCTCCCTCTGTCTCCTTCACACTGAGAGTGGAGCTCTGTCTCTGTCTGGACTCCTCCTGCCGAGCCGTCACCACTCAGAGACACAGAGACAGAGGAGGGAGGGAGGGATGAAAGAGGGAGAGGAGAAAAGAGAAAGAGGGGAGGGAGGGAGGGATGAAAGAGGGAGAGGAGAAAAGAGAAAGAGGGGAGGGAGGGAGGGATGAAAGAGGGAGAGGAGAAAAGAGAAAGAGGGGGGGGGGGGGGGAAATGTTCCAAAGTATTAATGAACCGATCCTCCAGTGTGGACTGGAGTCTGGGACCAATGAGGACCCTGGACGTGTTGGAATGGGAATCTGATCAATGGATGAAACCACTGTCAACATGTTTGTTTTGTTGTTGACTCGTCAGAGTCTTTAGGTCGTGGATCTCTGTTTAAAATACTGTCAGCCCTAAAACCTCTCATTTAGCTTTTTCAGTTTTTCTAATAAAAAGTTGTATGAATGATGTTTCAACCTCTTCTGTCAAACCTTCACAACAGAAACAGGAATGAAAAATAAAAAACAGAGTTTGTCCAGGTTGTAAAAACTGAAGGGTCACTGAGGGTCAGACCCTGGTCCAAGAGTGCACAGAACCAGGCCACAGAACCAGAACCAGTCCAGAACCAGTCCACAGAACCCATCCAGAACCAGTCCAGAACCAGTCCACAGAACCAGTCCAGAACCCGTCCAGAACCAGTCCAGAACCAGTCCACAGAACCCATCCAGAACCAGTCCAGAACCAGTCCACAGAACCAGTCCAGAACCAGTCCAGAACCAGTCCAGAACCAGTCCAGAACCAGTCCACAGAACCAGTCCACAGAACCAGTCCAGAACCAGTCCAGAACCAGTCCAGAACCAGTCCACAGAACCCGTCCAGAACCCGTCCAGAACCAGTCCAGAACCAGTCCACAGAACCAGAACCAGTCCAGAACCAGTCCACAGAACCAGTCCAGAACCCGTCCAGAACCAGTCCAGAACCAGTCCACAGAACCCGTCCAGAACCCGTCCAGAACCAGTCCAGAACCAGTCCACAGAACCAGAACCAGTCCACAGAACCAGTCCAGAACCAGTCCACAGAACCAGTCCAGAACCAGTCCACAGAACCAGTCCAGAACCAGTCCAGAACCAGTCCACAGAACCAGTCCAGAACCCGTCCAGAACCAGTCCAGAACCCGTCCAGAACCAGTCCAGAACCAGTCCAGAACCAGTCCAGAACCAGTCCAGAACCCGTCCAGAACCCGTCCAGAACCAGTCCAGAACCTGTCCATAGCGCGGCTGCAGAGTTAGTCCCTCTGGTTTTACCCGTGACACCTGTAGTTTATAATATTTAACATCAGTTACATAATAAACCAGGTCTGGACCGAACATGGAGCCTCTCTGACTCTGTTTTTATTTATTATTTTTTATTCCTGTCTATATTCTGAAGGTTTTAAAAGAGGGGATTGTTGATACATCATTCAGTTGTGTAGTTGTGTAGTTAGTAGTGTAGTATCTTATGAAACAGGGACCAAGCCCAGAACCAGGTGAGTCTCCCCTCAGGTGATAGTTGTGTAGTAGTGGTTGTGTAGTAGTTGTGTAGTAGTGGTTGTGTAGTAGTGGTTGTGTAGCTGTAGTCTCCCCTCAGGTGACGACGTGTTTCAACAGATTCTCCATCAGTCACTCTGGTGGATCCAGGTCTCACTGTCACACCGGGTCTGTCTGGTCTCTGGTCTCTGTGTATGTGGTCTGAGGCCTCAGGTCTCTGGTCTCTGGTCTCTGGTCTAGGACAGTGAGTGAATGTGGTCCAGGACTCTGTGTGAATGTGGTCTAGGACTGTGAGTGAATGTGGTCTGAGGCCTCAGGTCTCTGGTCTCTGGTCTAGGACTGTGAGTGAATGTGATCTAGGACTGTGAGTGAATGTGGTCCAGGACTCTGTGTGAATGTGGTCTAGGACTCTGTGTGAATGTGGTCCAGGACTGTGAGTGAATGTGGTCTAGGACTGTGAGTGAATGTGGTCTAGGACTCTGTGTGAATGTGGTCCAGGACTCTGTGTGAATGTGGTCCAGGACTCTGTGTGAATGTGGTCTAGGACTCTGTGTGAATGTGGTCTAGGACTCTGTGTGAATGTGGTCCAGGACTCTGTGTGAATGTGGTCCAGGACTCTGTGTGAATGTGGTCTAGGACTCTGTGTGAATGTGGTCTAGGACTGTGAGTGAATGTGGTCTAGGACTCTGTGTGAATGTGGTCTAGGACTCTGTGTGAATGTGGTCTAGGACTGTGAGTGAATGTGGTCTAGGACTCTGTGTGAATGTGGTCTAGGACTGTGAGTGAATGTGGTCTAGGACTGTGAGTGAATGTGGTCTAGGTCTGTGAGTGAATGTGGTCTAGGACTCTGTGTGAATGTGGTCTAGGACTGTGAGTGAATGTGGTCCAGGACTCTGTGTGAATGTGGTCTAGGACTCTGTGTGAATGTGGTCTAGGACTCTGTGTGAATGTGGTCTGAGGCCTCAGGTCTTAAATCTGTCCTGATGTTATGATGTCACCACGCTGACATTTATGAGCCAATAAAAGAGCAGTAGTCTGTTGGAGCTGCTACTAATAATAATAATACTGCTACTGCTACTAGACTACTACTACTACTACTACTACTACTGGAGCTGCTACTAATAATAATAATACTGCTACTGCTACTAGACTACTACTACTACTACTACTACTACTGGAGCTGCTACTAATAATAATAATACTGCTACTGCTACTGCTACTGCTACTACTACTACTACTACTACTGGAGCTGCTACTAATAATAATAATACTGCTACTGCTACTAGACTACTACTACTACTACTACTACTGGAGCTGCTACTAATAATAATAATACTGCTACTGCTACTAGACTACTACTACTACTACTACTACTACTACTGGAGCTGCTACTAATAGTAATAATACTGCTACTAGACTGCTACTACTAGACTACTACTACTACTACTACTACTACTGGAGCTGCTGCTACTAACAATAAAGTATATCTTATCTTATCTTAATAATAATACTGCTACTGCTACTGCTACTAGACTACTACTACTACTACTACTGGAGCTGCTACTAATAATAATAATACTGCTACTGCTACTAGACTACTACTACTACTACTACTACTACTACTGGAGCTGCTACTAATAATAATAATACTGCTACTGCTACTAGACTACTACTACTACTACTACTACTACTACTACTACTACTGGAGATACTGCTACTGCTACTAGACTACTACTACTACTACTACTACTACTACTACTGGAGCTGCTACTAATAATAATAATACTGCTACTAGCTCCTAACACTACTACTACTACTACTACTACTACTACTATTACTACTACAACTACTAGATGCTTCACCAGTTCCTAGGCAACAAGCCTCACTGGTCCGCAGAGCTGGACGGTGGCCCTGAAGGCTCATTCTACCACCGTCTCACACTGACTCCTCCTCCTCCACCTGGGCCTGAGAAGCTGCTGATAATAACTGCTACTACTACTACTACTACTACTACTACTACTACTACTGGAGCCCCCCCTCCTCCATATTCAGCTCATGCTCAGACACTACTACTAGATTAGATTATAATCTCATTAGATTATAATCTGATTACTGCTACAGTGAAGGTCATTGTGGGGCGGAGCTACTACTACTACTAGACTCTGTGGTCTCTATAAAAGTGGACTCTTCTCAGACCAGAGCTACTACTGAGTCCTACTTTGTCTACTGGGGGGCTACTGACAACTACCTTGTGTCCAGCAACACTAATAAACTGCTACTGCTCAGTCACAGACTCAACTGGCTACTGCAGGTCCTGCTACCCTGGGCTGGTGGTGGTGGTGGTAATACTGCTACTGGTCTGACTACTACTACTGAAGTCCACTCACACCACAGACGTCCAGCTCAGGGAGGGGAGGGGCCACCCTGGACTCTGATTGGAGCCCCAGCTGTCACCCTAAAACCTGATATCTCCTAACACTACTACTACTACTTTACTCCAGCTGATGCTTCAGTTCCTAGGCAACAACCACATCTGGAGGCTTATGTTTATGTTTATGTTTATGTTTATGTTTATGTTTATGTTTATGTTTATGTTTATGTTTGTGTTTATGTTTATGTTTATGTTTATGTTTATGTTTATGTTTATGTTTGCTTCTGTTTCCTTGTGGTCCATATTCAGTTCTGTCAGAGCAATTAGATTAGATTATAATCTCATTAGATTATAATCTGATTAGGAGCAGTGAAGGTCATTGTGGGGGCGGAGCCAGAACAGAGTCTGTGGTCTCTATAAAAGTGGACTCTTCTCAGACCAGAGCTGGGTCGGTATGTGAGTCCTCTTTGTCGGTCCAACATCCCATCAGTTGACAACCGGTCCAACATCCCTCCTTTGTGTCCAGCAACACTGAGGTAAACTGAGCCGGCATCAGTCACAGCCTCAACATGGCATTGTGCAGGTCCTGCACCCTGGGTGGTGGGGGGGGGGGGGGGGTCTTGTCATGTATATGAAGTCCATCACACCACAGTACGTCCAGCTCAGGGAGGGGAGGGGCCACCCTGGAATCTGATTGGCCGCCCCAGCTGTCACCCTAAAACCTGATACCCAAGGCTGCTGCCCCACCAGAGGCTTTGATCCAGCTGGAGCCGGTCTCCTCAACAACCACATCTGGAGGCTTATGTTTATGTTTATGTTTATGTTTATGTTTATGTTTATGTTTATGTTTGTTTATGTTTATGTTTATGTTTATGTTTATGTTTATGTTTATGTTTATGTTAATGTTCATGTTTATGTTTATGTTAATGTTAATGTTAATGTTAATGTTAATGTTAATGTTTATGTTTATGTTTATGTTTGCTTCTGTTTCCTTGTGGTCCAGTTGTTCTGGCAGAGCAGAGTGGGTTTTTCAGACCAGACTGGATGTGGCTAAGACCTCTAACTTTAGGGTCGGGGTTGGGGGGGCGACTGCCATTCCAACATCCCATCGGTCCAACATCCCATCAGTCCGACATCCCACCAGTCCAACATCCCATCGGTCCAACATCCCACCGGTCCAACATCCCATCGGTCCAACATCCCACCGGTCCAACATCCCCCCAGTCCGACATCCCACCGGTCCAACATCCCACCGGTCCAACATCCCACCGGTCCAACATCCCATCGGTCCAACATCCCACCGGTCCGACATCCCACCGGTCCAACATCCCACCAGTCCGACATCCCATCGGTCCAACATCCCATCGGTCCAACATCCCACCGGTCCGACATCCCATCGGTCCAACATCCCACCAGTCCGACATCCCATTGGTCCAACATCCCATCGGTCCAACATCCCACCGGTCCGACATCCCATTGGTCCAACATCCCATCGGTCCAACATCCCATCGGTCCAACATCCCACCAGTCCAACATCCCAACGGTCCGACATCCCACCAGTCCGACATCGGCCTCTAATTGGCAACCCTTCATTTGGTACCACTTTACTTGACGGCTCTCTCTATCTAACATTATAACCAGACTTTTAATGAGTTATAATGTAGTTATAAACACTCACTACGATCATAATGTTTTATAACAATAATCATAACACACTATAAAGCATTATAACTCTATTATAACACTAAGACCTTATAAGTCATTATAAAATGTTCTATAATGTGTTGTGCCTACTATTATAAAGTCTTATGATTACTAATGAGTGTTTATAATGGTAGTTATACACGTTTATAAGCCAATTATAACACATTATAACTATATTTATAATGCATTATCAATGTGGTCATTGTCAGTGAGTTACTAACAATTATAACGTATTATAATACCTGACCTTATAAGTCATGATAAAATGCTTTATAGTGTGTTATGATTATTGTTATAAAGCATTATGATCATTAATGAGTGTTTATAACTACAGTTATAACTACATTATAACTCATTGTAAGTCTGGTTATAATGTGTTAAATATTTCTTTAAACATCCGGCCTTTCCAACAATTCCTTTAACTGCGTGTTGTTTTTCCCAACAGACTTTGCAGTGGTTGGGTTTCGGAGCTGTTGGAACAAAGAGCAGGTAGAGTCTGACAGGCAGACCGGTCCCCGTCCGCTCTGCTGTGGGTGTTCCTCTATCAGCACGTCTTATACAAGGGAGGAGCCTGGTGAGGAACGCACACTTCCTTATATGGAAAGCCTTGTCAGAAGACATTAGCATGTTGGAACAGCGGTGTGTCAGAGTGGTGGGATGTCGGAATGACAGCACGAGCTCCGAGCTGTAAAAAATGAGTTGAACGGCATGGAACTCAGAAATTACAGGTCGGAAACTCTGGTGTCATTTCAGAGCTCCAACTTTCCAACTTGATGTCACGACAACATCAAAACATGTCGGCCCTTGTCTTAAACGGTTAAACGATTTATTTGTTGAAGTTATAATTTTTGGGTATTATTGCAGTATATGAAATATGTCAATATTAAGCTATGATTGCTGTATTGTGTGAAACTGTGGTCCTTGTATGTAACGGGAATAACGTTTAATGGTTATATCCGATCCAATCCACAAAACAACAAAGGTTCCAAAGTGCTGAGCAACCGATAGCCTACAAAACAGTAAAATAAAAAAAAGTTAAAGTTAAAAATACAATCAATTAAAAGCAATAAGAAAACCATAAGATCAGAGAAAACACTGGAAAATATAAAAATACAATGAAAGACAAACAGAGACCACACAACTCTCTGCTTCCATATGAGCATAAAATTTCTAGTCCTAACCCTTTTGTAATGGTTCAGTTTGTGCATCTTTTGTCTTTTTTGATACGAGGTCGTCGTTGTTTTCCCTCAGGACCTTTAACTGTTGGTTTGTAATATTGTGTGTGTGTGTGTGTGTGTGTGTGTGTGTGTGTGTGTGTGTGTGTGTGTGTGTGTGTGTTGGATCATAAAGCAGTAGTTTTACACATCAGTAGCAGACTGATGGAGTGGTGAGGAACCTCACGTCCTGGTGAGCTACAGGTAGTAAATCTACACCTCATTCCCAGTTTGGGATCAATAAAGTCTGTCTGTCTGTCTCTGAGCTGCTGCTGCTGGGGAGGGGGGCGGGGGGGGGCTGCTGCTGAACCAGAGTGGAGCTCAGAGAAACAGTGAACGCTCCAGTCGGTGCAGATTCCTGTGGAAGCTGGGAACGCTCTGAGCTCGACATGGGAATAAATCAGAGAGAAAGTGGGATGAAGTGGTTTTGGAAAATGGTTGGTGGTGATGAACAGGTCACGTGACGGGGGGGGGGGGGGGGGGGGGCAGAGAAGAGGGGGGAAAAAGGGAAAAGAGTGAGATTATGTTTCCGTTCTCAGGGGAAGGAGGGCTGGCTGGGCCTGAACCTGACACCTGGTGGTCCAACACGCGGCCCCCGGCCCGTCTGAGGCCGCCTGGCCCCCATCTGAGGCCCCCAGCCCCCATCTGAGGCCCCTGGCCCCCGTCTGAGGCCGCCTGGCCCGTCTGAGGCCCCCGGCCCGTCTGAGGCCGCCTGGCCCCCGTCTGAGGCCCCTGGCCCCCGTCTGAGGCCCCTGGCCCCCGTCTGAGGCCGCCTGGCCCGTCTGAGGCCCCCGGCCCGTCTGAGGCCGCCTGGCCCCCGTCTGAGGCCGCCTGGCCCCCCTCTGAGGCCCCTGGCCCCCGTCTGAGGCCCCTGGCCCCCCGTCTGAGGCCGCCTGGCCCCCGTCTGAGGCCGCCTGGCCCCCATCTGAGGCCCCCGTCTGAGGCCGCCTGGCCCCCATCTGAGGCCCCCGGCCCGTCTGAGGCCGCCTGGCCCCCATCTGAGGCCGCCTGGCCCCCATCTGAGGCCCCCGGCCCCCGTCTGAGGCCCCCGTCTGAGGCCGCCTGGCCCCCGTCTGAGGCCGCCTGGCCCCCATCTGAGGCCCCCGTCTGAGGCCGCCTGGCCCCCCTCTGAGGCCGCCTGGCCCCCCGTCTGAGGCCCCTGGCCCCCCGTCTGAGGCCGCCTGGCCCCCGTCTGAGGCCCCTGGCCCCCGTCTGAGGCCCCTGGCCCGTCTGAGGCCGCCTGGCCCCCGTCTGAGGCCGCCTGGCCCCCATCTGAGGCCCCCGGCCCGTCTGAGGCCGCCTGGCCCCCATCTGAGGCCCCTGGACCCCATCTGAGGCCCCCGTCTGAGGCCGCCTGGCCCCCGTCTGAGGCCCCCGGCCCGTCTGAGGCCCCTGGCCCGTCTGAGGCCCCTGGCCCCCGTCTGAGGCCCCCGGCCCGTCTGAGGCCCCCGGCCCGTCTGAGGCCCCTGGCCCCCGTCTGAGGCCCCTGGCCCCCGTCTGAGGCCGCCCGGCCCCCGTCTGAGGCCCCCGGCCCCCGTCTGAGGCCGCCTGGCCCCCATCTGAGGCCGCCTGGCCCCCGTCTGAGGCCGCCCGGCCCCCGTCTGACGTCGCCTGGCCCCCGTCTGAGGCCCCCGGCCCGTCTGAGGCCGCCTGGCCCCCGTCTGAGGCCCCCGGCCCCCATCTGAGGCCGCCTGGCCCCCATCTGA
Source organism: Decapterus maruadsi (assembly GCA_030347415.2). Classification (NCBI taxonomy): domain Eukaryota; kingdom Metazoa; phylum Chordata; class Actinopteri; order Carangiformes; family Carangidae; genus Decapterus; species Decapterus maruadsi. Next base: position 41,232,945 of record CM064885.1, on the reverse strand, counting down.
GGCCGCCTGGCCCCCTTCTGAGGCTGCCTGGCCCCCGTCTGAGGCCCCTGGCCCCCGTCTGAGGCCCCTGGCCCCCGTCTGAGGCCGCCTGGCCCCCGTCTGAGGCCGCCTGGCCCCCATCTGAGGCCCCCGGCCCGTCTGAGGCCGCCTGGCCCCCGTCTGAGGCCCCTGGCCCCCATCTGAGGCCCCCGGCTGAGGCCGCCTGGCCCCCGTCTGAGGCCGCCTGGCCCCCATCTGAGGCCCCCGGCCCGTCTGAGGCCCCTGGCCCCCGTCTGAGGCCGCCTGGCCCCCATCTGAGGCCGCCTGGCCCCCGTCTGAGGCCCCTGGCCCCCGTCTGAGGCCCCCGGCCCGTCTGCAGATTGGAGCCACACTGAGCCCAACAAAGGCCTTCTGTCCCCGTCACACTTGGCCCCCTCTGAGGCCCCTGGCCCACTCTAATCTCCTCACTTTCACCCCAAGGCCCCTGGCCCCCATCTGAGGCCCCCCCCCCGCCTCCTCTCTGAGGCCCCCTGGCCCCCTCCCGCCCCCCCTCTGACCCCCCGGCCCGTCTGAGGCCCCCCCCGTCTGAGGCCGCCCCCCCATCTGACTTCTACTTCTCAGACTGTCTGTCAGTTTCCTGGTGTCTACAGTTTCCTCCCTCAGCAGATCTTCCACCGCAGCAACACATCGTTATGATAATAACAGGCTGTAATAATACTCATGTTGTGTGTTTCTACAGCACAGTCGCACACAACTAGCACACTGCTGCAGACACAACTAGCACACTGCTGCAGACACAACTAGCACACTGCTGCACACACAACTAGCACACTGCTGCACACACAACTAGCACACTGCTGCTCCCTCACAGATCTTCCACTAGCAACACTGCTGTAATAATACTCATGTTGTGTGCACAACTAGCACACTGCTGCACACACAACTAGCACGCTGTTGCACGCCAACTAGCACACAACTAGCACACTGCTGCACACACAACTAGCACACTGCTGCACACACAACTAGCACACTGCTGCACATACAACTGGCACACTGCTGCACACACAACTAGCACACAACTAGCACACTGCTGCACGCACAACTAATAAAACTGGAGGAGAACAAGACAACAGTGAACAAAAAACACTAAACAACGGAGGGAAAGCAACAGTAGAAGTAACAATAAGATATCTGACTGTCCAGATCTGAACATTGGGGAAGAAAAACACACACAGACAGACAAACACACACACACACACACACACACAGACACACAGACAGACACACACAGCAGCAGAGAAGGTCAGACCTTCATTGTGTGAGCAGCCATGTGTTGACTGGAGCTGGTGGTTGTGGCTGCAGCAACAATGGCTGCTGCTGTAAACACTTAGTCTGACTCGCATCATTTCCTGTTGCTTGTCGGGATATACACACACACACACACACACACACACACACACACACACACACACACACACACACACACACACACACACATATGTAAAGAGTATAAATATACACACATACACACACGTATAAAACAAAGTATGAAACATAACAGAAACAGACGTGGACAGTTCAACATTTAGTCAAACTGTCCCATCACCATAACCCCTATAGTCATAGCAGTAGGTTCGTTACCTTTAATTGTCGGTGCAAGCTATTTTTAGAACGGCGGAGCAGAGCCGTGAGCTGCTCAGAGCTACGCTACGGAGGCTCATGGGATTTCTTGGTTTCCTTTTATCTTTGATTACCTGTGAAACTCCTTCATCTTGGAAATGTGCCAGAATAACCCCGTTACATAAAGGTGGTGACCACCAAGACATCAGTAACTATAGACCCATCTCAATTATTAACAGTATCGCCAAAATATTTGACAAACTTATCTTTAATCAATTATCCAATTATCTTAATGATCATAACATTCTATCCCCACACCAATCTGGCTTTCGGCCCAACTTCTCGACCTCCACTGCTCTCACAAAATTCTCCAACGACATATTTTCCTCCTTTGACAATAATATGCCTACTGGTGCCATATTCATTGATTTATCAAAAGCGTTTGATATGGTTGATCACTATCTCCTTTTAGATGAGTTGTATGCTATTGATATTTCAACAGAATCAGTTTTATTTTTAAATTCCTGTCTTCATAATAGAAGCCAGTGCGTCTCCTTTCAGAACACCCAGTCAGACTATAGGTTAATACCAAAAGGTGTGCCCCAAGGTTCGTCTCTGGGTCCTCTTTTTGTTAACAATCTCCCACAAATCTGTTCCGACTGCCAAATCCATCTTTATGCTGACGATACTGTGATTTATTCATCTAAACCCGATATCTCGCAAATTCAGTACTCCTTGCAAAATAATTTTAATTTAGTTCAGAAATGTTTTCATCTAACAAACTTCTCTTGAATAAGAAAAAAATCACACAGCATGCTTTTCAGTACCAGATCTGATTTATTAGCTAGAGACTGGTCCTTATTTTTTCTTGATGGAAATCCACTAGAAAAGGTGGATGAATTCAAATATTTAGGCCTCCTGTTTGATTCGCATCTATCCTTCAAACCACACATTGATTCAATTACAACAAAGATTTATTGTCGTTTGAAGTTACTGTATCGGTCCATTGATTGTTTCACACTACAGGTCCAAAAGAATTGTTACACAACTATTATTTCCTATTCTTGATGATGCAGACATCATTTATCAGAACACTACAGAATCTAATCTTCATCGTCTCACTGTGATTTACAACAGTCTCTGTAGATTTGTTCTGAGATGTCCCTATAGAACTCATCATCGTACTCTTTATGAATCTCTGAACTGGCCAGAAGAGTTCTTCATTGGTCATTATTTATTTTTTAAATGCATTCACTTTAATTTCCCCCCATACTTAAAGCAACGTACGATGCCTTATCATCAACTTTATTTATTTGAAGGAAAAGCCCCTTGAGGTGGGTCACCTCGTTTTCAAGGGGGATCCTAATCCTAATCCTTATAGTACTCAATATAGTCTTAGACATACAGATCATTTATTTTTCCGTATTCCAAGAATATGTAAAGAATCCGGTCGCCGTTGGTTTCAGTTTAAAGCTCCGTCTGACTGGAACAGTCTCCCATGTCAGCTCAGATCAACTCCTCAGTCATTATTATTATTATTTTATTTTTTACTTTATATTTTCCCATTTGTAAGTTTAAGATTTCACTCTGGGGGGCGTTAAATGCACTGTATAAATAACCTTTATGTCGTCAGTATCTTGGTTTAACTTCCACGTGGCTGCAGCAGAAACGTGATCGTTCTGTTTTATCGTGTTTTGAACCTTTAATGTAAAACCTCAGTGTGTTGCAGGTGAACTGTACTACAAGTACTCATTACACTTAAAATGACCTTATGAAGTATTACTTTAATAAACTAAAATGTGGACTAGAAGTATATACTGAGTACACTAGGAGTATACAGATGAGTGTACTTGTATACTTGGACGTGTACTTTCATAAAGTTAAAGTAGAAGTGAAGCAGAGTTCTGACTTTGCTCCACGTGTTCTGCAGCTGCAGCGGTGATGCCGCCACGCGTCAGACACACAACACACAGACACAACACAACAGACACACAACACACAGACACACAACACAACACACAGACACAACACACAGACACACAACACACAGACACACAACACACAGACACACAACACAACAGACACACAACACACAGACACACAACACACAGACACACAACACACAGACCCACACAACACACAGACACAACACACAGACACACACAACGACACAGACACACACACAGCGAGAGCAGCAGCCATGTTTGTTTTTCACTGTGAGTCAGTGTGTGTGGGATGACACACACTTTGCTACACTTTTATGAACACACACACACACACAGAAACACACACACAGACACACACTCATCTGGATTTGCTCACAGCGAATCAAACATGCCAGCAGTGACCTGTGGGGGAGGGCACACATACCAGCTGTGTGTGTGTGTGTGTGTGTGTGTGTGTGTGTGTGTGTGTGTGTGTGTGTGTGTGTGTGTGTGTGTGTGTGTGTGTGTGTGTGTGTGTGTGTGTGTGTGTGTGTGTGTGTGTGTGTGTGTGTGGTATTTATGGAGCCACTTCCCTGTGAAGGAAAAAGTCCTGCAGCTAAAATAAAAGAAATTAAACACAGGTCACAGCAGGAGAGGCCACGCCCCCACCTGGAGGAGGAGGAGGGGGGGGGGGGTGATGATGATGATGATGATGATGATGTGATGATGATGATGATGATGATGATGATGTCATCCAGGATTAACAGAACCTGCTTCGATATGAAAACAAGCCGAACCCCAAACAGCTGCAGATCTTTATTTCCCTCTGTTTTGTTTCTGGGACATAAACAACGTCTCCGTCCTGGGGAGGGATCCTCCTCTGATCCCACCCTCAGCTTCCTCCTGGTTGTCTCCGTCCTGGGGAGGGATCCTCCTCTGATCCCACCCTCAGCTTCCTCCTGGTTTTCCCTGTTAAAGGTGAACAGAAAAGAAAACTGAAGTTTAGCCCACTCTGGGTCATAAAATCAATGTAAAAACTCATCTAACAGACGTTGTAGGCCAAACTTTGTGCAAAATTCTATTTTTGAGTAAATCCGGGATGAAAGTGTTGTATTTTTTTTCGCATTGGACGACGCAGGCGCTCGGATTCTACGTCAGCCTGCTCACGATGCAAAAGCCACTGCTATTGGATCTGTCGTCTGTCCCCTCCCCTCACCCCTAGGCTGCACTTGAAAATAAGAAATTTGTTCTTAATTTGCTTGCCTGGTTAAATAAAGGTTAAATAAAATAAATAAAATTCAAACGTCTGAAACACGCACACACACACGGAGCTCGACTCGCCCCCAGCTTTGAATATCCCGCCGCTCGGTAACGACCAATCAAATCCGCGTTCCGCACTCGGGTAAAGTCGTGTTGCAGCTCGGCACAACTCGGCGCGACAGACGGGACAAACGGCCGTTTCTGTACAGCTTTAAAGAGTTCCTCCTCAGTGGATGTGAGGGTCTATAAGGACAGTGGATGTTGTTATTATGGGATGTGAAGCCCTTTGAGACAGACTGTTGGTAACAATTTTTAATTTTTGAAATTTCTATTTTTTTCCCCACTTTGATGTAGTTGCATGTCCGACTCCGACCACTAGGTGGAGTCTGTCACCAGTGTTGTTTCATTTGCCTGCACCATGGAGTCAGGAAACTAAACAACACAAGTTATCTTGAGCCTAGAGCTCTGAGCCCCAAAGGGCTTTAGCACGGACGGACCAATCAGCGAACAGATGGGGAACTGACAGCAACGGTGACGTTGAGCCCAAGCAGCTCGGGGCTGTTGCCCGTGAGCATTCACCGGTGTAACGCACACGTGACCACCAAGCAGCAGCGATGAGGTGAACTTTCTCCAGAGCTCCCGGAACCGTGGACGGGGACGGGCGGAGACGAGTGAAATGCAATGGAATAAGCGGCTGATGCATCAGGATAAGTCAGGGTTAGGAAGCAGCAAGGAAAAGAAACAAATAACAACCGACAACCATGCTAGGGTTAGTTTTCTTTTCACAAGTAGCAGACAATGCCCTTTTCTATCAGAGTAGGCCTACCTACCAGTAACTTTTTTTCCAGACTAACATTTTTTTGACCCCTAACTTAAAATGTTAGGATTTTGAAATTTTACACACTTTTAATTGATTTGCATTTTTTTTTTTTCACTACACACACACAGTGACCTGCCACCTGTAACAACAAACATCAGATTTTTTGAGTTCTAATGTTTTAGCATTACAAAACAAAAGACAGGTAAAATGTTTAAATGTTTTTGCACTGTCCCAAATTTTAGAGCAAAATTAATAAAATCGGAGCCCTTTTTGAAACACAAAATTTGTTATTTAAAAATATTTGTATGAGTGTTTATTTTGCACAATTAATTGATTATAGGCATATTTAGTTTGAATGTTTAATTTTCTTCAGTCTCAGAACGGTTCATTTGTGCCCTTTCTGAGAAGAATTTGGGCACCCCTGGTCTATAAGGACAGTGGATGTTGTTATTATGGGATGTGAAGCCCTTTGAGACAGACTGTTGGTAACAATGGGCTAAACAAATAGAATTTCCTCCTGCAGCAGGAACAGCTCCACCTGCCAGGAGTTTCATTTGCCTCCACCATGGAGTCAGGAAAACAGCTCCACCTGCAGGAGACGGACGGACCAATCAGTGAACAGATGCTGGAGAACAGCCCACCTGCAGGAGACCTATGAGCTTCCACCTGGTGGAGAACAGCTCCACCACAGGAGCAGCTCCACCTGCTGGAGAACAGCTCCACCTCCCGGAGAGACGGATCCCACCTGGTGGAGTTCAGCTCCAGTGAAATGCAATGGAATAAGCGGCTGATGCATCAGGACAGGTCAGGGTTAGGAAGCAGCAAGGAAAAGAAACAAATAACAGCCCACAGACCAAGGTAACGGGGGGTAGTAAGCTGTGTAGGTGAGGAGAAGGTTTTTGTAGAGGACGTTACCACTTTTTTTCTAGAATTTTTTTACTTTTTTATTTTGAACATTTTACCACTTTTTTTTTAGATTTTTTTTTTTTTTTCTGGGGGGAGAATTTTTTCCACTTCTTCCTAGAAATGTTTAAATGTTTTTGGAGAAATCAGACCACTTTTTTCCAGAAATTTCTCTATAATATTTCCAAAAGTTCACGCCATTGATTGATTTTAAAAGTATAAAAACATAATGTTCTTCAGTCTCAGAACAAATATTTGTGTATTTCTGGTGTTTGGTGAACAGCTCCACCTGCAGGAGAACAGCTCCACCTGCAGGAGAACAGCTCCACCTGCAGGAGAACAGCTCCACCTGCAGGAGAACAGCTCCACCTGCTGGAGAACAGCTCCACCTGCAGGAGAACAGCTCCACCTGCAGGAGAACAGCTCCACCTGCAGGAGAACAGCTCCACCTGCAGGAGAACAGCTCCACCTGCAGGAGAACAGCTCCACCTGCAGGAGAACAGCTCCACCTGGTGGAGAACAGCTCCACCTGCAGGAGAACAGCTCCACCTGGAGCAGAACAGCTCCACCTGGTGGAGAACAGCTCCACCTGGTGGAGAACAGCTCCACCTGCAGGAGAACAGCTCCACCTGATGGAGAACAGCTCCACCTGGTGGAGAACAGCTCCACCTGCAGGAGAACAGCTCCACCTGGTGGAGAACAGCTCCACCTGGTGGAGAACAGCTCCACCTGCAGGAGAACAGCTCCACCTGGTGGAGAACAGCTCCACCTGATGGAGAACAGCTCCACCTGCTGGAGAACAGCTCCACCTGCAGGAGAACAGCTCCACCTGCTGGAGAACAGCTCCACCTGCAGGAGAACAGCTCCACCTGCTGGAGAACAGCTCCACCTGCAGGAGAACAGCTCCACCTGCTGGAGAACAGCTCCACCTGATGGAAACTTTCCATGGGAATATACAGGAGGGGAAATCTATTGTAGCATAATCTTGGTTTAAACAACCAGATTTAACCCAATATAGTAAGTAGTATTTTACTCACCATTCATGTTTTTGTTGTTCAGTAAAGAAAAGAATTAAAACTTGATAAAATTCTACTCACAAATAAATCTGTTGAAATGTTTTTTAATTACATTATTTTGCAAAACTAAACATTTACATTTATGTTTGGATATGATACAGTTTGTTTACATTACCCCTAATTTCCTGTTAATTCCCATAAATTCCCAATAACCCCCATGGAAAGTTTCCAATTTGGAATATTTCCAAAATTCCCCAGCTTAAATTTCTGGAAATTTACTTGAAATTTTCCACCCCTTTGCAACCCTAATTATAATCAATCAATAATCAACTCTATGTTATGAACAAAACACACAGGGTGGCCAATCAGACTGCAGCGGGGCCACTACGTACCAGTAGTATTTGTACTCTGACTCAAGTACTGGGGTGGAGTACTCTGTCGAAAAGAAGAGTAGAAGAAAATATAAAGTTAGTTTGTCTGAAACCAAAGACGTTAGAAAATACACAGGAGGAAATAAAGAACTCACATGGAGGGGGGGTGTTGTCCAGCAGTGACCTATATGACCTCTGTCCTCTCACTCTTCAGACTAATGAGAGAGAATGAGAAGGGGGGGGGGGGCAGGGTGATGATGTCATCACCACGACCATGAAGCCTGTGTCTTTACTCACGATGCTGTTGCAGCGTGCGACCTGACGGTGGCGCTGGAGCTGAGCTCACCACACCTGATGATGTCATCGCCATGTCATCGCCATGATGTCATCACCTGTCAGCGAGCAGGGGGGCGTGGCCAAACGGCAACAACACACCTGTGGACTGAAGAGGAACACGGTAACAAGTGGATCAGTGCAACAGAAACAGAGTGAATCATGGGAAAAATGACTGAGCACCGATGACCTTTGACCTGCTGTCACGTAGCCAGACAGATGAACTGTTGTCAAGGCCGTGCACACGCGCACACACACGCACACACACACACACACACACACACACACACACACACAGAGTGAAGCCCCGCCCCCTCAGTGTGTCGGTGTCTGGCGGCAGCAGCTGCAGGACACCAACCAGCAACAAGCAGCTCTTTGAATGAGCAGTGACAAGGTGTCGTTCCTCTCCCCCCCCTCGCCCCCCCGGCCCCCCTCCTCCCCCTCTCTTCCGGGAACACTAATAGGCTCCATGCAGAGTAATGTGACCAATTGAATCATCCTGAGCCGGAGCTGCAGATCGGAGGAGCAGAGCGCCGCGCTCAGTCCGCCTCCGACACGCTCAGCCCTCTGGGACTTTACAGGAACATCTGCCTGCTACGGCAGACTGCGACCAGCGCCGACCAGCGCTCAGGTGACCTGCGACCAGCGCCGACCAGCGCTCAGGTGACCTGCGACCAGCGCCGACCAGCGCTCAGGTGACCTGCGACCAGCGCCGACCAGCGCTCAGGTGGGCGGTGTTGAGCCCAGACTGCAGCTCCAGGTGAGTGACTCTGCTGTGAACTCTGCACCTGAGTTTCTACCTGAGGCGTCCGACGCCTCCCGAGTCCTGCAGGTCTCAGGCTGGTTGCCGTGGTGAAGCTGAGCGAACGGAGAGCTGAACAGCTGCAGACTGGACGTTACATAAAGCGCTCTGCACGCCGCCAGTCGGCCTGAAGCTCTGCTCTCTGTCGCTCCGTGACCTGACAGGGAAAATGGCCGGCGAGGCGGCGGCGGTCCGAGGGTCTGAGTCCTGCAGCCTCGGGGCGACGCGCTGCACAAAGTGCCTTTGTCTGCGTCGACATACATGACGTCGACTAACGTTGTTACACACGAGCTCATTGTCATAATGGAATAACTGAGGTCAGAGGTCAGAGGTCAGAGGTCAGGCTGAGGATGTGACAGGAAGCGACAGTCAGGACACGCTGGTCCTCACCTGGAGACAGGTGAGGACCAGCGTGTCCTAACCTGTTAGAGGAAAGGCATTTTATCTGTATGCCGTATATACTACACAACACTGTGTCTCTTAGGTCTTTACACAGCATCATAACAACATCCTCTGACCTCTGACCTCTGACCTCTGACCTCTGACCTCTGACCCTCACCAAGCTCAGGGTGAGAGACGGATCCTCAGCCAGGACGGAGATGTTGTTGAGAAAACAGTTTATCACAGAGTGTGGAAAACACAGAAATGTCAACCAGCGCTGATGAAGGTGACTGTGAGCACAGTGACCTGATGTCGTCTCCATGGCGACTGCTCCCGTCCACCTGTCGGCTCTGGTTCATAATAAACAGGTTGTGACACGGCGACGCAGGCTCACTATTTGGCAGGAAGCTGCTCATGTCTTAATCAGAATTGTGACTGAGTGATCAATGATGTGATTCGATTTGTCTCCGGCTGATCTAATAGTGGGTTCAGAGGAAACAGTCACGTGTCTCACTATTTGGCAGGAAACAAGTCACTGTTGTCCCGTTAACGGATATAAAATATGTTAATGAGCTCATTAGTAACAAAAAGTCTTTATTTGATAGATTAGAGATAACAAAGACATGCAGGAAAGGTCTGCCCGATGCGGGACGCGAACCGGGGACGCCTGCGTCTGCATATACATGGGGCGGCTGCCTTAACCACTGCGCCACGCACCGCCCCGGTAACAAAGTCATTGTTAACGGTTTCTAAATCCTGACTGAAGTGGAGCTGGAGCCGTAAACATGAACCTCTGAGGAGTCGTGTCTCCAGATGTTTCCAGATGTTCCCTCACAGTGTGAGCTGTACAGATGTTCTACCTTTATTCCTGAGGCCGACCAATGAAAACGCTCCGTGTGCTCTGCTTTATGTCACATTCCAACACTTGATTAGATTTTCATTAACGTGAATTCTCACTGTGGAGCAGAGACCTCGCTGAGATTTAAAGGGACAGTACAACACGTTTAAGACTTCTGAGCTGCAGGCAGGACAGGCTAGCTTAGCTTAGCTTAGCTTAGCTTAGCTCAGCTCAGCATAAAGACTGGGGGCAGGAGAAACAGCTGGAACAGCTTCTGTTGTTTCCTCATCTGGAGCCAGAGACCAGATCAAACCTGCAGCCACTGAGCATCAGGACCAGTGGTGTAGAGTCTAATGCTTTGTAGTGGCTTCACTGTTCAGACCTGCATCACAAAGGCTTTAGTTGGATAGTTTAGGTTCAGGTTTAGGTTAAAAGCATGTCCAGTGGGTATACACTGAGTATACCTGAGTATCCTTCTGCTAAGCTAAGATAAGCTAAGCTAAACTAGGCTAGGCTAGGCTAGGCTAGGCTAAACAGTGAGAGTGAGTGAAGCTGTAATGAGCGGCGTGGTGGACGAGTGATCCACTGACAGCTCTCTCTGACAGACTGGGATCCAGAACAATGGGGCCTTAGCAGCACATGGTTCTCATGTGACGACCTTGCTGACTGTATCAACCCCCCCTCACCCCCACCCCCCAGCACAGAACAGAACAGAGACCTCTTACCCAAACCAACAAAACACTGAACTACACTGTCCTCTGCTCGCACTAACTTAACTTATACTTCTCTATTGTAAGTGTGTGTTTAGTTAGACTATCGCTCTCTGATGCTTAAATCTCTGTGTTGTATGATGTGGTGTGCGTTGCTGAACCTGTCCTGTGTGTGTGTGTGTGTGTGTGTAATTGGTGCAGAGAGCAGAGCCGTGCAGTCGGTTTGACCCCCCCCCAGATGAAGGCACATTCCTGCTCAGTGTGAGTCTCTGTTCCTCAGACCGGCTCAGCTGGACCTGCTCTAATCTCCTGGCAACAATATTGACATAGAAATAGAAGGAGAGGACCGAGGCCGTCAGGACGCCACCACATACATCTGCTGCTGCAGCGGCACACACGCCTGCTGGAGCACATACATGTGATCCTGCCACACGCCTGATGGAGCACACACATGTGATCCTGCCACACGCCTCATCCACATCATGTGTGTTGGACCAGACGAGGCCTAGCTTAGCTCTGAGGGAAGAGGAGTGAAGTCAACTCTTCATCACCAACGGCATGAGGTCATCACTGACCGTGACCTCCACATCATGTGACCACTTTACGTCACACATTATGAGGGTGCATTTGTCTGTCAGCAGCCAATCAGAGAGGGCGAGCAGCAGGCCGAGGATCAGCAGACTGATGTCGGACCTGGACTTGATCTTTAGCTCGGTGCTAACAGCTGAGTCCACTGAGCTGCAGCAGAGCAGGGCCTCAGAGGAACTGAAGCTGGACTCAGATCAGTCAGTGTACGCAGCTAAATGACCACGTTTACCACATGCACCACTGTAACGCATGGCACGGCATGGTATTTTATGACATGGCATGGCATTGTAAGACATGGCATGGCATGGCATGGCATGGCATTGTAAGACATGGCATGGCATGGCATGGCATGGCATTGTAAGACATGTCATGTCATGGCATGGCATGGCATTGAAAGGCATGGCATGGCATTGTCAGACATGGCATGGCATGGCATTGTCAGACATGGCATGGCATGGCATGGCATGGCATTGTCAGACATGGCATGGCATGGCATGGCATTGTCAGACATGGAATGGCATGGCATTGTCAGACATGGCATGGCATGGCATTGTCAGACATGGCATGGCATGGCATGGCATGGCATTGTCAGACATGGAATGGCATGGCATTGAAAGGCATGGCATGGCATGGCATTGAAAGGCATGGCATGGCATGGCATGGCATTGAAAGGCATGGCATGGCATGGCATTGTCAGACATGGAATGGCATGGCATTGAAAGGCATGGCATGGCATGGCATTGAAAGGCATGGCATGGCATTGTAAGACATGGCATGGCATGGCATTGTCAGACATGGCATGGCATTGTCAGACATGGAATGGCATGGCATGGCATTGTAAGACATGGCATGGCATGGCATGGCATTGAAAGGCATGGCATGGCATGGCATGGCATTGAAAGGCATGGCATGGCATGGCATTGTAAGACATGGCATGGCATGGCATGGCATTGTAAGACATGTCATGTCATGGCATGGCATGGCATGGCATGGCATTGAAAGGCATGGCATGGCATGGCATTGTAAGACATGGCATGGCATGGCATTGAAAGGCATGGCATGGCATGGCATTGTCAGACATGGCATGGCATGGCATGGCATTGAAAGGCATGGCATGGCATGACACGACTTGCCATACCATGCAAAACCACACCATGCCTTACCATGCCATGCCATACCATGCCATGCCATGCCATACCATATGTCTTGACATGGCGTGGCATTGTAAGGTATGGCATGACATGGCATGGCATTGTAAGACATGGCATGGCATAACATGGCATGACATGGCATGGCATTGTAAGGTATGGCATGACATGGCGTGGCATTGTATGGTATGGCATGACATGGCATGGCATGGCATTGTAAGACATGGCATGGCATGGCATTGAAAGGCATGGCATGGCCTGATACAACTTTCCATACCATGCAAAACCACACCATGCCTTACCATGCCATGCCATGCCATACCATATGGCATGACATGGCGTGGCATTGTAAGGTATGGCATGACATGGCGTGGTATTGTAAGGTATGGCATGGCATGGCATGGCATTGTAAGGTATGGCATGACATGGCCTGACATGCCATACCTTACAATGCCACGTATTGTATGGTATGACATGACATGGCATGACATGGCATGACATGGCGTGGCATTGTAAGGTATGGCATGACATGGCGTGGCATTGTAAGGTATGGCATGACATGGCATGGCATGGCACGGCATTGTAAGGTATGGCATGACATGCCATACCTTACAATGCCACGTATTGTATGGTATGACATGACATGGCATGACATGGCATGACATGGCATGACATGGCATGACATGGCGTGGCATTGTAAGGTATGGCATGACATGGCATGACATGGCGTGGCATTGTAAGGTATGGCACGGCATGGTATGGCATGAGAGGGCAGTGACTTTCAAAGGTCTCTACACAGCATCGTAACAACATCCTCTGACCTCTGACCCTCACATCCACTGAGGAGAAACCAGGAGAAACCTGGTCCTGTCCACGCCAGGCTGTGTCCCAGGACGGGCAGACAGACAGATGTTGTACACAGACAAGAAAACAGTTTTCAACATGGAATATGGTCAAACTCCCGTCATCATCATCATCATCATCAGGTGTCAGATCTCCACTGACCTGATGCTGCATTAGCTCAGGAGCTGCTGGGTCATGTGACCGCCTGACAACCTGTCAATCAAACATACCCCATCACACATCATGACAACAATCGTCCATCCTGTCGTTTCAGATTGACCCTCGCCGCGACGGAACCTGTAACCATGACAACCAAATCCACCAGCAGCAGCGTCCTGGGCGGGAAGGCGTCCTCCTCTCCCCTCCTGTCCTCTCCGCCACGCCAGCGCCTGGTCACCAAAGACGGACACTGCGCCCTGCGGCCCCCCCTGTGTCCGGCGGGGTCGTGGCGCGGCGCGGTGGGCCGGGCCTGGCTGCTGGCGCTGCAGGACCTCTGGGGGCTGCTGGTGGGGCTGCGCTGGAGGTGGGTGCTGCTGGCCTTCTGCGCCTCCTTCCTGGCCCACTGGCTGGTGTTCGCCTGTCTCTGGTACCTGCTGGCCCACCTCAACGGAGACCTGGCCGTGCAGGACCACGACGCCCCCCCGCAGGGCCACGTGGTGTGTGTGAAGCACATCACCAGCTTCACCGCCGCCTTCTCCTTCTCCCTGGAGACGCAGCTGACCATCGGCTACGGCACCATGTTCCCCAGCGGCGACTGCCCCAGCGCCATCGCTCTACTGGCCGTGCAGATGCTGCTGGGGCTGATGCTGGAGGCCTTCATCACAGGTAGACCGCCAACACACCTGACAATAACCTAACGACATTCAAAAAAGGTGGCTTCCAGAGGATCTCCAAGCAACATAACACAGTTTAAAAGAATTAAACCATAGTATGATAGAAAGCTATAAACAAGATTGGTCGTTTGGGATTTGACTGCAACTTAAATGCTGTATATTTATTTTGGCTTCATCTGTTGATTATACTGTAAGATTCCGGCTACTTTCTGTTACACTGAAACCATAAAGGTTTAACTGAAATGAAGACTGAAACCCCTAACCCTAACCCTATGTAATGTTTATGGATTAAGTTTGAATTAGTGAATATATTATTGAATGCTGATTGAAATCTTTTTTGTCCCGAAACGGGCAAATGGTGTTAAAGCATAGTGCCTGACATTTGAAGACACAACAGACACTAAGGTAAGAGAGAGGAAGAGACATAGGCAATGATGATGACATATTAATATGGGATGTGTGTTAACGCTGCCGTTGCTGCCGAAACCTTTTGAAATAACAGAGATGACAGGTCCTTCGACCTGACCCCGTCTCAGAGGGCAGAGCCTGCAACTCTATTTAAGTGTTGCATCCTGCGTCGCAGCCTTCACATTGAGCTCTGAGTGCTGAACAGTGTGAAGAGTCTGACGCCAGTACTGAGCTGCAGACAGTGTGACACCTGGTGGTCAACTGTGGGACTGCACCTGGGCATAGGTGAGCCCAGTGGGCGAGTTTCAGGTCAGGTGCAGTCAGGGCAGATGAGTTCAATCACTGAGCCCCTGAGAGGCTGCTTCATCTTCCTCATCTCAACATGATGATGATGATGACGATGTTTCAGAAGGCTTCTCCTTCCTCTTCTTCTTCTGTGTCTGAGACACTAACGTAGTGAAAACATGTTGTTTCTTCATCAGGTGCTTTCGTGGCCAAGATCGCCCGTCCCCAGAAGCGAGCCGGAGCCATCCAGTTCAGCCCCCAGGCGGTGGTGGGCCAACACCAGGGCCAGACGTGCCTCATGCTCCGGGCCACCAACCTGCTGCCGCGCCCCCTGGTGGATGTGAAGGTGAGTGCGGTGCTCTATGAAGAACACGAGGGTCAGGCCCTCCACCAGACCTCTCTAGACTTCCACTTGGATAGTCTGGGCCAGCAGCCCTGCCCCTTCTTCATCTTCCCACTCACCTTCTACCACCCGCTAGACCGCCGCAGCCCCCTCCACCCCGCCCTGTGCGAGGGCATGTCCAACCACTTTGAGCTGGTGGTCTTCCTGTCAGCCCTACAGGAGGGAACCGGCGACTCCTGCCAGAAGAGGACCTCCTACCTGCGCCAGGAAATCCAGTTCGACCGGCGCTTCGTCCCGGCCCTGGGGCTGGATGCCCGGGGCCGGTACATGGTGAGCACCCAGCACTTTGACACCGCCCACTCCAAGGAGCCGTTGAACAAGGACTGTGTGGTGCAGATCAACGGAGACGGCAGCGACAGGATGGAGTGAGGAGGCTGAGGGGGGAGGAGTCACAGGGACAGGTGGGGTGGAGGGGAACAGCTGGGCAGATGTTTCTGACAAGAGCTACTTGATTTAAATTAGTGAATCTGAATTTAAACATTTGAAATTCACGTGTACATCAGACGCGGGTGTAGCTGCAGACTCCCTGCGACACCCAGGACACTCCCTCACTGGCTTCCCACTCACCACTGCCACTAGGACTGATCCACATGTCGGAGGCGCCACTGCTTCTGGGAGTTGACGGGGTTTATTTTGCCAATTGGTTCCATTGTTAGATTAAAGTCATGACATCAACAGAAACACAGTGGCACCACGACACTTCACACACTCATCTTTGACCTCACTGTCGCTGTCTGTTGAACACGACGTTATCAGACTGGACCGGCTGCATGCGAAAATAAAACCCAAGTTTCTTCAGTATGAGCGAAATTATTGTTTATTTCCTTATGAACAATAACAAAAAAGGTCCAATTTCAAATTCAAGTCCAGTCTTAACACATTTTCATATAAACTGAATCAGATGTGGTGGGAGGCGGGGCTTCAGCTCGAGCACAGAGATGTCCAGTCCTATCTAAGGGTTAGAGCTCGTCAGGCATAAAATCATCATCGTACAGTGACGTGAGATTGTGGTTTTCAGAAGAAGCCGTGGCACTGAACTCAGCACAATTGTACTCAACATAAATAAACTGATGGAGCTTCCTCCTCCTCCTCCTCTTCATCATCATCATTAAAAGTTTTGTTGTTCCACAGGAAATGAGGCTGATGAACAGGAAGTGGAACCAGGTGGAGTAATTATTGGTTTAGTGCAACAGTTAGTTAACATTTCGTCATCTGACGAACGGCCTGTTTGATAATTAAGATTAATCTGATTAACAAAAGTTTATGTTGGAGAAGTGGCGTGTTGCTTTGGACATGCTCACCTGTTTGGTCCCTTTTGGACTGACCACAGGTGTTAGCATGCATGTGATTGGCTGAGAGCCCTGTGATTGACAGGCCTCTCCCCTGAGACTAGAGCACTGGAATGAGAGAGTCACTTCCATTGACTCCCGTAGTAAACCTCATGCCCCCCCCCCCCAGTGGCAGGATATGGTATTGCAAAAGCGCCCAGAAAACCGATTCGCTCCGATGTATGTGTGTTGCCCACTTGCTTGTAAATTGATGAAAACTGCCGTGTTTTTATTTTTAGGTGTCTTGGTCACATCAAATTATACTTAGAATTCATTTATTATAAAATGTAGATTGAAACATGTTTTTTTCTGTGTTTTTTACTCGCCTATGTGTTAATGTTTATCTGTAAAGGATCCTCAATGATGCTGTTAACGTGGGTGATCTATATCTGTCCTTAAATTATTGAAAATACCACACTGGCTCATTCACCAACAATGCAGAGATGTCAGTTCTTGGGCGCTTTTGCAGTACCCATATTCCTCCACCAGGAGGCGCTGCCATTGGACCAATGTCGTTACGCTGTTATTCCAGTGCTCTACCTGAGACGAGTCACTCCACAGCTCACACTCTGCTGGAAACAACTCACAAACACGGCACTGACCTGATGCCATCAAACGCACCACAAGTCTCAGTCACAGCGACGTTGTTGAACCTGGTCTCAGTCTGTGTTTCAGGCCGCTGGCCGTTAGCTGGCCGTTAGCTGGCCGTTAGCTGGCCGTTAGCTGGCCGTTAGCTGGCCGTTAGCGTCACACACTGATCATGAGTACTGTCAACTGTAAAAGTTCAACCAGACACTGTTTACTGCACAACACAGCAGATTAAATTAAACAGATTAAAGACGGTTTAGAAACCAAGACGGCCCATGACGAGTCAGCTTCTTGTTTACATGTCACGTGGGCTTCTCCGTGACTCCGCCCCCTTTAGGAGACCATTAGACCATGACTCCGCCCCCTTTAGGAGACCAGCAGACCGTGACTCCGCCCCCTTTAGGAGACCATTGACTATTGACTCCGCTGAGAGAAGTGAACGTGAACAGATTATGGTCGATTCTTTCGCTCCAGAGTCACTGAAGTAAATATTGGACTCATTTTACAGAAGACACATCTCTTCTGAACATTTTGACATGGACATTTTCAGAGGGATTTAATGTCATCATAAGAAAATATAAAGATCTCGCTTTCGTCTATACCTACAACTTTTATAAATCCACGCACGTCCACAACACAAGTTGGGGGGACGGGTGACCACGCCCACTTAGGAGACAGGAGGTGCAGCTGAACCGTTCCATATCATTGGAGCAGCTTCTCATGGGCCATCTTGGTAGGATTTATAGAGGATCTTTACTGAATCTGTAACATTTAGATCTATAGCACACACACAGTAAATGAGTCAACACATGATGAGACTCTGAGAGAGGCCTCGGCCCTGTGAACCTGAGGTCAGAGGTCAGGTGTGGAGCGATGGAGGACAGACGGACTCCACAGTTGTCTTTCCTTATGACATGGACAACACGAGAGGACACGTCATCACGGCGCCAGACGGTTGAAGCTCCGCCCTCACTCCGCTGCTTCAGTTCTTCATTATCTCACGCGACCGAGCTGACGTTCCACCGACCTGCATGACATGACGTAGGGCTGCGTAGCGACTGGTACTGACCGCTGATTAAGGCTTTTATTCTGAAAAATCACTTCTAAATCATTATGTGAAGCACAGATCAATGTACGATGTGTAATCTGGTAGCGAGGTAGTGAGAGTAGACGTTAGACGCAGATGTTGTAGTGAAGGAGAGTTTGTATCTGAGGCTGTTGACATGAAGAGAATCAATGTGTTTAAATCCAGATCTTGTAGCAGAGGAAACGTTCCACTAATGTGATTGTAAAGACGAGACGCGTGTCTCGCTGCTTCAGTGCCTTTGTACAGTGTACATTACATTATATTACTTTACTTTACATGAAATAAATATTTTCTAAACAAGCTCTGGGCGACTCTGTGTCTGTTACTATGGCGATCAACTCACTGTCCCACTGGCTTCACAGGAAAAAAGGTCAAACATCAGAGAAACAGGTGGAGACTTCACCGTGTCCAACGCTGCCCCCTGCTGGTCGGAGGGTGTACTGCATATGTCATATTTTTTTCCAGTTGCTACACTAAAACAACATGCTGCATGCAGTGGTGGACAGTAACGGAGTAAATCTACTTGAGGATTTGTACTTTACTTGAGTATTAGATTTCCTTGGTACTTATTACTCTTACTTGAAGACATTTCCAAGACAAATATTTTTACTTTTACTCCTAATTTCTAGGAAGGCTGAAAAGTACTGGTTACTTTCAGAAGGAAACCCTCATGAGGAAACTCTCATTCTACTTTTACTTAAAGGACATTTAAAAGCATGTACTTTTGGATACTTAAGTACCTTTAAAAGCAAGTACTTTTTTACTCTTACTGGAGTAACTTGTCGACTGAGCTACTTTAACTTGTGATGGAGTACATTTTGACCAGTAGTATTGGTACTCTTACTCAAGTACTCTGTCCATCTCTGGCTGCACTGACACACAGAGCTAAAGCTCGTCTCAAGTCTCCACAACTTTAAACACATTTTCTGCTTTACACACATTTTGCGACTCAAAACGTCACTCTGTAAATTCACTGAACACGGTTCTCTGCACAAGACACAACAACCTGACAGAAAGCCACATGTTTGTCATTTCAGAGTGACTCTAATAGCTGATTGGACAAACACCTCAGTGGTTAAGTGTTACAACTCGAATCAGGAAGGACACACTAAAACACCACAACAACAATGGAGGACGTTGCGAGAGAGGAAGAGGTTTTCTATACGACTTCTGCAATTTTCTTTTTCAGTTAAATCTGTCTGCGGTGTGTGCCGGCACGAGGAGGTAGTTTTGGCAGAGAGGCAGAGACAGTGGTTCAATGATACAAAAATAAGTTTGTTTTTATTCACAGATGTTTCTTTAAAATTATCATTTAAAGGAGATCATTCACTAAGGGGAATTTAAAAAAGGAACCAATCAGGGCTGAGACTTTCTGGTGTGGATGGGTCAACTAAAGAGGGGATACCTAGAACACCACACGTGCAATAAAAGAAATAAAGTGAAAACTTAAACACAGCACACAACAAAAGGAAGGGGCACCACCACCGGACACCACTCCACCACCGCAGGCTCAGCACCTGAAAGGAGCTAGGGGAAATCGGGAGCGTACCTATGTTCCCCAGGTCCTATGTTCCCCTACCTGGGGAACATAGGGATGATCCAGGGGAAATCAGAGGACAGTTAGGGAACAAATTAACACAAAAGAAATGAATAAACTTAAATTAAACTTAGTTAGGCACAATTGTTGGCCACTCAGTATACAAAATCACAAATGTACAATCCCAAATACCCCAAAAGAAATATAAATGACTGATATTCTCAGCAAAACTATAAATTACAAAATGAAAGAAAATACAAAATAAACATGCAACCAACACGCACACAAAAACAATAAACCAATTCCCACACTGTTCTCTCTCATACACACACACACACACACTTTAAGACGTGGCTGAATAGCAGCGACAGCGTGCTAAACTGCAGTGAGCCCAGCCAGCAGTCAAAGCCAGGC
>CM064885.1:41185025-41207525 GCA_030347415.2 Decapterus maruadsi | reverse complement strand
CCTCCCGTGTCTCTGCTCCTCGGGTGGTCCATGGTGTGGTCGTGTGGTCGTGGTCGTCTGGCCGCCGTGCTCTGTGCGCCAGGTACCTGTGCTTCCGTAACGGGGGAAATGACGTGGCCTACGCTGATTGGCTCAGCTGACCCGACCTGCGCCGGTGGGCCAGCTATGACTTATCCGGTGTTAACTTCCAAAGCAGCAGCTGCAGCTCCTCTCCTCGCCACTAGAGGGAGTCTCTACATGTTGACAGCCGGCTACAGGACTGATCACTTCCTGTTTACATCACCAACCCGTCGACACTCTATTAACTCCTCGCATCAGAATCAGTCAGATGTTTTCTGTGTTTTTGAATCTGGTCTTTATTTCAGTCGGTTCAAACGTTTCCATACCAACAGGGATTAAAACAACACAACATCTTTACAGGTGCCCAAAAATAGATTTCACTGACCTTTTTATATTTGGCAACTTACAATCTCTGCTAAAACAATATAGACTATATTTTATTTTATTCATGAAAAAATACATCCTTCATTTTCTCCACAGAGTGATACGTACAGTAGTTTCTTCAACATGCTACAACTTAAAAACACTGGTACAGGTGACGGAGCAGACACACCACGTCCCTCTGATCCAGGACCTGGACGACGTCACCATGGAGACGTCACCATGGAGACGTCACCCTGGAGACGTCACCATGGACCATGGATCTGTCTGTCTGCTCCTTGGAGACGAGTCTGACTATTAGACATGTTTATCTTACACAACTAGTTCAACATCTTCAAAGGACACGCGCTGCAGGAAGGTTAGCCTAGCTTAGCTTAGCATACAGGCTGATAGGGACAGCTAGCTGCCTCTCCATTGGTCAACACCTGGGAAACTGAAGCTGCGTGGGACAAACACAGACAGACGGATGGACAGAGGGACAGAGAGATGGAAAGACTGATGGACAGACAGACAAAAGGACAGAGAGAGAGACAGAAAGACAGACAGAAGGACAGACAGCTTCACAGGGGCTGGTGGCTGTTTCCCTGCCTTATGTCTTGATGCTAAACTAGGCTAACTGCGTGATCTGACGGCCAATCCCAGTCTGATCTGACGGCCAATCCCAGTCTGAGTTGACGGCCAATCCCAGTCTGAGTTGACGGCCAATCCCAGTCTGTGGTTTACATGACGCTAGTACTTGTTAATATTGTTATCATCTACGCTAGGATCTATGACTACGCTGCTGCAGGTGGGAGGAGCGTGGCTCTGAGCGGATTGGGGGGCGTGGCTCTGAGCGGGTTGGGGGGCGTGGCTCTGAGCGGGTTGGGGGCGTGGCTCTGAGCGGGTCAGGGGGCGTGGCTCTGAGCGGGTTGGGGGGCGTGGCTCTGAGCGGGTTGGGGGCGTGGCTCTGAGCGGATTGGGGGCGTGGCTCTGAGCAGGTTGGGGGTGTGGCTCTGAGCGGATTGGGGGCATGGCTCTGAGCGGATTGGGGGCGTGGCTCTAAGCGGATTGGGGGCGTGGCTCTGAGCAGGTTGGGGGCGTGGCTCTGAGCGGATTGGGGGCGTGGCTCTGAGCGGATTGGGGGCGTGGCTCTGAGCGGATTGGGGGCGTGGCTCTGAGCGGATTGGGGGCGTGGCTCTGAGCGGATTGGGGGCGTGGCTCTGAGCGGGTTGGGGGCGTGGCTCTAAGCGGATTGGGGCGTGGCTCTGAGCAGATTGGGGGCGTGGCTCTGAGCGGGTTGGGGGCGTGGCTCTAAGCGGATTGGGGGCGTGGCTCTAAGCGGATTGGGGGCGTGGCTCTGACCGGGTCAGGGGGCGTGGCTCTGAGCGGATTGGGGGCGTGGCTCTGAGCGGATTGGGGGCGTGGCTCTGAGCGGGTTGGGGGCGTGGCTCTGAGCAGGTCGGGGGCGTGGCTCTGAGCGGGTCAGGGGGTGTGGCTCTGAGCGGATTGGGGGCGTGGCTCTGAGCGGATTGGGGGTGTGGCTCTGAGCGGATTGGGGGCGTGGCTCTGAGCAGGTTGGGGGGCGTGGCTCTAAGCGGATTGGGGGCGTGGCTCTGAGCGGATTGGGGCGTGGCTCTGACCGGGTCAGGGGGCGTGGCTCTGAGCGGATTGGGGGGCGTGGCTCTGAGCGGATTGGGGGGCGTGGCTCTGAGCGGGTTGGGGGCGTGGCTCTAAGCGGATTGGGGCGTGGCTCTGACCGGGTCAGGGGGCGTGGCTCTAAGCGGATTGGGGCGTGGCTCTGACCGGGTCAGGGGGCGTGGCTCTGAGCGGGTTGGGGGCGTGGCTCTGAGCAGGTCAGGGGCGTGGCTCTGAGCGGTTTGGGGGCGTGGCTCTGAGCGGATTGGGGGCGTGGCTCTGAGCGGGTCAGGGGGCGTGGCTCTGAGCGGATTGGGGGCGTGGCTCTGAGCGGATTGGGGGCGTGGCTCTGAGCGGATTGGGGCGTGGCTCTGAGCAGGTTGGGGGCGTGGCTCTGAGCGGATTGGGGGGCGTGGCTCTGAGCAGGTTGGGGGGCGTGGCTCTGAGCGGGTCAGGGGGCGTGGCTCTAAGCGGATTGGGGGCGTGGCTCTGAGCGGATTGGGGGCGTGGCTCTGAGCAGGTTGGGGGCGTGGCTCTAAGCGGGTTGGGGGCGTGGCTCTGAGCGGGTCTGGACTGTGGCGGTCAGGAGCAGAAGGTGGACTGCAGCTGCTTGAAGGCCGCTTGTCTCTGCTTCTTCTCCACGTCCTGCCTCTTCTTTTCCTCCTTCTCCTCACGGATCTCAGCCTCGAACTTACTGCCGACAGACAGAGCCTGGACCTGGGAACAGGGACAACATGTTAGGGTGAATTCCAGTGCTGTTCCTCCTCTGAAGTAACAACAGACTGACCAGAGGCCTCAATGCTAAATGAGCTGTTTTGAACCAGGTTTTCTAACAGTTATCATTAGTTATTGTCACTCAGACTTTTGTGGATGCTTAACGAGGCACTTGACTTTGATATAATATATAATATATAATATAATTTTTACTATTTAAAGTCATGTTTCCAAAGGCTTTAACAGCGTCATTGAGGACCTTTACAGATAAACATTAACAACAGCTTTCTACATGAATGTTTCTTTTATAATAAACAAATTCTAAGTATAATCTGATACGACCAAGACAGCCAGTGGACAACACACACACACACACACACACACACACACACACACACACACACACACACACACACACACACACACACACACACACACACACACACTGGAGTGAATGGGTCTCTGGCTCTGTTGCAATACCCACATCCTGCCACCAGGGGGCAGAACCTTCACCACAGGAGTCAATGGAGGAGTCGTTGCTCTTATTCCAGCGCCGAGGAGGTAAATGTTGTCAGTGATGAACTCTACTAGTACTACTACTAGTACTACTACTAGTACTACTACTAGTACTACTACTAGTACTACTACTAGTACTGCGTTAGTACTGTGTAGAGGTGTACCAGCGGCTGGTTGAATGTTGGTGTCAGTGATGAACTCTAACAGCTGGATCAGTAGCAGCAGGTAGTAGTAGTACTAGTAGTACTAGTGGAGAGCAGCGCCGCCTCTACACAGTACTAATGTCCTGATTCGTAGGGTTGACCTTTGACCTCTAGCCCTTGTAGCTCAGTTTCGAGGGTCAGGGCTAGGGATGGAAGTGAGAACTGGAATTCTTTCCTAAATCAGCACCAATGTGAACGCGGTGTAGTTGTTCCCAGAGACGAGGTGGTGTCCGTGGTGAACCGTTACCGTGGTGAACCGTTACCATGGTGAACCGTTACCGTGGTGAACCGTTACCTTGGCTTCAAAGAAGTCCTTGGCGCCCATGACGCCCTCGGTGGAGACGTTGATCTCCGACAGGCGAGCCAGCGCCATGAGGCCGCTCTCCTCCTGCAGCTCGCCGGCCGCCGCCCGGTGGAAGATCAGCAGGAACTGCAGGGGGGGGGGGCAGGTCCAGGTCAGATACATGTTCACCCCCCCTCAGCCCCCAGCCCCTCCCCCCTGCAGGGGGGGGGGCAGGTCCAGGTCAGATACATGTTCACCCCCCCTCAGCCCCCAGGTCTCAACCCCCCCAGGTCTCACCCCCTCGGCCCCCAGCCCCCCCCCCAGGTCTCACCCCCCTCCCCCCAGGTCTCCCCCCCCCCTCGTTCCCCCCCCCCCCCCTCCCCCCAGGTCTCCCCCCCAGGTCTCACCCCCCCACCCCAGCCCCCCCCCCCCCAGGTCTCCCCCCCCCCCCCCCCCCAGGTCTCACCTCCCTGAAGCTGAGTTTTCCATCAAAGTCCTCGTCCACCTCCCGGATCATGGTCTTGAGGCCCAGGTGGGTCTGAGGAGCTCCCAGCTTCTCCATCATCAGCTTCAGCTCCATCAGGTCGATGAACCCGTCTCTGCCCGTGTCGTACCTGGAACCACAAGACCAGGACCAGGTCAGGACCAGGACCAGGACCAGGACCAGGACCAGGACCAGGGTCAGGACCAGGACCAGGGTCAGGACCAGGGTCAGGACCAGGACCAGGACCAGGGTCAGGACCAGGACCAGGGTCAGGACCAGGGTCAGGACCAGGACCAGGGTCAGGACCAGGGTCAGGACCAGGACCAGGACCAGGGTCAGGACCAGGGTCAGGACCAGGACCAGGACCAGGACCAGGGTCAGGACCAGGACCAGGGTCAGGACCAGGGTCAGGACCAGGACCAGGACCAGGACCAGGACCAGGGTCAGGACCAGGACCAGGACCAGGGTCAGGACCAGGACCAGGGTCAGGACCAGGGTCAGGACCAGGACCAGGGTCAGGACCAGGGTCAGGACCAGGACCAGGGTCAGGACCAGGGTCAGGACCAGGACCAGGACCAGGACCAGGACCAGGACCAGGGTCAGGACCAGGACCAGGACCAGGGTCAGGACCAGGACCAGGGTCAGGACCAGGGTCAGGACCAGGACCAGGACCAGGACCAGGGTCAGGACCAGGACCAGGACCAGGACCAGGGTCAGGACCAAGACCAGGACCAGGGTCAGGACCAGGGTCAGGACCAGGACCAGGACCAGGGTCAGGACCAGGGTCAGGACCAGGGTCAGGACCAGGACCAGGACCAGGGTCAGGACCAGGGTCAGGGTCAGGACCAGGGTCAGGACCAGGACCAGGACCAGGACCAGGGTCAGGACCAGGACCAGGACCAGGACCAGGGTCAGGACCAAGACCAGGACCAGGACCAGGACCAGGGTCAGGACCAGGGTCAGGACCAGGACCAGGACCAGGGTCAGGACCAGGGTCAGGGTCAGGACCAGGGTCAGGACCAGGACCAAGACCAAGACCAAGACCAGGACCAGGGCCTGGATCATTTCTGTGCACCTTTAAGCGTGGCCGTAAACTGTGCAGCATGTGATCGGGGGAGGGGGGGGGGGATCTCTACTGGAACAGTTTGCTGTCTGGAATACCGTTATGTTAATGTTGTGTGGATGTGTTTTCATCCCTTGACAGAAAAAAACTCGTCATGTTCCCTTTAATCCTGGGACTGGAGTGACCTCATGCTGTTGGTTCATCATGTTTATCGCTACGGTAACCTGGAAGGCTCCTGTACACACTGATCTGGGTTCAGCAGCTGGAGGGGGCGGAGTCAGACAGCTGTCATCGCCACCGGCAACGCCACGGCAACGCCTGATAGCAGCAGTATTTATAGAAGCTCTCAGCTCTGGCTCCAGGTCCTGTTGCTATGGTACCAGCATCATCACTGTTGCGGCTAAACTGAGATCACTAAAAAACAATCAGCCGCGGTGGGCTGAACACGGGAGAAATTGTAGACGCACACACTTCGCTCTTTTCTTGCTCTCAAAGCGCTTTTATTTCCATCTCACGGCAACACACAGAAGCTCCAAATGCTTACAAATGTCCGTGCAAGGTCAATAATGTGAAAGGGAAGCACGATGTAGGTGATAGTGTAGCGGTCAACAGAAAATTTCACCCCCGTGGCTCACCCCACGCCATGTTCAAACGCCAGCTGATGAGACCAGGTGAGCACAATCAAATAACCACGGATGACACACCCACAGTGACACACCCCCATCCATGCGCCAATACGGTGCCCACACACACACACCCCCACACAGCTCCTACATTCCGGCCCCTAATTATTTGAGGCAATAATTACACCATTACTATCATGTAGGAGACAAACTTAGAAAGTTAGCAAGATATCAACATCCCATTCGAAGCATCTCTTACCCATGACCTAAGGTCAATGGCAAATAATCCCAATAATTATACAAACCAGTCCAAGTCCATTCACATGTTCAAAAGTCCAAATCAATAAAACTGTCCATATTCAGAGTCTATGCGGCTCTTCTGGCTCCTCCGCCTCCTGAAGAAGGCACACCTTGGTGATGGGCCTGTCCAGATAGCTGCTCCTTGTCTTAATGCGGACCCGACGCACAAATCCTCTTCTGTCAGGGTCTGCCTGCACAATCCTTCCAGTAAGCCACGAATTGCGAGGAGCCAAGTCATCCACGATGATAACGACGTCCCCCGGCATGAAGTTTCGTCTGGTGCTCTGCCACTTCTGGCGCTCTTGAAGCTGGGGCAAATACTCTTTGACCCAGCGTTTCCAAAACAAGTCGGACATATACTGCACTTGTTTCCACCGTCGACGAACGTATATGTCCTCTCTCTGAAACACTCCTGGCGGCAATGCAGGTTTGGACTTGAGCAGCAGGAGATGATTCGGGGTCAGCGCTTCTAAGTCATTTGGATCAGTGGATGCTTTGGTTATAGGACGGCTATTAATAATAGCCTCCACTTCACAAAAGACTGTATAGAGACACTCTTCATCCAGACTTTGTGTTCTCAAGACAGAATTCAACACTTTCCTCACAGATCTAATTAATCGCTCCCATACTCCACCATGATGTGAACCAGTGGGCGGGTTGAAAATCCACTTGATTCCCTTCTGAAGGAGTGTGTCGTTAATCTGGGCATGGTTCCATTTTCCAACCGCTTCCCTCAATTCACGTTCAGCTCCGACAAAATTCGTGCCATTGTCTGAACGCAACTCCAACACCTGACCACGTCTTGCGATGAACCTTCTAAGGGCGTTCACAAAGGAATCGGTGTCTAAAGATGATGCCAGCTCTAGATGTATTGCTCTCATAGCTAGACATGTAAAAATGACACCGTACCTTTTTGCTGTTCCTCTTCCCCGCTTGACCTCAAACGGTCCAAAGCAATCCACCCCCACTCTGGTGAATGGAGGCTCGTCAGGTGAAACTCTGTCCTGGGGAAGATCTGCCATGCGCTGATGTCCTGGGGCAGCATGTAATCTACGACAGACAACACACTTGGACAAAGTCCTCCTTATTGCGAGGCTCGCACCAGGAATCCAGTACCTTTGGCGCAACTTTGCTAACATGTGGTTACGTCCACCATGACCTGTCTGCTGATGTACATGATGCAAGACGAGGTCAGAAATGTGAAGATCCTTGGCCAATATAACAGGATGTTTTGCCTCATCTGGCATGGCTGTCCTGCCAAGTCTACCCCCAACTCTTAGAACACCTCCTTCAAGTATGGGATCGAGCTTGCAGAGGTGACTGGTTCTCTTCACACTTTCCCCCTTTTGCAAACTAGTCATCTCTTCTGGAAACCGCTTCCTTTGACAAAAACAGACAATTGCAGTTTCTGCCCTGTCAAACTCTTCCAATGAAAGAGGCCCGAGGGCAGCATGAGTCCTGACCCTCCGCATCTCCTCTTCCAATTTCTTTTTGAGCTGTTCTCCATCCAGGCCAGAGCGAACCAGAACAGCTTTCAATTGCTTCCTCCTTTCCACACGATCCTTCAGCCAGCTCTTAAACCTGAGAAGCCAGCCCACCATTCTTTTCAACCTGATCCAGGAAGAAAAATGATTCATAAAACTCATAACGACGTCCGCCTGCTCATTAGCTTGGATAGCATTCACAGTGATTACAGCCTTGATCTCGGGATCTTCTGAAGAGACATTCCCGGACAAATCAGGATTTGCTGGCCATTTTGTTTCACATTCAACAAGAAACTTAGGCCCAGACATCCAACTATCGCTCTTCAGAAAGGACTCAACCTTGACTCCTCTTGAAGCCAAGTCTGCAGGATTGTTGGACGTATTCACATATCTCCACTGAGATGAGTTGGTCGAGGTAAGTATCTCTGAGACCCGATTTGCAACAAATATCTTGAACCTTGACGTTTCATTCCTGATGTACTTCAGTACCGAGGTACTGTCAGTCCAAAAAATGGACTCCTGCAGTGGCATTTGCAACTCTTTCCTCCACAACTTGTCCATCCTGCTCGCAACCACTGCAGCTGTTAACTCCATGCGAGGGATGGTGATAGATTTCAATGGAGCTACACGTGCCTTTCCCATTATAAAGGCACTATGTGCCTGTCCACAGATGTTATGCAACAACAGGTAGGTCACGGTTCCATACCCATCCTCACTCGCATCTGCGAAGTGGTGGAGCCGAGCAGAAACAACTTGCCCAAAGCTGAGAGGCTTTAAGCACCTTCCAACCTTAAAGTCCTCAAGCCGATGTAACTCATCCAACCAGACCCTCCACTCCTGGGCCACAATGAGGGGCAAGGCATCGTCCCAACCAAGCTGCCGCCTGCACAAGTCTTGAAGGATCCTTTTGGCAGACAACACAACAGGCGCCAGAAATCCCAAAGGATCGTAAATAGAGCTAACAGTGGACAAGATCCCTCTTCTTGTCAGAGGTCTGTCCCGGAGCGTGATTTTAAATTTGAATGAATCTGACTGGACACACCACTGCACCCCTAAGGCTCTTTCCATGGGCAAGATGTCATTATCCAAGTCCAGATCCTTCACCTCCAAGGCTCTTTCCTGTTGAGGTATGGCAGCAATAACAGCACGTCTGTTGCTAATCCATTTAGTGAGCTTAAAGCCTCCTTTAGCACAAAGAGCCCGAAGTTCTCCATAAAGTGAGACTGCCTCCTCTTCCGAACCAACAGACACAAGGCAGTCATCGACATAAAAATTATTCAACACAGAATCGACTGACCTTGGGCTGAACTGTTCCTTGTTGTCATCTGCACACTTTCTCAAGGCGAAACTTGCACAACTCGGAGAGGAGGTGGCGCCAAAAAGATGTGCAACCATTCTATATTCCACCAGATCCTGGCCATGGTCTCCATTAGGCCACCAAAGAAACCTTAAGAGGTCTGCGTCAACACTTGGTACTCTGACCTGATGGAACATGGCCTCAATATCCGCCATCAGTACTACAGGCTCCTTTCTGAATCTCGTTATGACCCCAACCAGTGAGCTAGTCAGATCAGGGCCCTGAATGAGCTGAGCGTTTAAAGATGTTCCCCGGAATGAAGCTCCACAGTCGAAGACCACCCTCATCTTCCTCTTCTGAGGGTGGTACACACCATGGTGAGGTATGTACCATACCCTGCCGTCACAGCGCTCCAGATCCCCGGCCGGGATTCTCTCAGCATAACCCTTACAAATGATATCACTCATGAAGTTGGTGTAGTCAGCGTGGAATGAGCTGTCCCTGTTAAATCTCCTTTTGAGACTCAGAGCACGCTGTTCTGCAACAGTTCTGTTGTTAGGCAATTTGACATCATCTTGTCTCAAAGGTAAGCCAACACTGTAATGACCATCCACCAATCTGGCAGACTTATTAACCAACCTCATGAAATGACAATCTTCCTTTGATAATCCAAGCTGTTCATCCTGTACACATTCAGGGAAATCAGCCTTTGTTTGTTGTCCCCATAATTCCTCAAGTCTTGAAACAGAAATCCTATTGACAGTGGCACATCGCTGCATACAAGCAGCGTCACTGACAAAGTCTCCTCTAAGGGGACCATTTACAGTCCACCCTAACACAGTTTTGACTGCGTATGGACCTCCACTTGCGCTCCGAACGACCTCCCATGGCTCTAGAGCGACAGGAACATTAGTACCAATCAGAAGATCCACCCCTGAATCGATCTCTGAAATTTTCACATGTTCCAGATGTGGCCATCTCTGAACATCTTCATGTCTAGGAATGTTACCTTGATGAACTGGCATGTTCTTTTGAGTGAATATGTCAGGCAGCTCACAGAAACAATCTGTGTCCAATCCAGCCACCTCCAAATCTGACACAATGTGACTATCGACAACTTTCTCCTGACCCATTGTCCGAAGGAGAATGCCTGTTCTTCTCCCTGTGAGATTCAACTTGTTCATGAGCCTTTCAGTGCAAAATGATGCAGAGCTCCCAGGGTCCAGGAACGCATAAGTGATCAATATCTCATCTCCCTTCTTCGACTTCACTTGAACAGGAAGTATGGAGAGTGTACAATCACGATCACCGGCCCCAGTAAGCCCGCTGGATTGTACAGAGATCAAAGCCCTTCCATCGGCTGTCTCTGACCCGACAATAGTCTGCTCTGAAACGGCTTCCTTTTCTTTAGAATGTACATGCAACATGGTAGGATGTTTCAGATTGCACACTTTACAAGAAAGACGCTTGCGACAGTCTTTACTCCTGTGCCCAATGCACAGACAGCCAAAACACACCCCATTCTGTTTCAAAAAAGTCATTTTTTCACTGTATGACTTCCTTTCCAATAGACGACACAAATCCAGGGCATGTCCAGCTCCACAAAACAAGCAGGCCTTTTCCCTCTTGGTACTGGCCTCAACCCTTCGGTCCAACGTAGCGACGGTGGTAGCGAAGCTACTTTCTCTTGCCTTAGAATAAGACTGAGATTTAAAATTCCTCACATCCTTTCTTACTGCTGTTTGAGAATCCTGAATATCTCCAAACAACGGGTCGCTTGCAATCTTTACTTGTTTTTCAATGAATTCAACAATGTCACAAAAGGTTACTCTTCGATGGAATTTGTCCTGTAACTCACAGGCGACGTTTCTCCATCTATCCCGGAGTTTATAAGGTAATTTTTTAACAACTGTTTGCATATTAGCCGTGACATCCAACTCATGCATGGCACCTACCTCTCCCATGGCATTACAGCATCCTCGCAACAAAAAACTGTATGCCTGCAGTGCTTTCACATCCTCAGGTTTCAAAACGGGCCACGTGAGAACCTTATCCATGTAGGCAGAAGCGATTTTTAAAGAATTACCAAAATGTTCTTGCAACAAAGATTTAGCTTTGGCATATCCTTGATCATGGGACATATGTTGACAGCTTCTGACCAGGTCCCTGGGCTGGCCTCTGGTATACTGCTCGAGGAAGTATAAACAATCTTTAGCACTGTGCGTCTTGTCTTCAATGCTATGTTCAAATGCCCTAATAAAGGTTTGAAATTGTAAAGGATCACCATCAAAAATCTGAATGTCACGTTTTGGAAGAAAAAAGAGAGACTGCTGCTCAACCAACAATGATGTAATTTCATTCTGTTTTTCCAAGACTGTTAACAAGCGATTATGATCCATGGTATTCTGCGTCACAGGTGCAGGATTTTCTGAGCTCAACTGAAACTGATGACGTGATTGTGTGCTTTGTATTTTACCTTGTTGCACCTTTGGCTCCAAACCATTTGACCATGTGACTTGTGACTGCAGCTCAATCACTTTCTCCTTAGGTCTCGCATCCAACAAATGTGAACGTGACCGGTCACCTGTTGGAATATACTGAGATGGCTGTGTAGCTACCACAGGCACAAATATCTCAGCATCAACATTCAACGTAGGAGCTCTCCTTTGTTCTCTCTCCAAATATGAGTTCATTCCGTTTCGTTCCGATTTAACACTGGAAACTCTGGAGCCTTCCGAGGCCTTTAACACTTTCACTTTAGCTATTGATGCAGCTATTTCCATATCCAAATCAAGCTGCTCTTTCTTTTTCCTGAGCAGCTCTTCTTGTTCTTCTAAAGCATGTTTGTCCTTTAAGAGGCTTTGGCGAGCAAGAAGGGCCGCCATGTCTGCCTCAGCTTTAATTCGTGCTGACGAGGTGGTTGAAACACAGGACTTACTTCCTGCTAAACTTCTTTTCTTTGAGGTTCTACTTGCAACATTGGAAATGCTGTCCCTCGGTTCAACATCATCTGTCGCTGCAATTCTCACAACATTCTCAAAGTGTTTAGATGACTCATTTCCATTAGCTCCTATGTCAAATGGTTCAACGCAAAGTGGATGTAACTGATGCAAGGTGACAACATCATCTGTGCTCATTTGTGCCACATTTTGATGGGATTCTCTACTTGCATCAGAAAGCCAGCCTTTTACATTATCTATAAAGGTGCTGTTATGCTTAAGTATACTTGAAAACCAGATGTTTTGTTTGTCTTGCTCCTCTTGAGGAAGCAGCTGAATTACAGCTTCGTGAAGTTGGCTTGCATCCTCAAGCAACACAGATAAGTTTACAAGATGAGACTGAACACTTGGAGCATTATCTTCATTTTGCATTAATTCTTTAATTGTCTTTATAGCAGCTTTAATTTTATTAACCTTAGCTTGACGATCAGTTTGAAACGTTTGTATTTGATTTTCCAATGCTTTCACAGAGAGTTTTCTTGTTCGTTTTTCAATTCCCACATCACCATCAGGACATGGAGTAGATCCACTTAAATCCATATTCACTTGTGAATTATCAAAACATCCATGCACAGCCCAAACATTAATCACACACAGCGCTTTAATGGCATAAATGCGTCACAGGAAGCATTGCATACATTTGTGAGATAACGATCATCAACAGGCAAATTGCGTCACGTATTCCCCACTGAACTGCCTATAGAAAACTATCTAAACTCACCCTAGTCTTCTGTGCATACTAGCGGTGGGTAATTATGTACCTAGATACCGTTAGTCTTGAGCCAGACAAAACTGTCTTGGAACGAGAACTACGGCGGCACTCCCGAGCCAATGGCTCCACCCGCTTGATGACACAAAAATAACAAACGGCTGAAAAAACAAAAAACAGTACAACCACCTTATGTGATTATACTGCTAAAGCCTACCAGGGGAAATATTCAATTCGCAAATATGGCCTGTTATGTGTATGTGTGTGTATGCGACCATACCTCCGCTCCAGCTGTGATGAATGAACCCTGAGGGCTGGCAATGAATGAATGAATGAAACCTACTATGGCGATGAATGAACTGGTGCGTAACCGCGCGCTCCAGCTTCCTTGTTTGAAGCGTTCCGAGATGATCCCAGGAATCCGGCGTCAACGAAACTTTCCGCGGATCAACACTTCGGTAACTTTTCTGTTGACAAATGTTGCGGCTAAACTGAGATCACTAAAAAACAATCAGCCGCGGTGGGCTGAACACGGGAGAAATTGTAGACGCGCACACTTCGCTCTTTTCTTGCTCTCAAAGCGCTTTTATTTCCATCTCACGGCAACACACAGAAGCTCCAAATGCTTACAAATGTCCGTGCAAGGTCAATAATGTGAAAGGGAAGCACGATGTAGGTGATAGTGTAGCGGTCAACAGAAAATTTCACCCCCGTGGCTCACCCCACGCCATGTTCAAACGCCAGCTGATGAGACCAGGTGAGCACAATCAAATAACCACGGATGACACACCCACAGTGACACACCCCCATCCATGCGCCAATACGGTGCCCACACACACACACCCCCACACAGCTCCTACAATCACCATCACCATCATCATCATCAAGTGCCCAAAGTTAACTCTGAGCTTGGTGAGCGCTGCTTTAGGAACGTTGCACCTGCTTTAGGAACGCTGCACCTGCTTTAGGAACGTTGCACCTGCTTTAGGAACGCTGCACCTGCTTTAGGAACGCTGCACCTGCTTTAGGAACGTTGCACCTGCTTTAGGAACGCTGCACCTGCTTTAGGAACGTTGCACCTGCTTTAGGAACGTTGCACCTGCTTTAGGAACGTTGCACCTGCTTTAGGAACGCTGCACCTGCTTTAGGAACGCTGCACCTGCTTTAGGAACGCTGCACCTGCTTTAGGAACGCTGCACCTGCTGCTCGGAACGCTGCACCTGCTTTAGGAACGCTGCACCTGCTTTAGGAACGCTGCACCTGCTGCTCGGAACGCTGCACCTGCTTTAGGAACGTTGCACCTGCTTTAGGAACGCTGCACCTGCTTTAGGAACGCTGCACCTGCTTTGGGAACGCTGCACCTGCTTTGGGAACGATGCACCTGCTTTAGGAACGATGCACCTGCTTTAGGAATGCTGCACCTGCTTTGGGAACGATGCACCTGCTTTAGGAACGATGCACCTGCTTTAGGAATGCTGCACCTGCTTTAGGAACGCTGCACCTGCTGCTCGGAACGCTGCACCTGCTTTAGGAACGCTGCACCTGCAGCTCGGAACGCTGCACCTGCTTTAGGAACGTTGCACCTGCTTTAGGAACGCTGCACCTGCTTTAGGAACGCTGCACCTGCTTTAGGAACATTGCACCTGCTTTAGGAACGCTGCACCTGCTTTAGGAACGCTGCACCTGCTTTGGGAACGCTGCACCTGCTTTAGGAACGATGCACCTGCTTTAGGAATGCTGCACCTGCTTTGGGAACGATGCACCTGCTTTAGGAACGATGCACCTGCTTTAGGAATGCTGCACCTGCTTTAGGAACGCTGCACCTGCTGCTCGGAACGCTGCACCTGCTTTAGGAACGCTGCACCTGCAGCTCGGAACGCTGCACCTGCTTTAGGAACGTTGCACCTGCTTTAGGAACGTTGCACCTGCTTTAGGAACGCTGCACCTGCTTTAGGAACGCTGCACCTGCTTTGGGAACGATGCACCTGCTTTAGGAACGATGCACCTGCTTTAGGAATGCTGCACCTGCTTTGGGAACGATGCACCTGCTTTAGGAACGATGCACCTGCTTTAGGAATGCTGCACCTGCTTTAGGAACGCTGCACCTGCTTTAGGAACGTTGCACCTGCTTTAGGAACGTTGCACCTGCTTTAGGAACGCTGCACCTGCTTTAGGAACGTTGCACCTGCTTTAGGAACGCTGCACCTGCTTTAGGAACGCTGCACCTGCTTTGGGAACGCTGCACCTGCTTTGGGAACGATGCACCTGCTTTAGGAACGATGCACCTGCTTTAGGAATGCTGCACCTGCTTTGGGAACGATGCACCTGCTTTAGGAACGATGCACCTGCTTTAGGAATGCTGCACCTGCTTTAGGAACGCTGCACCTGCTGCTCGGAACGCTGCACCTGCTTTAGGAACGATGCACCTGCTTTAGGAATGCTGCACCTGCTTTAGGAACGCTGCACCTGCTGCTCGGAACGATGCACCTGCTTTAGGAATGCTGCACCTGCTTTAGGAACGCTGCACCTGCTGCTCGGAACGCTGCACCTGCTTTAGGAACGATGCACCTGCTTTAGGAATGCTGCACCTGCTTTAGGAACGCTGCACCTGCAGCTCGGAACGCTGCACCTGCTTTAGGAACGTTGCACCTGCTTTAGGAACGTTGCACCTGCTTTAGGAACGCTGCACCTGCTTTAGGAACGCTGCACCTGCTTTGGGAACGCTGCACCTGCTTTGGGAACGATGCACCTGCTTTAGGAACGATGCACCTGCTTTAGGAATGCTGCACCTGCTTTGGGAACGATGCACCTGCTTTAGGAACGATGCACCTGCTTTAGGAACGCTGCACCTGCTTTAGGAACGCTGCACCTGCTTTAGGAACGTTGCACCTGCTTTAGGAACGTTGCACCTGCTTTAGGAACGCTGCACCTGCTTTAGGAACGTTGCACCTGCTTTAGGAACGCTGCACCTGCTTTAGGAACGCTGCACCTGCTTTTAGAACGCTGCACCTGCTTTGGGAACGATGCACCTGCTTTAGGAACGATGCACCTGCTTTTAGAACGCTGCACCTGCTTTGGGAACGATGCAC
The DNA here is from genome assembly GCA_030347415.2 of Decapterus maruadsi. Classification (NCBI taxonomy): domain Eukaryota; kingdom Metazoa; phylum Chordata; class Actinopteri; order Carangiformes; family Carangidae; genus Decapterus; species Decapterus maruadsi. Next base: position 41,191,706 of record CM064885.1, on the reverse strand, counting down.
CTGCTTTAGGAATGCTGCACCTGCTTTAGGAACGTTGCACCTGCTTTAGGAACGCTGCACCTGCTGCTCGGAACGCTGCACCTGCTTTAGGAACGTTGCACCTGCTTTAGGAATGCTGCACCTGCTTTAGGAACGCTGCACCTGCTGCTCGGAACGCTGCACCTGCTTTAGGAACGCTGCTAGTGTTACACCACTGGTTAGGTGTAACCAATCACTGGACTGGTTCCAGCCTGGGGGGGGGGGGTTGAGGGGGTCCAGGCCCAGCAACACAAAGGCCCTGTGGTCCGGCTCTTTGTGGGAGGACAGGAATGTAGCAGCAGCTGATGCTGAGTGTTGTCACAGTCCACCACAGTCCACTAGAGTCCACTAGAGTCCACCACAGTCCACTAGAGTCCACTAGAGTCCACTACAGTCCACCACAGTCCACCACAGTCTACTAGAGTCCATTACAGTCCACTAGAGTCCACTACAGTCCACTACAGACCACTAGAGTCCACTAGAGTCCACCACAGTCCACTAGAGTACACTAGAGTCCACCACAGTCCACCACAGTCCACTAGAGTCCACTAGAGTCCACCACAGTCCACTGCAGTCCACTGTAGTCCACTGCAGTGCACCACAGTCCACTAGAGTCCACCACAGTCCACTGCAGTCCACTGTAGTCCACTACAGTGCACCACAGTCCACTACAGTCCACCAGAGTCCACTACAGTCCACCAGAGTCCACTACAGTCCACCAGAGTCCACTACAGTCCGCTACAGTCCACTACAGTCCGCTACAGTCCACCAGAGTCCACTACAGTCCACTACAGTCCACCAGAGTCCACTACAGTCCACCAGAGTCCACTACAGTCCACCAGAGTCCACTACAGTCCGCTACAGTCCGCTCCAGTCCACTACAGTCCGCTACAGACCACCAGAGTCCACTACAGTCCACCAGAGTCCGCTCCAGTCCGCTCCAGTTCGCTACAGTCCGCTCCAGTCCGCTCCAGTCCACCAGAGTCCGCTCCAGTCCGCTCCAGTCCGCTCCAGTCCGCTCCAGGTGTAAACAGCTGGCTGTGAAAGGCTGATGGATTAAAGGAATGCTGACAGAGGAAGAGACGTGTCGTCCTCCTGGGCCGCGTCCTAATCCACCACTAATCACTGAACTACGTCACCTGTGATTCAGCAGCTTTCACACACAGAGGGGGGGGGGGGGGGGGGGTGGAGGGGGGGGACGTTACAGCCACCTGAGGTAAGACACACCGGTGGTTTTACAGGACCGGCCTGTCCAGTCTACCATCCAGTCCCTGTTACAGGGTTTTCCATGGAGTTCCTCCTCAGTGGATGTGAGGCTCTAAGGACAGAGGATGTTGTTATTATGGGATGTGAAGCAGTAGTTGCTACCGGCTGCAGGCTGCGTGTCTCCATTCAGCTCAATGACAGGTTTAATCATGTTGTTTTGCAGCAGCGACCAGCTCACCCCCCCCCCCCCCATAGAAACACTCAGCACTAGAAGCTGGAGTATGAATGTTGGGTGAACTGTCCCTTTAATGACACGACTAGTCAACTGTATAATGCTATGCAGCTACACTCGTCTCTCTGCGTGTGGTGTTTACAACATGGACGTATGGACAACGTAACGTTACATCTCTGATACGTCACTGACCCAGATCTTCTCCATCTGATTCTGATCCTTTGAAAATTCCATGATCGACCCCGATTCCGATCCCGTGATGGGATGGGGGGCGTCCCTAGTTGTAGAGGTTGGGACGGGTTCAGTCGTTATAGGACTCGGCTCTCAGACAAAGGAAGCTCCACCATGAGTCCTGGTTAAATCCAGCACAGAGCTGAAAACATGGAATGCTCCTTTAAGCAGGAAAGTGGGTCAGCGGGCGGCGGACGCCCCGTGGGAACGTCGACTGTGTGAATGGGATCAGTGCAGCAGAAGAAGAAGCGCGACCAAAGAGATCAGAGACGTGCAGCGGAAACTCAATCTGGTCCACATCAAAGACGATTGGAGGTCAGGCGTAACCCGGGGAAACGGGAACGTCTCCAGGTCCAGGTCCAGGTTCAGGTCTGGACCAGGTCCAGGTCCAGGTCCAGGTCTGGACCAGGTCCCACTCACAGACCCACTAGTGAAACAACCACTCACTACAGACGATGAGCAGAGAGCACATGACCAGAGCTCGGCCAATCAGGGCTGAGGATGTGATGACCTCACTGTGTCTCAATGATGACCTCACTGTGTCTCGATGATGACCTCATTGTGTCTCAATGATGACCTCATTGTGTCTCAATGATGACCTCATTGTGTCTCGATGATGACCTCACTGTGTCTCGATGATGACCTCATTGTGTCTCAATGATGACCTCATTGTGTCTCGATGATGACCTCATTGTGTCTCGATGATGACCTCACTGTATCGCTATGATGACCTCACTGTGTCTCGATGATGACCTCATTGTGTCTCAATGATGACCTCACTGTGTCTCAATGATGACCTCATTGTGTCTCAATGATGACCTCACTGTGTCCTGGTCCACTCAGCACTGACGTCCCTTTAGCTGTTAGCTTAGCATTAACCCTCCTGTTGTCCTTTCTCTGTTCAATTCCTACACCCTTCCTTCCTTCCTTCCCTTTGTCCTTCCTTCCTTCCTTCCTTCCTTCCTTCCCTTTGTCCTTCCTTCCTTCCTTCCCTTTGTCCTTCCTTCCTTCCTTCCCTTTGTCCTTCCTTCCTTCCTTCCTTCCTTCCTTCCCTTTGTCCTTCCTTCCTTCCTTCCCTTTGTCCTTCCTTCCTTCCTTCCCTTTGTCCTTCCTTCCTTCCTTCCCTTTGTCCTTCCTTCCTTCCTTCCTTCCTTCCTTCCCTTTGTCCTTCCTTCCTTCCTTCCTTCCTTCCCTTTGTCCTTCCTTCCTTCTTTCCCTTTGTCCTTCCTTCCTTCCCTTTGTCCTTCCTTCCTTCCTTCCTTCCTTCCTTCCTTCCTTCCTTCCTTCCTTCCTTCCTTCCTTCCCTTTGTCCTTCCTTCCTTCCTTCCTTCCTTCCTTCCCTTTGTCCTTCCTTCCTTCCTTCCCTTTGTCCTTCCTTCCTTCCTTCCTTCCTTTGTCCTTCCTTCCTTCCTTCCTTCCTTCCTTCCTTCCCTTTGTCCTTCCTTCCTTCCTTCCCTTTCTCCTTCCTTCCTTCCTTCCTTCTTTCCCTTTGTCCTTCCTTCCTTCCCTTTGTCCTTCCTTCCTTCCTTCCTTTCCTTTGTCCTTCCTTCCTTCCTTCCTTCCTTCCTTCCTTCTTTCCCTTTGTCCTTCCTTCCTTCCTTCCTTCCTTCCTTCCTTCCTTCTTTCCCTTTGTCCTTCCTTCCTTCCTTCCTTCCTTCCTTCCTTCCTTCCTTCTTTCCCTTTGTCCTTCCTTCCTTCCTTCCTTCCTTCCTTCTTTCCCTTTGTCCTTCCTTCCTTCCTTCCTTCCTTCCTTCCTTCCTTCCTTCCTTCCTTCCTTCTTTCCCTTTGTCCTTCCTTCCTTCCTTCCTTCCTTCCCTTTGTCCTTCCTTCCTTCCTTCCTTCCTTCCTTCCTTCCTTCCTTCCTTCCTTCCTTCCTTCCTTCCTTCCTTCCCTTTGTCCTTCCTTCCTTCCCTCCTTCCCTCTGTCCTTCCTTCCTTCCTTCCCTTTGTCCTTCCTTCCTTCCTTCCTTCCTTCCTTCCTTCCTTCCTTCCTTCCTTCCTTCCCTTTGTCCTTCCTTCCTTCCTTCCTTCCTTCCTTCCTTCCTTCTCTTTGTCCTTCCTTCCTTCCTTCCTTCCTTCCTTCCTTCTCTTTGTCCTTCCTTCCTTCCTTCCTTCCTTCCTTCCTTCCTTCCTTCCTTCTCTTTGTCCTTCCTTCCTTCCTTCCTTCCTTCCTTCCTTCTCTTTGTCCTTCCTTCCTTCCTTCCTTCCTTCCTTCCTTCCTTCCTTCCTTCCTTCCTGCAGTCAGACCTGGACCGCCACAGCTGAGCAGCTTCATGGAGGTCAGAGGTCACATGACCACGGTGCCAGCCAATGAAAACGTCCGGTTCTGTTTAAACAGCTAAATCTGGGTCAAATGTTTTACTTGAAAAAGTTACATTTGAAACTGAAATTTCAAGTTTTGATCTTGAATTTTGAAAAACACATAATTATTAATTTCAACTCTGGTTCTGTTGAATGAACCGTTTATTTTCATTTCACTTTCACATGTTTTGATATTTGTTCCTTTCACTTTTATCTTTTCACATTCAGATCTTTGTTGTTTTTTCTCTGAACCTTCGTCTCCGACACAAATGAAACATTTCAAAGAAAAACAAAGATCTGCAAGGATAAAATACGCAACTGAAACAAACAGGATCCCGAACATCAAAACATATGAATTCATTCAACAGAATCACAGAGTTGATCATAATTATAAAAAAACGTTACGTACATTTATTTTATTTTAAATATGTTGATGTTTTTTTCAAAATTCAAGATCAAAACTTGAAATTTCAGTTTCAAATTTTACTTTTTCAAGTAGAAACCATCTGACCCGGATTCAGCTCCGTACCAGGTGGTTCCCATGGAGACCGCCTCCTCGTCCTGGTTCAGTTCTGACCCCAGATCAGATCAGATCTGATAGTTTTAACTCTTTCATTCAAACAATCACAAGTAAAGAAACGTCTCTATGTTTACGTTGACGCGGAGCAGAAAGACCAGGACCAGAACCAGGACCAGGACCAGGACCAGAACCAGGACCAGTACCAGGACCAGAACCAGAACCTGAACCAGGACCAGGACCAGAACCAGAACCAGAACCAGAACCAGGACCAGAACCAGGACCAGGACCAGAACAACATTCAGTTTAACTGTTTACATGTCATTTTACTGTGGACCGGCTGAAGTAAAGGGCTATTCATCTCTGTGAAACCAGGGGGGGGGGTCAGGGGTCTGATGAGTGAATCATCATGTTTGACCTTCAGTCAGCTGATCTCAGGTCAGATACAGATGACAAACATCAGAGGAATCTATAGACCAGCTGGAGCCTGGAGCGACACCTGAGTGCGCGTGCGCGTGCATGTGTGCGTATGTGTGCGGGGGGTGGTGGGGGGGTGGGGGTCAGGTCACGATCGGAACCCGGTCTGAACCCGGTCTGGACCCGGTCTGGAGCCGGTCTGGACCCGGTCTGGAGCCGGTCTGGACCCGGTCTGGAGCCGGTCCTGGTCTCCCCGACCCCCCCAGCAGCAGCATCGCTGTAATCTCATCATGAGCTTCAGCGCCGCTGCCTCCGCTCAATCCCCGGTAAACAGCTCAGAGCCCGGGACCTGGGTCTGGGTCTGGGTCTGGGTCTGGGTCTGGGTCTGGGTCTGGGTCTGGGTCTTACCGTCGGAACATCGCCTCCATGTCCTTGATCTGCTTGCGGGAGAACTCCTTGAACTCGGTGTAGGGGTTGAAGACGCGCGTGGGCCGGGGGGCGGCGGTGCCCTCGTTGATGTCCAGCCTGCGGGTCAGCTTGGCGGACAGCTCGGATGCAGAGTCTCCGCAGGCTGCAGCCTCGGCCTCCCGGGCTCTGGGCTCCGGTCTGGACTCCGGTCTGGGTTCTGGTCTGGGCTCCGGACCGGGATCCGGTCTGGACTCGGCCTCCTGCGTAGCGGCGAGCCGCGACTGCAGCTTCCGAGCCAGCTCGTCGGATGCCATGGTGGTGGTGGTGGTGCTGCTGCTGCTGCTGCTCTGACGCTGCTGCTGCTGCTCTGAGGCTGCGGAGCGACGACACGAGCCACGGAGGATTAATGAGGACCAGGCAAGCTGCTGCTGCACGCGCTCACACACTTCCGGCCCGGCCTTTCACAATAAGAGGCTACAACTAACACAGTTCACTGTTGTGCGGCTGCCTGGCTCCTTCACCAGGTTAAAGGGATATTCCCACCCAACAGCATCATAACAACATCGTCTGACCTCTGACCTCTGACCCTCACATGCACTGAGGAGAAACCGGGAGAAGGACAGAGGAGACGAGGAGAGGAGAGGGAGGAAAGGAAGAAAGGAGGAGAGGAGAGAATCAAACCTGTGAGTCATTCAGCAGGGAATGCTTTTATTCTGAAAATACTCATATCATCCTGACAATGACGTTTCCGTTTTGGCGAACCTTCCTTCAAAATAAGAGTCTCGGATGTAACGTTCATCACACTGCGGTTATTTAATACTGATGATCAAAACACAAACCACACGTCATCAACATGTTTGTGTGACGTCATTCCCAGCGGTAAACCCAGTGTAACCGTCAGGTGTTGTTGGAGCCAGCAGGTGTTTGTTCTTATAAACAATTGTACACAGAACAGCAGATGCTGCAATATGTATGTCATCAAAAATAAATAAATAAATAAATAACAGTGAATTAAGGTTATTATTTGTGTAAACATAACAAAGGGAGGGAAATAAAACCATTAATAAATAAAACGACAGGGAAGGAGAAGAAAAAACAAACAAACAACCAAAACACAAGGATATAGAATGTAAATAAAAGCCAGCTGTGTTTTCTGTTTCTGTCACGACCTCTGACGTCACAGAAACCTGCTGCACGTGAACCGGCGCGCGTCATCAGCCGCTCTCTTTTATTTTGAAGGAGTCCGTGTGTTTCCGGCTGCTGCAGAAGCGGAACAGTTAGACACGAAACCTGTAGACCAGGACCAGACCGAGCAGAGACCAGGACCAGGACTGGGACTAACACCAGGACCA
>CM064885.1:41080025-41175025 GCA_030347415.2 Decapterus maruadsi | reverse complement strand
CTGGTACTAGTACACAACATGTAGTAACCAGCAGCAACATGTTCCTGCAGGTCAGAGCAGCTCAGCAGGCGGAGGCCGACTGACCTGGAGGCTGTCGCTGCTGCTGGTACTAGTACACTGGTACTAGTACACTGGTACTAGTACACAACATGTAGTAGTCTCCACCTGTGAGTAACTCAGCAGCAGTTCATTCAAAGTATACAGTCTATGGCTGTGACCCCCCCCCACACACACACACACACACGCACACACCACCCCACCCCCCCCTGCATGCACGCTGGCTGCGTGGTTCGTCACAGAGCAGCAGTTTCCCTCCTGGCGGCGCCGCTGCAGCTCAAAACTAGTGCCACAGTGCTGCAAGTTAAAGGTGCATTCAGTCAAATAAAAACAGTGCTGCAAGTTAAAGGTGCATTCAGTCAAATAAAAACAGTGCTGCAAGTTAAAGGTGCATTCAGTCAAATAAAAACAGTGCTGCAAGTTAAAGGTGCATTCAGTCAAATAAAAACAGTGCTGCAAGTTAAAGGTGCATTCAGTCAAATACAAACAGTGCTGCAAGTTAAAGGTGCATTCAGTCTCCCTAGTCAGAGTTAAATGCTACTCTATAAAAGTGTGTCTGGTCAGAACCAGAACCACAACCAGAACCACAACCAGATCAGTGTGTGTGTGTAAACTCCAGAGTGTCCAGGCTGCTGCAAAGTGGGGGGGTGGGGTTGTCGTGGAGTAACGTGAGACGGTTGCGTGCTTCTTGTGGCTGCATGTTTAAATGTCAGACATGTCAGTGAACATGCCCCGGGCTGCCCCGCCCCCACCCTCCCCAGCTGCTGCAGGATGTGTTCACTGACTTCACTGTGTTCACTGACTGTGGGAATAAGCAGCTTCGTGTTGTGTTCACTGACTGTGGGAATAAGCAGCTTCGTGTTGTGTTCGCTGACTGTGGGAATAAGCAGTTTCGTGTTATGTTCACTGACTGTGGGAATAAGCAGCTTCGTGTTGTGTTCACTGACTGTGGGAATAAGCAGCTTCGTGTTGTGTTCACTGACTGTGGGAATAAGCAGCTTCGTGTTGTGTTCACTGACTGTGGGAATGAGCAGCTTCGTGTTGTGTTCACTGACTGTGGGAATAAGCAGCTTCGTGTTGTGTTCACTGACTGTGGGAACTTTGTGTTGTGTTCACTGACTGTGGGAATGAGCAGCTTCGTGTTGTGTTCACAGGCAGCTGGGTCAGCTGGTGTCAGTGTGGAGGAGGAGGAGGAGGGTGGATGTGTCCTTCCTCTCAGCCCCCCCCGGCCTGCAGCTCCGGACCTATTGCTGCCCCCCCCCACAGCCACAGCCAGACCCAGGTAACTGCCCCACGCTGATGGCTACAGGTAATCTATGAAATATGGACGGCAGTAGGAACGTGAGTATCAACGTGAATCTGACAGTGTAACGACCGTTTGACCATAATACGTTCACTACGATGGTCTTATGTGCACGTTGTCACACAGTAATATCTGTGATGCTGATCTTTTTGGAAGCTGCTCGGCCGGCACATTGTGTTCAAGTTAATGAATCTTTTATGACAAAAACCTTTATGACAGTAAACGAACAATGTGATTCACCTTCAATACCCACGCTCCTACTGCCGTCCATATTGTCCATATTTCATATCTGTAACCATTAGCAACAAAACCAATAGTAACCCCATGCAATAGAACATTTTTTTTTAATTAAATTTTTCATAAGTACATATAGACAAAAACGCAGACACCACACAGCGACAATAACAACAACAAAACAAAACAACATCACAGAAAAAGGGGGGATATACAGTGCATACAAAGTCAAATTTCAAAACAAAAAAAAAAGGTTCAAGAAACAAAAGCGAGACCACAAGGTCCTTCAAAATACAATTTGCGATGTCAACAGGCACCTCCGCACCTGCTCCCAGATGACCCCGGTCCCAGACCCAGTGTCATTCAGTGTATCTGCCACCCGCTCCATACCTAGGAGGTTCAAAAATTCAGAAACCCATTCCTCCAATGAAAAACATCCTGGTCTGTGAATTTTCCAGTTTGTCAAAATCAATCGCTTCACAGCCAAGAAGGCCAAACCGGTTATCCTCCTTTGTTCTTTTGTTTTCAACTGAGCATCTCTGTGTCCCAACAGACACACAGCTGGACGTGGTATAAGCTCAACATTAATAAATGTTGAAATTAATTTACAGACTTCTGTCCAAAAACACTTAATTATAGGACATTGCCACAACATATGAACCAGCGTTCCAACCTGTCCGCAGTTACGCCAACAAAGGTTCGAGACACTGGGATCTATCTTTTTAAGTCGAGAGGGAGTGATGTATGCTCTATGGAGAATTTTCAACTGGATTACTCTACCTCTGACTGACTTTGAAATGGATTTGATGTCACGCCAGATGTTTTCCCACTCTGCAAAAGTAAATTGGACCCCCAGATCAAGTTCCCATTGAGACTGAGTTTTTATGTTAGGGTTTGTAGAGGAGTGTAGCAAAAGATTATATAAACCTGAGACTACTCCTCTACTTGATATTAAATATGAAATATTCCTTGGAGCTTAGTGAACATTAGAACATTAAGGCTAACACTACCCCCCCCCCCCGGTGTCAGACCCCCTGCAGGTCCACCGGAGGAAGCTGCAGCTGTGGTTCAGCCACCTCCCCCAGGAGGAGAAGCAGTTTGGAGGCTACTTCAGCCCAGAGACCATGCACGTGGACCCTCTGATGGTGGAGAGGACGGCCGAGGACCGGGTGGGCCGGCTCAGCCCCCCCCTCCAGAGCCAGACCCCCTCGCCGTCCGGAAGCTCCTTGTCCGTGGAGCAGCTGTTCCAGTCCCCCGATGGCGCCGGGAACCGGGGGCGGGGCCTCAACGTGCTGCTGTACGGCGCCGTGGGAACCGGGAAGAGCACGGTGGTCCGGAAGATGGTGCTGGACTGGTGCAGCGGAACCGGCCTGAACCGGTTCAAGCTGCTGCTGCCCTTCTCCTGTGAGGACCTCAGTCACCTGTCCAGGTAAGAGCCAATCAGGTCGACCGCTCAGGAGCCAATCAGGTCGACCGGTCAGGAGCATCGTGTCGCTGTAAACCAGGGTCATGATGTCAGAGCCAGTTCATTAACAGGAAAGAGTTCAACTTGTAACCAGAAAAGGAGCCAAAGTACTGATAACGTGGGTGTGATATGAATACCAGCAGGTCATCGGCATAAAGACACACCTTATGTTCAGAACCATTCCTCAAAATACTTTACAGGAACGTCGCCAATGGTTCTATTTCCAGATAAAAAAGTAAAGGACTTAAAGGACACACTTGACGGGTTGCGATTATTGTGAATTGGTAAGAACTGAAGTAATTTTATCAATGCAACGAAGACTGGGTCAAAGAGCTGTAAACAAATACCTCCACTCCACACGGTCAAAAGCCTGTTCGGCATCCAGAGACGAGATGCATTCAGGGGTCTCATCAAATACACGAGGAATATTACAATAGGAATGACGGTTTTAAATGAAACCTGTTTGGTCGTCTGATGTAACTGATGGTAGAATATTCTCTACATCCTCTGTCATAGTGATCAAACATCTAAACATCGTGACTCCTGAATGTGATCTGTGGTGTCAGACTGTTTTTAGAGAAATGAGCCAAACCACCTGAGTAACAGTAACCATGGTGACGCTCCCCCCTCCCCCACAGAGCGGCCTCCCTGAGGGACCTGGTGAGCAGGAAGTACGTCCACCTGAGGGGACACCCCCTGCTGAGCGGCGAGGGGGCTCAGGACGTGCTCTTCCTCTTCAACGGGATGGAGAAGATGAAGCTGGACTTCCGTGTGGGATCCACGGAGCTCTGCAGCGACCCCGACGAGCCGCTGCCCCCCGCCGTGCTGGTGGTCAACCTGCTGAGGAAGTACCTGCTGCCCGAGGTAAAGACGCTCAGACCGCGCCCGCCACGACCACACGGCGACCGGGAGTCGCGTCAGAACAGACACGACCATCGATGGCGGACGCCGTGTCCGAGGGAGCAACTGTAGTTGTTGTTGTTAGGTCTCAGGTTACAGGTCAGAGACGACGCTCTGTGACATCACTGTGACATCACTGTGACATCACTGGTAAAGATTCGAGGGTTTTAGCGGCGTTTTGAGATCGACCCACTGGGACCCGTTTCCAGAAAATAGCCTTTAACTCGTTGCGTGCCAACAACGTAAAATAAAGTTTTTGGCACTTGATGAGTTAAAGGACTTTTGAATAATTATTATCCATCCATCTTCCTTGGCTTCATCCGGATACGGGTCGCGGGGGCAGCAGCCTGAGCAGGGATACCCAGACTTCCCTCTCCCCAGACACGTCCTCCAGCTCTTCCGGGAGGATCCCAAGGCGTTCCGTGTCAGTAGCATTGAGGAGGTCCTTGAAGTATTCCTTCCACCACCCGACAATATTCCCAGTCGAGGTCAACATCCCCCCCCTCCACTGTAAACAGTGTTGGTGGAGCCATGCTTCCCCCTCCTGGGGCGTCAGATGGTTTTCCGACCGGTAGTCCTCCTCCATAGCCTCCCCGAACTTTTCCCAGACCCGAGTTTTTGCTTCCGCGACCGCCCGGGCTGCCGTCCGCTTGGCATCAGCTGCCTCAGGAGTCCCCCTAGCTAGGCAGGCGGACTTCCGGTGTCGACCACCGGGTTCCGGAATTACCACCGTGAAAGGCGCCGGAGAGCTTGTGGCCACAGCTCCAGACGGCCGCGTCGACAATGGAAGTGGAGAACAGGGTCCATTCGGACGCAATGTCTCCAGCCTCCCTCTGAATCCGGTCACAGCTCTCCCGGAGGTGGGAGTTGAAGACCTCCCTGACAGGGGATTCCGCCCGACGTTCCCAGCAGACCCTCACGATACGCTTGGGTCTTCCAGGTCTGACCAGCTTCCTCCCCCGCCAGCGGATCCAGCTCAGCACCAGGTGGTGATCAGCTGACAGCTCCGCCCCTCTCCACCTCTCAACTAGCTGAGACTATTTCCCTCCCAGACACAGAAACTAGAGACATTCCATGTCCCCAAAGCCAGAGTCGTTGTCCAGGGATTGGGTCGTCGGGGCCCCCACCGCCGGCTCCCACCCAGAGCGTAACGCACCGACCCCTCATGGTCCTTCCTGCGGGTGTTGGGCCTACTGGAAGACGGGCTGGGCCCCGACCCCAGGCCTGGCTCCAGGGCGGCGACGTGAACTTCCTTTGTATCACTTTGTTCATCGGAGCGTTGGAACCACTCGTCACCTTGGACCAGTGTTCCCTGGGAGACCCTACGGGGGCATTAAGACCCTACGGGGGCATTAAGACCCTACGGGGGGCATTAAGACCCTACGACATGGCTCCGACCCTACGGGGGCATTAAGACCCTACGGGGGCATTAAGACCCTACGGGGGCATTAAGACCCTACGGGGGCATTAAGATCCTACGGGGGCCTCACCATGTGACCTCACCCTGTGACCTCACCCTGTGACCTCACCCTGTGACCTCACCATGTGACCTCACCATGTGACCTCAGCATGTGACCTCACCATGTGACCTCACCCTGTGACCTCACCCTGTGACCTCACCATGTGACCTCACCATGTGACCTCACCATGTGACCTCACCCTGTGACCTCACCATGTGACCTCACCCTGTGACCTCACCATGTGACCTCACCCTGTGACCTCACCATGTGACCTCACCATGTGACCTCACCCTGTGACCTCACCATGTGACCTCACCCTGTGACCTCACCCTGTGACCTCACCATGTGACCTCACCATGTGACCTCACCATGTGACCTCACCATGTGACCTCACCCTGTGACCTCACCATGTGACCTCACCATGTGACCTCACCCTGTGACCTCACCCTGTGACCTCACCATGTGACCTCACCATGTGACCTCACCCTGTGACCTCACCCTGTGACCTCACCATGTGACCTCACCCTGTGACCTCACCATGTGACCTCAGCATGTGACCTCACCATGTGACCTCACCATGTGACCTCAGCATGTGACCTCAGCATGTGACCTCACCCTGTGACCTCACCATGTGACCTCACCCTGTGACCTCACCCTGTGACCTCACCATGTGACCTCACCATGTGACCTCAGCATGTGACCTCACCATGTGACCTCACCCTGTGACCTCACCCTGTGACCTCACCATGTGACCTCACCATGTGACCTCACCATGTGACCTCACCCTGTGACCTCACCATGTGACCTCACCCTGTGACCTCACCCTGTGACCTCACCCTGTGACCTCACCATGTGACCTCACCCTGTGACCTCACCATGTGACCTCACCCTGTGACCTCACCATGTGACCTCAGCATGTGACCTCACCATGTGACCTCACCCTGTGACCTCACCATGTGACCTCAGCATGTGACCTCAGCATGTGACCTCACCCTGTGACCTCACCATGTGACCTCACCATGTGACCTCACCCTGTGACCTCACCCTGTGACCTCACCATGTGACCTCACCCTGTGACCTCACCCTGTGACCTCACCCTGTGACCTCACCATGTGACCTCAGCATGTGACCTCACCATGTGACCTCACCCTGTGACCTCACCCTGTGACCTCACCATGTGACCGCACCATGTGACCTCACCATGTGACCTCACCATGTGACCTCACCCTGTGACCTCACCCTGTGACCTCACCCTGTGACCTCACCATGTGACCTCACCCTGTGACCTCACCATGTGACCTCAGCATGTGACCTCACCATGTGACCTCACCCTGTGACCTCACCATGTGACCTCACCATGTGACCTCAGCATGTGACCTCACCCTGTGACCTCACCATGTGACCTCACCCTGTGACCTCACCATGTGACCTCACCCTGTGACCTCACCATGTGACCTCACCATGTGACCTCACCATGTGACCTCACCCTGTGACCTCACCATGTGACCTCACCATGTGACCTCACCATGTGACCTCACCCTGTGACCTCACCATGTGACCTCACCCTGTGACCTCACCCTGTGACCTCACCATGTGACCTCACCATGTGACCTCACCATGTGACCTCACCATGTGACCTCACCATGTGACCTCACCCTGTGACCTCACCATGTGACCTCACCATGTGACCTCACCATGTGACCTCACCCTGTGACCTCACCATGTGACCTCACCATGTGACCTCACCATGTGACCTCACCCTGTGACCTCACCATGTGACCTCACCATGTGACCTCACCATGTGACCTCACCCTGTGACCTCACCATGTGACCTCACCCTGTGACCTCACCCTGTGACCTCACCATGTGACCTCACCATGTGACCTCACCATGTGACCTCACCATGTGACCTCACCATGTGACCTCACCATGTGACCTCACCCTGTGACCTCACCATGTGACCTCACCATGTGACCTCACCATGTGACCTCACCCTGTGACCTCACCATGTGACCTCACCATGTGACCTCACCCTGTGACCTCACCCTGTGACCTCACCCTGTGACCTCACCATGTGACCTCACCATGTGACCTCACCCTGTGACCTCACCATGTGACCTCACCATGTGACCTCACCATGTGACCTCACCCTGTGACCTCACCATGTGACCTCACCATGTGACCTCACCCTGTGACCTCACCCTGTGACCTCACCATGTGACCTCACCATGTGACCTCACCATGTGACCTCACCCTGTGACCTCACCATGTGACCTCACCATGTGACCTCACCATGTGACCTCACCCTGTGACCTCACCCTGTGACCTCACCATGTGACCTCACCATGTGACCTCACCCTGTGACCTCACCCTGTGACCTCAGCATGTGACCTCACCATGTGACCTCACCCTGTGACCTCACCCTGTGACCTCAGCATGTGACCTCACCATGTGACCTCACCCTGTGACCTCACCATGTGACCTCACCATGTGACCTCACCTGTGTTTCCAGGCCTGCATCCTGGTCACCACCAGACTGTCTCTGTCCCTGACCCGTGGACCGGATCCCCTTGTCTCTGTCGTCCCTGCTCAGTCTCTGTCCCGACCCTGACTCTCTCTGGCAGCGAGCTGTCTTCACCAGCCGGCTGCTGCAGCAGAGCGGGGGGGTGGGGGGGGTGGGGGGGGGCCGGGGGGCGGAGGCTCTGATGGAGCTGCTGTACCTGAACCTGCAGAGGGAGAGCCAGCTGGCGGCCGCCTGCTTCCTGCCGTCCTACTGCTGGCTCACCTGCGCCACCTTGCACTTCCTGCACTTCACCGACGCCGGCGCGCCCATCCGCACGCTCACCGGCATCTACACCAGCTTCCTGCGCCTCAACTTCGGGGGCGAGGTGCTGTCCCTGTCTCTGGAGCTGGGCTGTCCCTGTCTCTGTCCCTGTCCCTGTCTCTGATGCTGTACGTCGTGCGGACCCTCGGCAAGATGGCGTTCGAGGGCGTGAGCCGCAAGCGCACGTCGTTCTCCGGGAAGGACCTGGAGCAGTGGATCGGCGGGGAGACGAAGACGGACGAGGAGCTGCGCCAGCTCGCCATGTTCCGCACCGACGTGCTGGACTTCTTCCTGGCGCCCTGCGTGTCTCTGTCACTGTCCCGGAGGCCCTGACTGTCTCTGGAGCTGCTCGTGTCTCTGTCCCGTCCCCGCCATGCAGGAGTACCTGGCGGCGCTCTACGTGGTTCTGGGAGAGAACAAGTCGGCTCTGGAGAAGCTGAGCAGACGCGTCTCCGTGGCGATCGGCCAGGCCGGCGACGACGTCAACGCCCTCATCACCATCTTCTCCAAGTTCATCCCGCTGCGCATCTTCGCCGTCTTCAACCTCCTCAAGCTGTTCCCCCGGCTCTACGAGAAGATGAGCGGCCGCAACCGGGGCGCCATCGCCAGGACGATGGCGGCGGAGATGTTCCGCAGCGAGGACAGCTACAACGAGGACGTGCTGGACCAGGTGGAGCAAAGCCTGCTGGGAGTCCACGGGCCGCAGCCGCAGCAGCGCAGCGAGGCGCAGCCCTTCGAGCTCTACCCCATCTTCATGGGCGGACTGTTGCATTATGGGAACCGCGTCCTGCTGCAGCAGCTGGGCTGCAGCATCCAGAGCAGCACGGTGGCGCAGATCACACGGGCGCTGCGGAAGCACCTGGTCCGAGGTAACGCACACACACAGACAGACAGGGAGACACAGCCGGGGGTTAAAGGGACAGTGCAACATTTTGTCAAATTGCCATGCCTTGTTTTAGAGGGAAACACAGAGACTGTTGATGAACAACTGTCCCTGAAGGCAACACGCATCAGAGGTTTATCATGAATTAACTCAACCTTGTCTCTGTCTCTGTCCCTGGACCGTGTCTCTGTCCCTGGACCCTGACCCTGTCCCTGGACCCTGGACCCTGTCCCTGTCCCTGGACCCTGTCCCTGTCTCTGTCCCTGGACCCTGTCCCTGGACCCTGTCTCTGTCCCTGGACCCTGTCCCTGGACCCTGTCTCTGTCCCTGGACCGTGTCCCTGTCTCTGTCCCTGGACCCTGTCCCTGGACCCTGTCTCTGTCCCTGGACCGTGTCCCTGTCTCTGTCCCTGGACCCTGGACCCTGGACCGTGTCCCTGGTCAGAGCTCAGTAAGCCCCAGCCTCCAGAGGAGATGATGGACCTGCTGGTCCTGCTCTACGAGTTCCAGAACCCCAGACTGACGGCCGAGGTCCTGTCCTCCATGAGGACCATCCGTCTGTCCAACGTCCGCATGACGTCCCTCAAGTGCTTCGTCCTGAGCGCCGTGCTGTCCTGCTGTCCCGCCAGGTGACCTCACCTGTCTCCTAACCCTCTGTCCTCTGTCTCCTAACCCTCTGTCTCCTAACCCTCTGTCCTCTGTCTCCTAACCCTCTGTCCTCTGTCTCCTAACCCTCTGTCTCCTAACCCTCTGTCTCCTAACCCTCTGTCCTCTGTCTCCTAACCCTCTGTCTCCTAACCCTCTGTCTCCTAACCCTCTGTCCTCTGTCTCCTAACCCTCTGTCCTCTGTCTCCTAACCCTCTGTCCTCTGTCTCCTAACCCTCTGTCTCCTAACCCTCTGTCTCCTAACCCTCTGTCTCCTGACCCTCTGTCCTCTGTCTCCTAACCCTCTGTCCTCTGTCTCCTGACCCTCTGTCTCCCCTCTGTCTCCTGACCCTCTGTCTCCTAACCCTCTGTCCTCTAACCCTCTGTCTCCTAACCCTCTGTCTCCTAACCCTCTGTCTCCTAACCCTCTGTCTCCTAACCCTCTGTCTCCTAACCCTCTGTCCTCTGTCTCCTAACCCTCTGTCCTCTGTCTCCTAACCCTCTGTCTCCTAACCCTCTGTCCTCTGTCTCCTAACCCTCTGTCTCCTAACCCTCTGTCCTCTGTCTCCTAACCCTGTGTCCTCTGTCTCCTAACCCTGTGTCCTCTGTCTCCTAACCCTCTGTCCTCTGTCTCCTAACCCTCTGTCCTCTGTCTCCTAACCCTCTGTCTCCTAACCCTCTGTCCTCTGTCTCCTAACCCTCTGTCTCCTAACCCTCTGTCCTCTGTCTCCTAACCCTGTGTCCTCTGTCTCCTAACCCTGTGTCCTCTGTCTCCTAACCCTCTGTCCTCTGTCTCCTAACCCTCTGTCCTCTGTCTCCTAACCCTCTGTCCTCTGTCCCTGCAGCTACCAGCTGGAGGACCTGGACCTGTCCTCGTGTCTCCTGACCCATGAGCTGCTGCAGATGCTGTGGCCGGCGTTCAGACACACGCGCGGCCTCAAGTGAGTGAGAGCCGACAGGAAGTGTGTGCATGAAGCCTGTGTTGTGTTGTGTTGTGTTGTGTTGTGTTGTGTTGTGTTGTGTTGTGTTGTTGTAACCATGACGATGTGTAACTGACAGCATGCGGTTGATGCATGTTGTGACTGTTGTGTGTCTGTGTTGTCAGTCTGCAGTTCAACAGTCTGGGTCCAGAGTCCTGCCTCCTGCTCCGAGACCTGCTGCTGCAGCCCAAGAGCCCAATCACATCGCTACAGTAAGGCCACGCCCCCTTCGTGTCTGTAAGGCCACGCCCCCTTCACGTCTGTAAGGCCTAACCCTCCCTCTGTCTCCTAAGGACACTGTCTCCTAACCCTCTGTCCTCTGTCAGTAAGGCCTCTGTCTCCTAACCCTCGTGTCTGTAAGGCCACGACCCTCTGTCCTCTGTCTCCTAACCCTCTGGCCTCTGTCTCCTGACCCTCCCTCTGTCTCCTGAGGCCACGTCCTCTGTCCCGTCAGTACCAGCTGACACGCCCCCTTCTCCGTCAGTAAGGACACGCCCCCTTTGTGTCTGTAAGGCCACGCCCCTTCGTGTCTGTAGAGGCCACGCCTGTGTTGTGTTGTGTCTGTAAGGCCACGCCCCCTTTGTGTCAGTAAGGCCAGCCCTTCACGTCAGTAAGGCCACGCCCCATCGTGTCAGTAAGGACGTTCGTGTCTGTAAGGACAGTCTGCAGTTCATGTCAGTGGGACACGTCCCTCCTTCATGTCAGTAAGGCCACGCCCCCTTCGTGTCTGTAAGGCCACGCCCCCTTCGTGTCTGTAAGGCCACGCCCCCTTCATGTCAGTAAGGCCACGCCCCCTTCGTGTCTGTAAGGCCACGCCCCCTTCGTGTCTGTAAGGCCACGCCCCCTTCGTGTCTGTAAGGCCACGCCCCTCATGTCTGTAAGGACACGCCCCCTTCGTGTCTGTAAGGACACGCCCCTCATGTCTGTAAGGCCACGCCCCCTTCGTGTCTGTAAGGACACGCCCCTTCCAACAACTCCACAACGCTCTGGTGGACAAGTTGTGACCTGCACATTCACCACGCTATGAGATAATAACACAACGTTACCACACAGAGTTGTTTTAGAGGGAAATACAGAGACTGTTGATGAACAACTGTCCCTGAAGGCAACGTGCATCAGAGGTTTATCATGAATTTCCCTCTAAAACAACTCTGTGTGGTAACGTTGTGTTATTATCTCATAGCGTGGTGAATGTGCAGGTCACAACTTGTCCACCAGAGCGTTGTGGAGTTGTTGGATTGTGTATTTGATGAGTTTGATGAGGGAAACCAAGAAATCCCATAATGAGCCTCCGTAGCGTAGCTCTGAGCAGCTCACGGCTCTGCTCCACCGTTCTAAAAACAGCTTGCATCAACAATTAAAGGTAACGAACCTACTGCTATGACTATAGGGGTTATGGTGATGGGACAGTTTGACTAAATGTTGAACTGTCCCTTTAATAAACGGTTTCATATATATACAGATGTGTTTCCTGGGTAACCCTGACCCTGCAGATGTGTTTGAGGTGTGTGGGAGTTTTGAAGACTTTCAGACTAACGACTGTTCTGTGTTGGATCAGAGTTGTGTTTCCATGGTAACAGACCAGCTAGTCCAGCGTGTCGTCTGTCTCCGTGTCCTCAGGCTGTGTGACAACCCGCTGCTGGACTCTGGACTGTGCCGTCTGCTGGAGGCGCTGCCGGAGAGCGGCGCCCTGACGCACCTGTCGCTGATGCACACGGGCGTGGGCGACCACGGCGCCCGGCAACTGGCCCTGAGCCTCCAGCAGCACCCGGGCCTCCAGGAGATCAACGTGGCCTACAACAACATCGGGGACAACGCCGCGCTGGCGCTGGTGGACGCCTGCAGGGAGCACGCCAGCATCCACACGCTGCAGTGAGCGCACACACACTGCAACACACACAACACACGACACACACGACACACACGACACACGACACCAAACCTTCCACTAATGTGTCAACAACGTAAAACAACGCAGCTTCAGGTTTCTGCTCTGCAAATTTATGCAAATGAGTGCATATTTCATCAGATATTCCCTCATTTACATATTTAAACATTAAACTATTTAAAACTTTACGCTTTAGTGTCTCCCCTTAACACAGTAAAGGGTGCTTCCACTCTATACAAATAAATCAATAAAATCAATAAATCCTGATCAAACCAGCAGCTCTTAACGCGCGGTGGTTCCATACGGAGACAAACTGTAGAATAAAAACGGTTCATAAATAAACTAAAGCGCTACATTCACAGTGTTTGCGTATAGAAATAATACAACTATACAAAAAAGGTCAAACCGGTCAAATGAATAAAACCTACAGTTCTGCATGTTGTAATGTTTAATGAAACGTGTGTGTGCAGCCTGTACCTGAACCCTCTCAGCGACGTGGGGAAGCAGTCTCTGTACGTCCGTGGCGTTCCCAGCAGCCCCGGCGGCAGCGGGCGGCGGGTGAAGGTCCTGGCCTCGGTCACCGAGGGCTCGGACCTGTCGGAGGACTGGCATCCCATCCTGCGCGTGATCCAAGAGAACGCCGCGTCCTGGGACCGCACACGGGTCCAGCAGCAGCTCAAGGTACAGTCAGACATCCCATAATACAACAACCAGGGCTCATTATCCAGTCAGACATCCCATAATACAAACACTGTCAACAAGGCAGAAGCATCATGGTTATAAACACGCCATCTCTGACCCGCCGCAGGTTTTCCTCCGGGACCTGGACTGGGGCCGGCGCCAGCAGCTCAGTCTCTGGAAGAGGCTGCACTTCCGCCGGGTGGAGTCTGGCGTCAGACGGACGCTGAGGATGCTGGAGAGGGACAAGCCGACCCCCCCACCCAGCTGACTGGTTGACCCCCCCCCACCCAGCTGACTGGTTGACCCCCCCCCCCCAGCTGACTGGTTGACCCCCCCCCCACCCCCCCCCACCCAGCTGACTGGTTGACCCCCCCCCACCCACCCACCCACTCCAGTCAACAGCTGGCAGCGTCTGAATGTAGACGAACCAACAACAGAGTGAAAAATAGGAATAAACAATAAAAAGATAGAAAATGTGTGTGAATGCTGAAAGCAGCTGAAAACTGGAATAAATGAAAATATGAAACGATTCAAAGTGGACAGTCAGGTTTAAGTCCCATAATGCAACTGGACTGTGCTGCTCGCCGCCACTTCCAGGTTCTCTCCTCACTGACCTGAGTCCTGTGTCGGGATCTGGATCTGGATCTGGATCTGGATCTGGATCTGGTCCAAGCTCACACATTTCATTCTCAGCAACTTTTTTTTATGAAAAATGTATGAAAATGTTTCAAATTGAAAATGAAATATAATGAAAAGTTTGTATCTCCAGTGTCTTCACTTAGTTATGAACATGTTAAAAAAGGTAGATGTTAGTGATCTGGATCTGGATCTGGATTTGGTTATAGCTCCATACTGGATAAAGGTGGATTTGTTAAAGCTCCATACGGCATAAAGGTGGATTTTCACCTTCAAAGGTAGATTTTTTTATAGCTCCAAAATGTATGAAAATGTTTCAAATTGAAAATTAAATATAATGAAAAGTTTGTATCTCCAGTGTCTTCACTTAGTTATGAACATGTTTAATGTCTTTGACGTAAAAAGGTAGATGTTTGTGTTAAAGCTCCTTCAAAATAAAGGTAGATGTTTGTGTTAAAGCTCCTTCAAAATAAAGGTAGATGTTTGTGTTAAAGCTCCTTCAAAATAAAGGTAGATGTTTGTGTTAAAGCTCCTTCAGAATAAAGGTGGATGTTTGTGTTAAAGCTCCTTCAAAATAAAGGTAGATGTTTGTGTTAAAGCTCCTTCAAAATAAAGGTAGATGTTTGTGTTAAAGCTCCTTCAAAATAAAGGTAGATGTTTGTGTTAAAGCTCCTTCAAAATAAAGGTAGATGTTTGTGTTAAAGCTCCTTCAAAATAAAGGTGGATGTTTGTGTTAAAGCTCCTTCAAAATAAAGGTGGATGTTTGTGTTAAAGCTCCTTCAAAATAAAGGTAGATGTTTGTGTTAAAGCTCCTTCAAAATAAAGGTGGATGTTTGTGTTAAAGCTCCTTCAAAATAAAGGTAGATGTTTGTGTTAAAGCTCCTTCAAAATAAAGGTAGATGTTTGTGTTAAAGCTCCTTCAAAATAAAGGTAGATGTTTGTGTTAAAGCTCCAGAAAATAAAGGTAGATGTTTGTGTTAAAGCTCCTTCAGAATAAAGGTAGATGTTTGCATTAAAGCTCCTTCAAAATAAAGGTAGATGTTAGTGTTAAAGCTCCTACAAAATAAAGGTGGATGTTAGCGTTAAAGCTCCTTCAAAATAAATGTAGATGTTTGTGTTAAAGCTCCATACATTATAAAGGTAGATGTTTGTGTTAAAGCTCCTTCAAAATAAAGGTAGATGTTTGTGTTAAAGCTCCTTCAAAATAAAGGTAGATGTTTGTGTTAAAGCTCCTTCAAAATAAAGGTAGATGTTTGTGTTAAAGCTCCTTCAAAATAAAGGTAGATGTCCATGTGTAGTGTGATTATAAAGCAGCTCTAGGTTCTATATTAATACTGTGAAAGTATCAAAGCCTCAGTCACAGAGAAATGTTAAAGCCTGGATTCAGAAAATAAAGCTGTACAGAAATGGTTTGTGACTTTAAAGCTCCTTCAAAATAAATTTAGATTTGATTTGTTACCAAGCGGCGGGATATTCAAAAGTCCGAGCTCCGTGTGCGTGTTTAGACGTTTGAAACGGATGACAGAAGTATCAGTGGCTTTTAGATACAGGTTGTAGAATAAAGCCTCATTGTCCAATAAAATAGATGTTTGATTTACTCAAAAATAGAATTTTGCACAAAGTTTGGCCTACAACGTCTGATAGATGAGTTTTTACACTTTATGACCCAGAGGCTCAGATTCAGTTTTCTTTTCTGTACACATTTAAAACCAGCCGTTGGGACTTCCTGTCACTTTGTGATGTCACAACTAAGCCCCGCCCACTGGACCATCAGTCACCTTGTTAATGTCAACCAGGGCAGTAGAAGTGGATGAAGAGGGTTGTTGCCAGCTTTTTAACTCCTGCAGAGTTTTTAGGTCTGAATAACAGTGAGCCAATCAGAAGAGAGTCTCAGAGCGTCCTGTCCTCTGATTGGCCGGCAGCGGCCTGTTGTTACCAGAGCCACTGTCTCAGCAGCCAGTGAATGTTTAACCAGGTGCTGCCGCAGCGTCTCACCTGCCTGAGCCTGCGTGGCCAGTGGACTTCGTCCGTCCAGCGTCTCGGTCTGAGCGGAGACACTCCAGGACGCCATGAGCTCATCCACAGGTACGCCGCCGCCAACGCCACCGCCACCGCCGCTGCTGCCACCGCTACTGCTGCTGCTGCTGCTGCCACCACCGCTTCACTTCACATGATTTGACTATTCAAACTTGAAACTGCAGCGTGTTGACAGGAGTCAGCTGAGAGAGACGCTCCAGGTGTTTGGGCTGAGGAGGGGGAGGGGGGGGGGGAGCTCAGGTGAGACAGACTGCATTAGTGTTTATGACTGAGTCTCTGCTGGGGGGCAAAGGTCTGACAACACACACACACACACACACACACACACACACACACACACACAGAGATATATCTATGTTAGAAAGGTGGAGGAAGGATATACTCTGTGTGAGGTGGGGGGGGGTCTGTGGGGTGGGGGGTGGGTCTGTGGGGGGGAGGGGGGCTGTGGGGGGGAGGGGCGTCTGTCACTGTTGGTGTCAGAAGGAAAAATGTGGTGAAACAGGAAGTTGTTAATGAGCAACCAGGTTCCACCTGCAGCTGCAGCTCAGTAGGAACGGACAGTAACTCCAGTCCCTTAGCCCTGGTCCTGGTCCTGGTCCTGGTCCTGGTTCTGGCCCTGGTCCTGGTCCTGGTTCTGGCCCTGGTCCTGGTCCTGGTCCTGGCCCTGGCCCTGGTTCTGGCCCTGGCCCTGGTCCTGGCCCTGGCCCTGGCCCTGGCCCTGGCCCTGGCCCTGGTCCTGGTCCTGGTCCTGGCCCTGGCCCTGGTCCTGGTCCTGGTCCTGGTCCTGGCCCTGGTCCTAGTCCTGGCCCTGGTCCTGGTCCTGGTCCTGGTCCTGGCCCTGGTTCTGGTCCTGGTCCTGGTCCTGGTCCTGGTCCTGGCTCTGGCCCTGGCCCTGGCCCTGGTCCTGGTCCTGGTCCTGGTCCTTCCTGTGTGTATTGGACAGAAGAGCAGCGCTGCCTTCACATGAAGTTAACGTGGTTCTGATCCAGGATCTGTTCTGATCCAGGATCTGTCTCTGGTGAGTCCAGCCTGTCTTCTGTGGTTTCCATCAGGTCTCATCTTTTGACGTAAACTATTGGTTCTCAAACTGTTTCACATCAAGGACCCAACATGGAGTCCAGCCTGTCCCTCTTCACTGTGGTTTCTATCAGTGGTGCAGGGTAAACTATTCAGGTTCTCAAACTGTTTCACATCAAGGACCCAACATGGACTCAGATTAGACCCCATGGTGGTGATGATGATGATGATGATGGTGATGATGATGGTGGTGATGAAGATGATGATGTCACTGTCCTCTGTGCAGTTTCACCTTCAACCCTAAGGAGGGCATCGATAATCCAGCTCTGGTCGCAGATGATCCAGGTAAAAACTGCTCATGCTCACCTGTCAAAGCTTTCTTCTGGCCCCTCCCCCTTCCTTCTGACCCCGCCCCCTTCCTTCTGACCCCGCCCCCTTTCTACTGGCCCCGCCCCCTTTCTTCTGCCCCCTCCCCCTTTCTACTGGTCCCGCCCTTCCACTGACTCCGCCTCCTTTCTTCTGGCCCCTCCCCCTTCCTTCTGACCCCGCCCCCTTTCTACTGGCCCCGCCCTTCCACTGACTCCGCTTCCTTTCTTCTGGCCCCTCCCCCTTCCTTCTGACCCCGCCCCCTTTCTACTGGCCCCGCCCTTCCACTGACTCCGCCTCCTTTCTTCTGACTCCGCCCCCTTTCTTCTGGCCCCTCCCCCTTCCTTCTGACCCCGCCCCCTTTCTTCTGGCCCCTCCCCCTTCCTTCTGACCCCGCCCCCTTTCTACTGGCCCCTCCTTTCTTCTGACTCCGCCCCCTTTCTACTGGCCCCGCCCTTCCACTGACTCCACCTCCTTTCTTCTGGCCCCTCCCCCTCCCTCTAACCCTACCCCCCTCTCCGTTGACCAGAGCTGGATCACGGCCTGGTTCCCAGACTGCTCCATCTGAAGCGCCTGGAGGGCCAGAGCTTCGGCTTCTACCTGCGGACGCACCTGAGTGGGCGGGGCTTAGAGGTGCGGGAGGTGGATCCGTGGAGTCCTGCGGAGCAGAGCGGGCTGAAGGACGGAGACCGGGTCCTAGAGGTCAACGAGGACTTTGTGGACCACGTGGACTTGGACAGGGTCAGTGTCTCTGGTTTATTCTGGCGCCTGATTGGCTGCTGCGTCCTGTCACATGACCGCTGTGCGTTGACCTGCAGGTGGCGAGGAGGATCCAGTCCTGTGGGTCGCACCTGTTCCTCCTGGTGCTGAGGCCTGACGAGTACCAGCAGGTCTGTTCCTGATCCGTACTGATCCGCATTGATTCTGACTGACACTAAACTGGACCACGGACCGCCAACACCAGAAATACACTAACAATCAATGGACGTTTATGCAGTATCAGTGGGTATACTGCAGTATTTATGCAGTATCAGTGGGTATACTGCAGTATTTATGCAGTATCAGTGGGTATACTGCAGTATTTATGCAGTATCAGTGGGTATACTGCAGTATTTATGCAGTATCAGTGGGTATACGGCAGTATTTATGCAGTATCAGTGGGTATACTGCAGTATTTATGCAGTATCAGTGGGTATACTGCAGTATTTATGCAGTATCAATGGGTATACTGCAGTATTTATGCAGTATCAGTGGGTATACTGCAGTATTTATACTGAGTATACTGAGTGTCACATAGACTACACCACTGGTTCACAGGCAATTCAGCTTCAGCTCAGCCATGTTATTATGGGATGTCTGGAGGTCGTTCCACAGGTCCAGATGATCTAGATCAGTGTTCAGGGTCGTTGTCCCCTCTTGGGTTCAGGTCCAGATGATGGTTCCAAGGTGTTCCAGACCAGTTCCAGACCAGGTCCAAAGTGTTCCAGACCAGGTCCAGACCAGGTGTTGTCCAGACCATGATGCTTCTTCAAAGGTGTTGTGGCGTTCCAAGGTGTTGTAGCGTTCCAAAGTGTTGTGGCGTTCCAAGGTGTTGTAGCGTTCCAAAGTGTTGTGGAGTTCCAAGGTGTTGTAGCGTTCCAAGGTGTTGTGGAGTTCCAAGGTGTTGTAGCGTTCCAAGGTAGAGTAGAGTAGAGTAGAGTAGAGTAGAGGATACTTTATTCATCCCAAGGAGGGAAATTCAAATTAGTCCAGTAGCTTATACGAGAATGACACAGAAAAAAAATAATAATAATAAAAAAAAAAATATATAAGGTGTTGTAGCGTTCCAAAGTGTTGTGGCGTTCCAAGGTGTTGTGGCGTTCCAAAGTGTTATAAGAAAGAAAGATGGAGCAGGGCCTCTGGATGGAGCAGGACCGCTGGATGGAGCAGGAACCGCCAGGTGGAGCAGGGCCACGGGATGGAGCAGGACCTTTGGATGGAGCAGGAACCGTCAGGTGGAGAAAGGTCACCGGATGCAGCAGGACCACTGGATGAAGCAGGAGCGATGGTGAAGGGGCAGCTGGGTGGATCAGGATCATTGGTGGAGGGGCCAAATCATTTTGCTGATCTGCCCCACGACTATATTCCTCCATCTTGCAGCAAGGAGAGAGGAGCCGTCCAACCAGTCAAGGTGCCATGAAGTGTTGTGGCGTTCCAAAGTGTTGTGGCGTTCCAAGGTGTTCTTTGGCAAACTGGAACCGTCAGCGCTCATCAGCTGCACTGGGGTTTGATTGGCAGCTTCAGTGGAACAGGAAGAGTTTAGGAAAGCCGTGATGAGCTGATCAAACTGCTGATTGGTCGTCGTGTGTCTCCGCCCCCAGGCTGCGTCCATAGGGCTGGACCTGAGGACGCTGGCCCGGCTTTCCAAGGGGGACGGCTGGTCCAGACCCAGACTGTGTCACATTAACAGAGACCCGGACCGAGGCCTGGGGATGAGCGTCCTGCTGCAGGACGGTAAGACCGCTCCACTCGTTACCAACTGGACTACCTGCACCAATCACGTCCTGTCAATCAAACCTGACCTCTGACCTGTCAATCAAACCTGACCTCTGACCTGTCAATCAAACCTCCTGACCTCTGACCTGTCAATCAAACCTCCTGGCCTCTGACCTGTCTATCAAACCTCCTGACCTCTGACCTGTCAATCAAACCTCCTGACCTCTGACCTGTCAGTCAAACCTCCTGACCTCTGACCTGTCAGTCAAACCTCCTGACCTCTGACCTGTCAATCAAACCTGACCTCTGACCTGTCAATCAAACCTGACCTCTGACCTGTCAATCAAACCTCCTGACCTCTGACCTGTCAATCAAACCTCCTGACCTCTGACCTGTCAATCAAACCTCCTGACCTCTGACCTGTCAATCAAACCTGACCTCTGACCTGTCAATCAAACCTGACCTCTGACCTGTCAATCAAACCTCCTGACCTCTGACCTGTCAATCAAACCTCCTGACCTCTGACCTGTCAATCAAACCTGACCTCTGACCTGTCAATCAAACCCGACCTCGTCAGGGCTTTATGGCCATACGCGCTAGAGCTCATGGGAAATGCAGTCTTCATTCTGGCCAAACGCCACCGCTGCTGTCCGCGGCGGTCGCCAGAATCAACACTGAATGAAAGTTCTTTGTAGAAACTTTAAAGGAACTTGGGGCAGGATCAAGAAACTAGTCTCATTAGTGACGAAGTAAACTAACAATGTTTATTTTAGAGTAACTTTTGCATATTATATTTATGCTTTTTAGGACTTTGCTGGCCGTAGCAGAATCCATCACAACCCAAACACTAGTTTGGATCCACCGCGCTCGTCTTCCTCTCGTATCCAAGTCCAAAGCCGCCGAGGACATTGTATAAAGAATGTGAAGTTAGGTCACGCCACGGGACGTTGGGCGCCATCTTTGGAGGATTGCGGATCCTCGTCCCCCTGAAAAAAGTTCCCAAAGTCGCTTCAAAGTAATCATGGTGGGATAGTACTGCTGCACAATAGTAGTATATGTACTAATACGAACAACGAGATGTCTGGATAAGTCAGTGGAGGGAGTAAATCTGGCTCTTAATAAGTTGTAGTTTTTCTGTTTACCTTTGTTTCTGTTAAATTTGACTTCATCCTTCGTTTCCCTTCCTCTTATCCATTTCTTTTTCTTTTTTGTCCGTCTTCCTCATTTCTTTTTCTTTCTCTTTTACTTCTTGCTCGTTTTCCTCACTCCGTTTACGTTCCTCCAAAGATGGCGCCGACGTCCCACAACGCCAAAGCAGCGTGATGTCAGCTTCACATTCTCTATACGCAGGACGAAGCGCGTTGCAGCACAGTCTGTTGAAGGCAACAGAGAGATCCGCCTCGTCACCCATCGCCGTTACAACACTTAAAGCAGAAGTAAGCGATGCGGTGGTTTTGGCTAACTTCCTGTTAGCAGTCCTCGCCCTCGTCCCTACGTCGCCGCACGCACACACACAGAGGACCGCCCCTTTATGCCGTTCTCTCTCCTCATTGGATGAAGGTTGTAGGATACAAGGACAGTTTCCTCCTGGGTGTACAGCAGAGTGACCGACAGACCAAACGCTGTCGAAGGTAGAACTATTTAAGACTTAGATTAACATTAACATTACGCTAACTTCTGCTTTAATACATGTTTACTTTTTCACAAACCTCAAGTTCCTTTAACTTGTTCCCACACGTGGCTGTTCAGTCAATCAATAGTCAATCGATCGATCCGTTAAGGAGACACAGCTGTTTATGATCCATGGCTCCATCTCCTAACTGATGATGATGATGATGTCAGCAGTGTGGGCGTGTCCTCAGGTCAGAAGGGTCACTACCTGGTGACCACGGTGGGCGGCGGCCCGGCAGAGAGCGCCGGCGTCTGCAGCGGAGACAAACTGATCTGGGTCGATGGAGCCGTGACGTCATCGCTCACTCACTCCACCCTCAACAGAATGGTACGGTCTGGTCTGAATGGTACGGTCTGGTCTGAATGGTACGGTCCGTTCTGAATGGTACGGTCCGTTCTGAATGGTACGGTGCGTTCTGACATGAACTGCGCCTCGCCTGGAAGGTTGGCGAGAGCAGGCGGCAGCAGCAGGGGGTGGTGACAGAAAGTTGCAGTCAAGTCCGGTTTGAATGGTCAATACAAACAGGAAGTCACCAAAATATATATTACGCTGTACTGGAAGTGTCCAATAAATAACAATATAGTTCAGAACAGAAGTTTGACTCTGTGTGAATGTTTTCTAGCAGTAAAACATGAGATTCATATAATCTAGCATTATACAACAACACGTAGTGCTTGCAGTCCAAACTAAGAGCCAATCAGCTCATGATCCGGTCTGTGTTCCCATCATGCCCGGAGGCTTGCAGAGCGGTTGCAGTCGGTGGAGAGCAACTCGGCGCCTGGCTCAGCCGCACTTGATCTCGTGAGGTTAGTTTTGTGTCCATGACGTCAGAGCAAGTCGGGAGCAAGTCGGCTCTGATGTCATGCATTGTGCGCTGGTCAACGATAGGCCTGGCCTCACGAGATCAAGGTCTGGTCTGAAGCCAGGTCTGGTCTGAATGGTCCAGTCCGTTCTCCACCGACTGAAACGGTCCGGTCTGAAAGTCCCTCTGGGCATGATGGGAAACAGTCCGGATCATGACGGTCTGGCTGATTGGTCTGAATTAGTTTGGTCTGAAGCGGTCTGGTCTGAATGTTGTTGTATAATGCTAGATTATGTGAATGGTACGGTCTGGTCATGTTTTACGGTCTGGTCTAGAAAATATTCACACAGAGTCAAACTTCTGTTCTGAGAACTATATTTGTTATTTATTGGACACTTCCAGTACAGCATAAAAAATATATATTTTAGTGACTTCCTGTTTGTATTGACGGTCTGGTCTGGAAACGGTCTGGTCCGACTTGACTGGTCCAGTTTTCTGTCACCACCCCCTGTCTGAATGCCGTCCGTTCTCGCCAACGGTCTTCCAGGCGGTCTGGTCTGAATGGTACGGTCCGGTCTGTGTTTGTCTGAACTGCTGCTCTGCATCCCAGTGGGATGAATAACATCTGGATGTTTGTCAGTTGAAGAGGGGCGTTGCCTCGGTGACGGTGCTGGTCGTGGACCGGGACGGCGAGGCGTCCTACGTCAGGAGGAGGATTCCCATCATGCCCCTGGTGGCCCAGAGCCGCTCCCTCCCCCACGCCGCCAAGACCCTGCACCTGGTCAAAGGTCCAGACGGGTTCGGCTTCCTGCTGAGGCAGGAGAGGCTGGCGGGCTCGCCACGCACAGGTGAGACCGACCGACAGGTGAGACGACTGACCGACAGGTGAGACCGACCGACTGACCGACAGGTGAGACGACTGACCGACAGGTGAGACGACTGACCGACAGGTGAGACCGACCGACTGACCGACAGGTGAGACGACTGACCGACAGGTGAGACGACTGACCGACCGACAGGTGAGACGACTGACCGACAGGTGAGACCGACCGACTGACCGTCAGGTGAGACCGACCGACCGACCCGGCCTCGCCGAGAATATGACTCGGCGAGGCCGGGCGAGAGAATTAATGCTCGTCGTAAATGTAAACACACTAACGTCAGCGCGTCACGTGCAGCACCACGCCGCTCCGACAAACACTACCGCGGCAAAAAAAGAGAGAAAAATAAACTACCGCCGCTACGTCTTTTTGTTGCCTACGTTACCGCTCTATAGTCGGGTTAATATCAACACCTATGACTGTGTGGGTTAAATGGTGGATAATGGCGGTCCAATGGTCCGACGGTCCGATGGTCCGATGGTCCGATGGTCCGACGGTCCGATGGTCCGACGGTCCAACCCCCCCCCCCCACCCCCTCAAAAAAAAAAGTGGATTTGCATGATTTACGAGGGTCGCATTTTCATGTCTAAAAATCCGGAAAAATCACATCCCTGCCCTCTCTGTCCCAGCCCACGTGCTGCGGGAGGTGGACGCAGGAAGTCCGGCGGAAGGCGCGGGGATGGAGGACGGAGACCTGCTCCTCGCCGTCAACGGGGAACCGGTGGAGACGATGGAGCACGAAGACATCGTCCAGAGGATCCGACGCAGCGGGGACACGGTCGTCCTCACCTCCATGTCCATGGCGGGGAGACGCTTCTACAGACAGGTGGGCGGAGTCAGGACCAGGTGGGCGGGGCCAGGACTGGAGGTGGGTGGGGTCAGGACCAGGTGGGCGGGGCCATATCAGAAGTGGGTGGAGTCAGGACCAGGTGGGCGGGGCCATATTAGAAGTGGGTGGAGTCAGGACCAGGTGGGCGGAGTCAGGACCAGGTGGGCGGGGCCAGGGCTGGGTGGGCGGGGCCATATTAGAAGTGTGTGGGGTCAGGACCAGGTGGGCGGGGCCATATTAGAAGTGGGTGGAGTCAGGACCAGGTGGGCGGGGTCAGGACCAGGTGGGCGGGGCCAGGGCTGGGTGGGCGGGGCCATATTAGAAGTGGGTGGAGTCAGGACCAGGTGGGCGGGGCCAGGGCTGGGTGGGCGGGGCCAGAGCAGAGCTGGACAGGTGTCTCTAACTCTCTGTCCTTCTGCAGTTGGACATTTCTCCTCTGCTGTTTCATGACGGGTGGCGTCTGGACAGGAAGCAGAGCGAAGCCCCGCCCACTGCGCCCATACAGGGGGCGGGGCCAGACCAGACAGGAGCCAATCAGGTACGACCTGCTGCTCACAACCACTTCACACCTGGTTCGTTTGCTTTGTTCCGATTCAGTAACTGAACCGACACAACGGTTGCATCATTGTTTTGAGGTCATTTGTGTTCCCATGGTAACGGTCCCAAACGCCACATGCGAACAAACTCTTCTCTCATTGGTCAGAACTCTGACTTGGAAGGAGGAGGTTACCCGGGAAAAATAAAAACCATGGAGGAGAGTTCTCAACGGGCCGGAGAATTAAAACCCAACCCGGTCCGAAGCGCGGTGGAAGACCAGAACAGATCAGAACCGACCCGGTCCTGGTCCTGATCCGGTCTGACCCGGTCCTGGTCCGGTCTGGAGGTTCCTATAGAACGAATCTCCTTGTTGTTTACAACGACTTCCGGGTAGAAAACCAGCATTCGAACAACAGTGACGGACGAGAGTTTCGCTATTTAGTGTGGAAGCTGAAAGCTTCCACAGTGTTGTTCTTCTGGTCGGCCATTTTGTTTCTTTATACTTATTCTTATGTCTTCCGCGCACCTAACTACTCCTTCATACTTTGTGCTGTTTCAACAATTCATATATCAAAATGTGCAGCTTCTTGAATACTTTTATGCTATGACTTTTCTCTTTCATACTATTTATACTTTTTACAATATTTAACTTTTTCTGCAATTCAGCTGAAATCCTACTCTGCTCTGCTCTCCTCTGTGTAGTGCATGAAATTCACCACCTGTCTCTGTCTGACCAACTCTGTCTGTAGTGTAGGGGTTAAGGTGCCTGCTTTGCAACTCATAGATTCCTGGTTCAAATCCCAGTTGTGTATTGTTGTTATGTTGTGTTGAATTCGGCTCCCCTCCGTCACCACCTTGGTTTCAGGTGGTCGTTAAGAGACACAGTGATTACATTTGCTTGGTTACAGGTGTTTGTTATCACATTGATCAGTGTCACATCAGCATCAGTATGCTCTCTGTGGCATTCCATTACCAACTCTGGTGGTACACTAGGGGTTAGTGTACCTGCTTTACAACACAAAGATCCCTGGTTTGACTCCAGGATAGGTGATGTTGTTATGTTGTGTTGAATTCTGCTCCCACCTCCCACTTTCAATTGGTTTCAGGTGGTCGTTAAAAGACACAGTGATTACTGGTGCCACAATTACAATCCATGACAACATTCCACAGTGTCTGCTCTCTGTGGTTCCTCAAAATCTCAACTCTTTCAACTTTAACCAATACCACTTGGTCTGGTCACATGAGCAAACTTGATAATGCACTGTTATTATTGATTTGCACTGGAACTTTGAACACAGCAGAAAAATGTAAAGCGCTTAAATGATTCTTATGCATAATTTCTTGTCCTGCGCTGCCCCCTGTGATCAGTGTGCTCTCTGTGGCGGAGTGGTAGAGTAAATGGTTAGAGATCATGAGGTTGTGGGTTCAAAACCAGCCTCTGTCATGTTGTTTCAAGCTTTCTTGCTTTCTTTCCATCTAACTAAATGCAAAGTCTCTGTCATGTCACATAGTATCTTGACTTTTCATTCAAACTATTCAGCTGTCATTGGACAGTCTTTGAATCTTGACAGTATAAAGCTGGGTACAAGTCAGGTCCTCTGTAGCCATGTGGTTAGTGTTTCAGACTATCACTGACAAGGTCATGGGTTCAAATCCTCCCTTGGACATGTTACTTGCATGTCTACGTCAACTTATCCAGCAATGGCTTTCAGCTTCCACACGCATTTTCTGCAGGAAATGCTGTTTCTAGTTTTTCATGTCACTATATCTTTGTTTAGACTAATCTGATGTTTGTAAAGTCTATAAAACCAATGATTGGACAAACATCACTATTTACGTCTGCACATTTGCTTTCAGCATTCACACTATTGCTCTTCGGGTCGGCCATTTTGTTTCTTTATACTTATTCTTACGTCTTCCGCGCACCTAACTACTCCTTCATACTTTGTGCTGTTTCAACAATTCATATATCAAAATGTGCAGCTTCTTGAATACTTTTATGCTATGACTTTTCTCTTTCATACTATTTATACTTTTTACAATATTTAACTTTTTCTGAAATTCAGCTGAAATCCTACTCTGCTCTGCTCTCCTCTGTGTAGTGCATGAAATTCACCACCTGTCCTCTTACCAACTCTGTAGTGTAGGGGTTAAGGGGCCTGCTCCGCAACTCACAGATTCCTGGTTCGAATCCCAGTTGCGTATTGTTGTTATGTTGTGTTGAATTCTGCTCCCCTCCGTCACCTTCAGTTGGTTTCAGGTGGTCGTTAAGAGACACAGTGATTCCATTTGCTTGGTTACAGGTGTTTGTTATCACATCGATCAGTGTCACATCAGCATCAGTATGCTCTCTGTGGCTTTCCATTACCAACTCTGGTGGTAGACTAGGGGTTAATGTACCTTCTTTACAACACAAAGATCCCTGGTTCAAATCCAGGTTGGGTAATGTTGTTATGTTGTGTTGAATTCTGCTCCCCTCCGTCACCTTCAATTGGTTTCAGGTGGTCGTTAAGAGACACAGTGATTCCATTTGCTTGGTTACAGGTGTTTGTTATCACATCGATCAGTGTCACATCAGCATCAGTATGCTCTCTGTGGCATTTCCATTACCCACTCTGGTGGTAGACTAGGGGTTAATGTACCTGCTTTACAATGCAAAGATCCCTGGTTCGAATCCAGGATGGGTGATGTTGTCATGTTGTGTTGAATTCTGCTCCTCTTTGCCTTCAATTGGTTTCAGGTGGTTGTTAAGAGACACAGTGATTACTTGTGCCACAATTACAATCCATGACAACATTCCACAGTGTCGGCTCTCTGTGGTGACTCAAAGTCTCAACTCTTTCAACTTTAACCAATACCACTTGGTCTGGTCACATGAGCAAACTTGATAATGCACTATTATTATTGATTTGCACTGGAACTTTGAACACAGCAGAAAAATGTAAAGCGCTTAAATGATTCTTATGCATCATTTCTTGTCCTGCGCTGCCCCCTGTGACCGGCAGAATTAACCTCCCCTTCTCTGCCTTCAATAGGTTACAGGTATTTGTTATCAGGGTGCTCTCTGTGGCGGAGTGGTAGAGTAAATGGTTGGAGATCATGAGGTCATGGGTTCGATACCAACCTCTGTCATGTTGTTTCAAACTTCGTTGCTTTCTTTGTTTCTCTCTTTCTTTCAACAATGTCTTCAGCTCATCCAGCATTGCTTTCTGCATTCACACCATTTCCATTCTTGGAAATGCTTTTTCTAGTTACTGTAAAACTTCAAATAAGCGCCGAGTCCCAAATTGCCGCCAATCCCAATTAACCACAAAATATTTTTTATATTAAACGCCCGTCCCAAATAATTGCCTGTCGTCACACAGGAACAGGAAGTACACACAGGAAGTGAGACGAGGATGCTTGTCACCGTGGAAACGTCACCACGCTGACAGATGTTCATGTTTGTTTTCAGCTGCCACAGAAAACAGATGACGTCTTCCTGTGATGTCATCAGCAGAGGCCTCACAGTCCCGAGACCTGGACCAGGACCAGAACCAGGACCAGAACCAGGACTTTATTTAAATAGATGTATTTTTCTAATTTGCTGCCTGTGACGACCTGTAAACAACAGAATGATGTCGTTGTTGTCGTTCTCTTCTGACAGTGTTAATAAAGTTATATTTGAAGGAGACTCTGACGGTGAACCAGCTGTTTCCTCAGCTGTCGGACTGCAGCTCCGTCTCCATGGACACCAACACTCAGATTAAAGGGCTGATCCCAATAAAACCAGTCATAAACACATCAGTTAACACTGGTTCCCATGGTGACCTGCTCAGCTGCAGGTGAGTGACAGGTGACGGACATGCAGACGTCGTCATGGAGACTGAGCTAAACATCCTGTGAAACATGACTGAGTCTCACGGCAGAAACTCGACATCTCTCCGAGAATATTTGTCTGATTTCTGTCCAAACTGAACTCTTTCCCGTTAAAATCAGACTCGTCACTAAAATTTCACTTGTTTTTATATCATTTTCACTGTAAATCAGAAAAATCCGTTTTTTGTGTTTGTAACAAGAAAGAAAAACTTCAGGTTCAGATTTTTCTACTTATTTCCAGTGAAAATCTGCTTCAAGAAGTAAAAAGTGTTAAAAACAAAACTAACTATTATTAACTGTTGACTACATACCATTTTTACTTTTACCACTTGTCTTTATTGTTGTTGGACTTTTTAATTTTACCACTTTTTTCTAATTAAATTTTTTTTTTTTTTTGAAATTTTACCACTTTTTTCTAGAAATTTCTCTTGAATCTTTCAAAACTGTAGCTGCAGCGAATAAACGTCTGTGTTTCTGGTGTTTGTTGTCCAACGACTGCTGCTCTGAACCAAGCCTTTAACATTATGGGATGTTGTTGTGTATATAGCCTACTGCAATGTTTACTAAATGACATTATGGGATGTTGTTGTCGTGTATATACTGCAACGTTTATTAAATTACATCAAATATACAAACAGCTTCAGTCCAGTAGTTGTTGTTGTTGTTGTTGTTGTTGTTTCTACAAGTTTCAAAATATCATTTGATTCAAGTTCATGAACACAAACAAAGAAGAAACAGCTGCTGCTGGAGGGGGGGGCAGGGGGGGGGGCAGGAGGGGGAGGGGGGCAGGAGGGGGGGGGGGTCAGTGAGGACACTGACAGCTGTGTTCATTCCTGAGAAGAAGAAGAAGAAGAAGAAGAAGAAGAAGAAGAAGATCCACTCGTCAGTCTCCGACTTTCACTGAAGATGGTGGTGACACAAACTAAGACCTGGACCTGGATCCTGATCCTGGACCTGGATCCTGATCCTGGACCTGGACCTGGACCTGATCCTGGACCTGGACCTGGACCTGGACCTGATCCTGGACCTGGACCTGGACCTGGACCTGGACCTGATCCTGATCCTGATCCTGATCCTGATCCTGGACCTGGACCTGGACCTGGACCTGGACCTGGATCCTGATCCTGGACCTGGATCCTGATCCTGGACCTGGACCTGGACCTGATCCTGGACCTGGACCTGGACCTGGACCTGATCCTGGACCTGGACCTGGACCTGGACCTGGACCTGGATCGTGATCCTGATCCTGGACCTGGACCTGATCCTGGACCTGGACCTGGATCCTGGACCTGGACCTGGACCTGGACCTGGACCTGGACCTGGACCTGGACCTGGATCCTGATCCTGGACCTGGACCTGGACCTGGACCTGGACCTGGACCTGGACCTGGTGTCAGATTGAAGGACCTGATCGATACAACATGAGTCTAACAGTCAGAAACAGCGGCTTCAGCACGAACGTCTGGAGGTTCAGGAGACGGCGAGACAGAGACAGAGAGGGGGGGGGTTATATGTGTGTGTGTGTGTGTGTGGAGGGGGGGTTATATGTGTGTGTGTGTGTGTGTGGAGGGGGGGGGGGGAGGGGGTGTTAGGCTGTGTGAGACTTTGATCCTTCCAGTATAAAAGCGTGAGGGACGTTCCGGGACGTTCCGGGACGTTCCGGCGTTGGAGCGGAGACGAGACGAAGCCGAGAGGTAGAAACCAGTTCATCTACAGGAGACGAGACGACCTCGTCCTCGTCCTCCTTCAGCCGCACACGCAACTTCCTGTTCAGTTCATTATGGTATGTACAGCGTCATGGCAACGAGCAGCGGCTACAAAACAACTCTAAAAATATATTAAATCATTTACTTCAAAGTTCAATTCAGGAGGAGGAAGAGGAAGAGGAGGAAGAGGAAGGGAGAGGAAGAGGAGGAAGAGGAGAAGGAGGAGGAAGAGGAAGAGGAGGAAGATGAAGGGAGAGGAAGAGGAGGAAGAGGAGAAGGAGGAGGAAGAGGAAGGGAGAGGAGGAGGAGAAGGAGGAGGAAGAGGAAGAGGAGGAAGATGAAGGGAGAGGAAGAGGAGGAGGAGGAGGAGGAAGATGAAGAGGAGGAAGAGGAGGAGGAAGATGAAGAGGAGGAAGAGGAAGAGGAGTAGGAGGAGGAAGAGGAGCAGCTGCTACAGCAGCTGGTGAATCAACCAGTGAAGAAGAGGTCACATGGGCTGTGTCTGAATTCCTTACACCCTACTCACTATTTAGTGAATTCCCTCCTCCCTACTCACTATAGAGTCAATTCAATACAGTGATTCACTGGTCAAATGAAAATCGTACAAACAATCGTAACGGCTGGTACTGGCGATCCGTGACCGCAGTGCATGATGGGATATCTTGCTCTGGTTAGCGACCATCGGATGTTCACTACATTCCACTACAGAGAGTCGGGGGTTTCAGACACAGTCATGGTCTTCTTCTCTGGTCTCAATCCAGTTTCAGTGTCGATGCTTCAGGCTGACCCCCCCCACCCCCCAGGCCAGTGGGCGGGGCCAGTGGGCGGAGCCATAAGACGGTTGACAACAGGAAGAATGGCTGATCCCGCCACAATAAGAGCCTGACAGTCAGAGTCAGCAGTGACATCAGCAGCTCATTCCTTTATAAGAACAGAGAACGGGTTGGGGGGGGGCGGGGGCGGGGGGGGGTCGACAGATTCAGCCTCATTACAAACAGTGGAGCCTCATGTATAAACAGCTGATACACACATTGTCATGGTAACAGGTGACCAGGTGTTTTCACTGCTTCACTTCCTGTTCCTCGACGCCTCCCTGGGGGGCGGAGTGGCGTGACAGCGGCGGCTCAGTGGTTACCACGGTTCATACATGAGGCTCCTCCCCGTCGGCCAATGAGCTGCTCCGAGTCGTAACAAGTTCAAGTGTCTAAAAGCTTCAGTGACGAGCTACCATCGATTGTCTGGACTGAATCAACGAGGTGCAGAGACGAGGCTACGTTGATCTCTCGGAGACGAATCTGTGTGATTAGAGAACGTTTAAAATAGAATCTGTTTTATTTGTATCAATATATATAAACATTATATGACTGTGACTCTAGCAGGCGTCTGTCTGTCCGGTCGCTCTCGTACAGCAGTGGAGCGTCCTCTCTCCAGTGAAATGCTACACAGACGACGAGGACGCCGAGACGTCCTGATCCCAGACCAGCAGCCCGTCCATCGGAGACGCTGCGGCGGCGGCGGCGGCGGCGGCTACTCCCACACCAGCGGAGACGGAGGCATCTCAGACGGCTGCGCCACCGTGGAGCTGCAACACAGTAAGGAACGTTAGGAACATGACCCAGGCAACCAATCACAGTCCAGAGGAGGAGCCAGGCAACCAATCACAGTCCAGAGGAGGAGCCAGGCAACCAATCACAGTCCAGAGGAGGAGCCAGGCAACCAATCACAGTCCAGAGGAGGAGCAACTCACCTGATGAAGCTCTTGAACGCGGCCGACTGGGGGTTGATGCACAGCGGCACTCGACTTCCCTTCTGCTGCTCCAGGATGAACTGGTGGATGATCTCTGAGGAAACACAGGGACGGGTTACCATGACAACCTGCTTCATCACGGGGCCGGGGGCCGGGGGCCGGGGGTCGGGGGTCGGGGGTCGGGGGTCAGGGGTCGGGGGTCGGGGGTCGTCCGGACGTACCTTTGACCTGCCTCACGGAGCTCAGGTTCTTCTCGAAGCCGTCGTCGAACTTGAGGTTGGTGACGGGCTCGAAGTCGTTGGTGTAGACGCGTCCGGACGCCGTCGTGTAGCAGCACTTACACATGCAGGTGTGGTAGCGCAGCCGGCCCTCGTCCAGGTACGGGTGGGCCAGCGCGTCCTTCGCCGAGATACGCTTAGACTGCAACACACAGAGGAGAGGGGTGAGGGGGCGGGGCTACACCGACATCATTTCATTTCATTTATTGTTTATTTGTCGAGAACGATGCACATTAATGAACAATTTAACGCCGTGGCGTCTTGGAAGTGCGCCAGATTTAGCTCAGCGCTGGTTTCCGTCCGTCGTCCTCACATTGAAAAACAGACAGACATACCACAGAGCACAGGTACTAATAATAATAATAATAATAATGGAAAAAACATAACAAACATAATAGGATACAGGATGTTAGCAGCACTTGTAGAAAAACAGATAACAATCTGCATAAATATGCGAGGATAGAGAATAATTAGAAGAGCTAACCGCTGCCCAGCGCAGCATCAATTATCACGACTCAAACACTGAGACTCAACAGGAAGAACTCGTCATCGACTTCTTCTCCCTCTTCAGTGATTAATGATCATAGATTATAACTACAACCTGTATTCCCTGAAGGAATACGTGTGAATGCTGAAAGCAGCTGAACACCATCGTTGACAAATAGTGCAAGTAGTAGTGATCAACATGCAAAGGTACGACCAAGGGAGGAATCGAACCCAGGAGCTCATGGTCAGTAGACCTTTACTCTGCCACTGCGCCACAGAGACACACATGTTCAGACACACCGAGACAGAAAGAGGTGAAGAGAAAAGGTGGGGGGCAGATGAATAAGCCAATAGGATAAGCCCAGGTGGTCGTAGTTTGACACACTAACAAGATGCTCAGGTGGGATTCAAACCAGCAGCCACCTTAACCACTGGACTATAGCAGTAACCGAGGTAACGGGAGGTTGAGACGTTCATGAACGACTTACAAACAAATTACAAACATCCACCTTCGCCCTCTTCAGTGATTATTGATTAATGATTATAGATGATAACTACAAACATCCACCTTCGCCCTCTTCAGGCAGTTATATCAATGCAGCCCGTTTGTCTAAAGGTCGTTACGCCGCATGCTCCAACATGCTCCAACATGCTCCGACACGCTCCGACCTGCTCCGACATGCTCCGACCTGCTCCGACATGCTCCGACCTGCTCCGACCTGCTCCGACATGCTCCGACCTGCTCCGACCTGCTCCGACCTGCTCCGACCTGCTCCGACATGCTCCGACATGCTCCGACACGCTCCGACACGCTCCGACCTGCTCCGACACGCTCCGACACGCTCCGACACGCTCCGACACGCTCCGACACGCTCCGACATGCTCCGACATGCTCCGACATGCTCCGACACGCTCCGACCTGCTCCAACATGCTCCGACCTGCTCCAACACGCTCCGACACGCTCCCACACGCTCCGACACGCTCCGACACGCTCCGACATGCTCCAACATGCTCCGACATGCTCCGACATGCTCCGACATGCTCCGACATGCTCCGACATGCCCCGACATGCTCCGACATGCTCCAACATGCTCCGACATGCTCCGACATGCTCCCTGAGTCTGGTCCAGTCACATCCAGATGTGTGAGCAGCTGTGTGTGTTGTCGTGGTCACGTGACTCACCGGGTCGAACACCAGCATCCGGCAGAGCAGGTGAACGGCTTCGTGAGTCGCCTGGCTGGACAGCGTGTAGAGGACAGGAAGTGACGGCTGCAGGGACACAAACAACAACAACAGATGACATCATCATCGTTCATCCATTAATCAAACAATAATCAATGATTAGATTAATCATCAACCATTCTGATCATCTAATAATCAGTCAGATTCTCTTCTTCAGCTTCTTCAATGTGAATATTTCTGGTTTCTTTGTTCCTTTATGACGATAAACTGAGTCTCTCTTTGGTTTGTGGACAAAACAAGACATTTAAGGATGTTGTCTGGTGGTTTGACAAACACTGACTGATAACAACACAGGGTTACCTGTCTGTGAGGTCAGGGTTACCTGTCTGTGAGGTCAGGGTTACCTGTCTGTGAGGTCAGGGTTACCTGTCTGTGAGGTCAGGGTTACCTGTCTGTGAGGTCAGGGTTACCTGTCTGCAGAGAGGAGCAGAGCTCACCTGAGAGTCAGGGTTACCTGCTCACCTGGAGGAGCAGAGCTCACCTGGAGGAGCAGAGCTCACCTGGAGGAGCAGAGCTCACCTGGAGGAGCAGAGCTCACCAGGAGGAGCAGAGCTCACCTGGAGGAGCAGAGCTCACCTGTCTGCTCACCTGGGAGGTCACCAGGAGGAGCAGAGCTCACCTGGTCTGTGAGGTCAGGGTTACCAGGGTTACCTGTCTGTGAGGTCAGGGTTACCAGGGTTACCTGTTTGTGAGGTCCTCTCAGGATGTGAGCACGAGCGCCTTCACACGCCGTCCTCATGGCCTCCATGGAAGGAGTCCCCAGCAGGTCAGTGATCAGATCCAGCTGCACGCACACACAGACACACAATAACTGATCAGATCCAGCTGCACGCACACACAGACACACAATAACTCATCAGAAACAGCTTGTGTGAACCCGGCTGCAGAGAGGAGCAGAGCTCACCTGCTGGATGGGGCTCTGGGCCTGGAACAGGATGCGTCTTCCCAGCAGCTCGGCGAAGATGCAGCCGACCGACCAGATGTCGATGGAGTTGGAGTAGTGCCGACTCCCCATCAGGATCTCTGGAGCGCGGTAATACTGCGTCACCACTTCCTGAGTCATGTGACGTGACTCGTCCGACTCCTCCACCCGGGCCAGGCCGAAGTCACAGATCTGAGGACAGAGATTCACACGTTACTGTGTCTGTCGGTAGGGAAGGACTCCCTCTAGCGTTGGTAGGGAAGGGAAGGACTCCCTCTAGCGTCGATAGGGAAGGACTCCCTCTAGCGTCGATGGGAAGGGAAGGACTCCCTCTAGCGTCGATAAGGAAGGGAAGGACTCCCTCTAGCGTCGGTAGGGAAGGGAAGGACTCCCTCTAGCGTCGGTAGGGAAGGGAAGGACTCCCTCTAGCGTCGGTAGGGAAGGGAAGGACTCCCTCTAGCGTCGGTAGGGAAGGACTCCCTCTAGCGTCGATGGGAAGGGAAGGACTCCCTCAGGACTCGAAACTAGGGAAGGGAAGGATCCGTCTACAGCGTCGGTAGGGAAGGGAAGGACTCCCTCTAGCGTCGGTAGGGAAGGGAAGGACTCCCTCTAGCGTCGGTAGGGAAGGACTCCCTCTAGCGTCGGTAGGGAAGGACTCCCTCTAGCGTCGGTAGGGAAGGGAAGGACTCCCTCTAGCGTCGATAGGGAAGGGAAGGACTCCCTCTAGCGTCGGTAGGGAAGGGAAGGACTCCCTCTAGCGTCGGTAGGGAAGGGAAGGACTCCCTCTAGCGTCGATAGGGAAGGGAAGGACTCCCTCTAGCGTCGATAGGGAAGGACTCCCTCTAGGGTCGATAGGGAAGGGAAGGACTCCCTCTAGGGTCGGTAGGGAAGGGAAGGACTCCCTCTAGCGTCGATAGGGAAGGGAAGGACTCCCTCTAGGGTCGATAGGGAAGGGAAGGACTCCCTCTAGCGTCGGTAGGGAAGGGAAGGACTCCCTCTAGCGTCGGTAGGGAAGGGAAGGACTCCCTCTAGCGTCGATAGGGAAGGGAAGGACTCCCTCTAGCGTCGATAGGGAAGGGAAGGACTCCCTCTAGCGTAGATAGGGAAGGACTCCCTCTAGCGTCGGTAGGGAAGGATTGATTAGTTATTGTCGGTAGGGAAGGACAGTTATTGATTAGTTATTGAGTCTCTAGCGTCGGAAGGGAAGGACTCCCTCTAGCGTCGGAAGGGAAGGACTCCCTCTAGCGTAGATAGGGAAGGACTCCCTCTAGCGTCGGTAGGGAAGGACTCCCTCTAGCGTCAGTAGGGAAGGGAAGGACTCCCTCTAGCGTAGATAGGGAAGGACTCCCTCTAGCGTCGGTAGGGAAGGACTCCCTCTAGCGTCGATAGGGAAGGGAAGGACTCCCTCTAGCGTCGATAGGGAAGGGAAGGACTCCCTCTAGCGTCGGCAGGTAGGTTTGAAATAAACCAGACTAATCATTGATCTACTGAACACACACACACAGACCTTGAGGACACAGTTGCTGTTGACCAGCAGGTTTCCAGGTTTGATGTCTCGGTGCAGGATCCCGGCAGAGTGAAGGTACTTGAGTCCTGACGGAGAGGAAGAGCAGAAGACCAGGACTGAAACTGCTGCTCAACACCTGATCAGTTATTGATTAGTTATTGATCCGTTACAGATCGGTGCATTGATCACGGCGCCAGAACGAACCTCGTAGAATCTGGTAGAGAAAGACTTTGGCGTGGTCGGAGCTGAGCGGCTGCGGAGACACGATGATCTTATGGAGGTCGCTCTGCATGAGCTCAGTGACCACGTAGCTGGAGGAGGAGTTAAGGTCCACGAGGAGGAGACAGGAGGAGGAGGAGGAGGAGGAGGAGGAGGAGGAGACAGGAGGAGGAGGAGGAAGCACGAGGACGAGGAGGAGACGGAGATGGAGACAGGAGGAGGAGGAGGAGACGGAGACAGGAGGAGGAGGAGGAGACAGGAGGAGGAGGAGGAGGAGGAGGAGACAGGAGGAGGAGGAGGAGGAGGAGGAGGAGGAGGAGGAGGAGGAGGAGACAGGAGGAGGAGGAGGAGGAGGAGGAGGAGGAGAGGAGGAGGAGGAGGAGGAGACAGGAGGAGGAGAAGGAGGAGGAGACAGGAGGAGGAGGAGGAGACGGAGACAGGAGGAGGAGGAGGAGGAGGAGGAGACAGGAGGAGGAGGAGGAGGAGGAGGAGGAGGAGGAGGAGACGGCAGCAGGAGGATACATCTCCTCGAAGTAGTCGATGTGTGGAGGCTGCAGGATGTCCAGAGCAG
This sequence comes from Decapterus maruadsi, assembly GCA_030347415.2. Classification (NCBI taxonomy): domain Eukaryota; kingdom Metazoa; phylum Chordata; class Actinopteri; order Carangiformes; family Carangidae; genus Decapterus; species Decapterus maruadsi. The sequence continues at coordinate 41,137,917 of CM064885.1, read as the reverse complement.
AGAGAACCTGAGGACACAGGAAGTGATGTCAGAGAGGGGAGGAGCCAACTGTGACCTGAGGGGAGGGAGCTGCTCAGAGCTGCACCGACAATTAAAGGTAACGAACCTACTGCTATGACTTTAGGGGTTATGGTGATGGGACAGTTTGACTAAATGTTGAACTATCCCTTTAAGAGGAGCCTGTTCTGTTCTGGAGTTCAGGAACAACTATGATAAATTCATCCATTCATTATTATTCAACTGAACTGAGAGTCTGTGTGTGTGTGTGTGTGTGTGTGTGTGTGTGTGTGTGTGTGTGTGTGTGTGTGTGTGTACACTCACGTTCTCGTGTTTGAAGAAACACAGCATCTTCAGTTCTCTGAACACCCTCTTACACGACACCAGGTTCTGGAAGACGTTGGGCATCTTTTTCAGGGCGACTCGTTTCCCGTCTCTGGGGTCCGTGACCGACCTGGAGAAGACCAGGTCACATGACACTCGGGTTCACCTCACTACTAACCCCCCCCCCCCCTCTCAGCTCCAGGAGTCTGGTTTAAAGGTGCAGTCCGTGGCCCTAAGTTAGTTTAGAAACATCTCTAGTTTTCTCACTAGAACATAAATCCTTAGTGAGTCGGAACACGTCAGTTCCAGTTTCAGACACCATTTTTTGTTTTTGTCATATTTAGTCCAAATCGTCCTTTTTTTTTTATTTAGTCAAGTTTTGTCGAGTGTTTTAGTCCTCATCTTAGTCCAAGACAGCATATTTTTTATTAGTCTAGTTTTAGTCGACAAAAACTCAAGACATTTTAGTTTTAGTCATTGATCATTTTTGTAACTTAGTCCAAAACGCTGTAATTTTATCAGTCTAGTTTTAGTCAACAAAAAATGAAGACATTTATACACCTTTACAGCTCTGTGACTCTGTGACCGTCGGGTCCTCTGATTGGCTGTGTGCTAGCTATGGTGATTCTGATTGGCGGTGGTGTGTGGGAGGGACGGGAGTGACTACCGTAAACAAACGGTGTCCTCGCCTGTCCTACGGTAAAAATGGGATTCAAAATAAAAAGAGGAGTAAAGCAATATATTAAGTGTCAGAGATGTTCAATCAAACCCATAGTTTGAAACAACATATACGTAAATAAATGAATGTTTTACAAAGATTGGTCTGTATGGGAGTCCTCGCCACTCAATCGCTCTGGTCGGCAGTCGGGACGGCGTGTTTCACTGTTTCTTTTCTCCTGACGAGAGGCGACAGACGCGTCGGCCAAAGCAGTCGGTGTCGTGGCGCCTCGTGGCGCCTTGTGGCGCGTCGTGGCGCATCGTGGCGCGTCGTGGCGCATCGTGGCGGTGTGTTCCTGGCCTAACTAACAACTATATATTTGGTTTTCTTCTCAACCTCAATGTAGCGGAAATGCACCCAGACATCATTCCTTCTCTTTCTACCGAGAATTTGCATTTAATCGTTGTCTTTTTAAAATGAATCCTCCGTTTCATTCATTCCTATGTCTCCGCTCTCCAGCGTGTGCGTCTCTGTGCCTCGTTGCACACAAACAAGGAGGCGTGTCTGTCACGTGTGAAGGAAGGGGCTCCGGGCTGGTCTGGGATCAGCACTGAACCTCGCGACACCCAGGTTTTCCACAGCGCACATTACTGACCGACCTGGGATCCGTGTGGTTGATGAAACCATATCACAGAGTTTAAATAATAACATCCAGACTATTAGGTTTCGTTGTTACCTTAGATTTTATCAGTTTTTATTAAGTGAAATACATTTTCGTCTCGTCTTTAATAGTCAACGAAATTCCTGATTTAGTCTCAGTTATTGTTTCCAAGGACTAAAAACAATTTGTCGTTTGACGAGACTAAAACGAAAACAACGCTGCGTCAACTGAGTCTGCTCGCTGATGTGGTCAATCAGTTTCCAGGACAACCAAAGCTTTTCCATGACAGGAAAATTGGTCAACCATTTTCCAGGACAAGTGAGAACCCTGCCATGACAGAGGGGGGGGCCTCTGCCACCAGCTTCCTGTGGACAGCTGGGTGGTGATTAGCCCTGGGGGTGGAGAGGGGGGCGGGGGGGGGGGGGCAGAGGTGAGGCCTCGTGAGGAGCCGAGCAGGTGCAGCCTCCAGTGAACCAGTGAACTCAAAGAGGATCAGTGACAGAGACAGATGGCACCAGACTAAGACCCAGGTTTCACCAGACCGGCAGAAAGCTGCTGGACTCAACACACACCACAGTCCCTGCCACCTTAAACTTCCACCTTAAACTACCACCTTAAACTACCACCTCAAACTACCACCTTAAACCACCACCTTAAACTACCACCTTAAACCACCACCTTAAACTACCACCTTAAACCACCACCTTAAACTACCACCTTAAACCACCACCTTAAACTACCACCTTAAACTACCACCTTAAACTACCACCTCAAACTACCACCTTAAACTACCATCTTAAACTACCACCTTAAACTACCACCTCAAACTACCACCTTAAACTACCACCTCAAACTACCACCTCAAACTACCACCTTAAACTACCACCTTAAACTACCACCTCAAACTACCACCTCAAACTACCACCTTAAACTTCCGCCTTAAACTTCCACCTTAAACTACCACCTTAAACTTCCACCTTAAACTACCACCTTAAACTACCACCTTAAACTACCACCTTAAACTACCACCTTAAACTACCACCTTAAACTACCACCTTAAAAACTACCACCTTAAACTACCACCTTAAACTACCACCTTAAATTACCACCTTAAAAACCACCACCTTAAACTACCACCTTAAACTACCACCTTAAACTACCACCTTAAATTACCACCTTAAAAACCACCACCTTAAACTACCACCTTAAACTACCACCTTAAACTACCACCTTAAACCTCCACCTTAAACTACCACCTTAAACCACCACCTTAAACTACCACCTTAAAAACTACCGCCTTAAACTACCACCTTAAACTACCACCTTAAACCACCACCTTAAACTACCACCTTAAACTACCACCTTAAACTACCACCTTAAACTACCACCTTAAACTACCACCTTAAACCTCCACCTTAAACTACCACCTTAAACCACCACCTTAAACTACCACCTTAAAAACTACCGCCTTAAACTACCACCTTAAACTACCACCTTAAACCACCACCTTAAACTACCACCTTAAACTACCACCTTAAACTACCACCTTAAACCACCACCTTAAACTACCACCTTAAAAACTACCGCCTTAAACTGTCAGTGATGAACTCTAACAGCTGGATCAGTAGCATCCGGCCTGGCGCCCCTACACAGCCTGGCGCCCCCACCCCTAGAGTCAGTCTCCTACGAGAGGAGACTGTAGCAAGTAGTTTCAGGTCTGCAGTCAGTCAGAGGCAGGAACATCGGGAACGGCCTGCAGCTCCATAAGAGACTGTTCAACCTTCCTCATTTTCAAAAAGTAGCTAAAAGACCGGCTCCAGACCTGTAACCACTTTTAATTGTTATTTGAACACACAGCTCGCCATGCCGCGGACTTGTGCAGCGACACGGGGAAACCAGAAGCGCTGCAGCACTGCATGTCCTACGTCTTTGTCCCACATGCTTCTCTCCTCAGTTCAAGCCCTAACGTCACCGTGTCTCTGGTCCCTGCATCGCTGCACTCTGTCCATGCTCTCACCTCTGAGCAGCAGCCGACTCTAACACCACAACTCCAAGCACTGGAACTTTGACTTGAGCACTGTAGCACTTTATCATGTGTTGTTGTTGTTGTTGTTGTTGTTGTTGTTGTTGTTTGTGTTTATTCCATCCTAGCACAACTCCAACAATAACCCTGCACTGGTTCCTGCATCGCTGCCCCCCCATCCCTGACTACTCATCCCTGACAGCTCTCTATTGCACACTGTAGTACCTTATTACACTGTAGTACTCTTATTATACTGTAGTACTCTTTTATCATACTGTAGTACTCTTATTATACTGTAGTACTCTTATTATACTGTAGTACTCTTATTATACTGTAGTACTCTTATTATACTGTAGTACTCTTATTATACTGTAGCACCTTATTACACTGTAGTACTCTTATTATACTGTAGTACTCTTTTATCATACTGTAGTACTCTTATTATACTGTAGTACTCTTATTATACTGTAGTACTCTTATTATACTGTAGTACTCTTATTATACTGTAGCACCTTATTACACTGTAGTACTCTTATTATACTGTAGTACTCTTATTATACTGTAGTACTCTTATTATACTGTAGTACTCTTATTATACTGTAGTACTCTTTTATCATACTGTACTACTCTTATTATACTGTAGTACTCTTATTATACTGTAGTACTCTTATTATACTGTAGTACTCTTTTATTATACTGTACTACTCTTATTATACTGTAGCACCTTATTACACTGTAGTACTCTTATTATACTGTAGTACTCTTATTATACTGTAGTACTCTTATTATACTGTAGTACTCTTATTATACTGTAGTACTCTTTTATCATACTGTACTACTCTTATTATACTGTAGTACTCTTATTATACTGTAGTACTCTTTTATTATACTGTACTACTCTTATTATACTGTAGTACTCTTATTATACTGTAGTACTCTTATTATACTGTAGTACTCTTATTATACTGTAGTACTCTTATTATACTGTACTACTCTTATTATACTGTAGTACTCTTATTATACTGTAGTACTCTTATTATACTGTAGTACTCTTTTATTATACTGTACTACTCTTATTATACTGTAGTACTCTTATTATACTGTAGTACTCTTATTATACTGTAGTACTCTTATTATACTGTACTACTCTTATTATACTGTAGTACTCTTTTATCATACTGTACTACTCTTATTATACTGTAGTACTCTTATTATACTGTAGTACTCTTATTATACTGGAGCCACCTTATTAAACCACCACCTTCACATCAACACATGTTGTTGTTATTTTTGTTTTTTCATATTTTTTAGGGGCTTTTCTTGCCTTTAATGTACAGGACAGTTGAGAGACAGGAAATGCTCTGGGGGGGGGTTCCACTCCATCCCTGTATCCATGCAGGAATATCTTGTTTGTTGTGTAATGCTAATTGTTTCTCTCTGCAGTTCTTTTTTTGTTTGATTTGTTTGTTTTTGTTCTCTTGTTCTCTCTCCTTCTGTTTGTTGTGTAACTGTGTGTCTTCCCTGTTTTATGAATCTTGTTGTGTGTCCATGTGTCTATTTTATTGAGGACTACAGTGTGATACTAGCCCTTGGCTAAAACCGGCACTTTTACATTATTTGTTCATCAATGTGCATTGTCCTCTTGAAATAAACAGATAAATAAATAAATAAAAGCACGGCAAACTGAATATGCATTTTGTTTGTTTTTGATTGAGCTTTTATTGTGAAAGATACACGTTAAACCAGCCATAGACGGCCACTGTCTGCCCCGCGCGTCCACAACGGGACGTCCTGGCTGTGAGTACCAGCCTGACGCGAGAGATCAGGCGCCCACGCGTTACGTTGTTACACCACAGCGTCGGCTACGTCTAAGTTGTGGAGGTAAACATGAAGACGTAGCTACGGCGATGGAGGAAGAAGAAAAAAAAGGATCATATACGCCGCACATCAGCTGATCCGTCGATCCGCGGCTATTCGCGGCGCTTCGGCGTCCAGAGAACCCGCCATGAGTAGTTTATTAATAATTCCTTTTTGCTGTTGTGAATATCAGAATGTATTTGACACACCTACCGCTCCTCGAAAACTGTCCAGTTCCAGGAATTTAGTTCATATCACACTGTTGAATTTTTGGCTAAAAAGTTACTGAATCGAATCAAATGGATTCAAATCGAATCGAATCAAATCGAATCGAATCGAATCGAATCGAATCGAATCGAATCGTTCTAAATGAACCAAAATCATCCTTGAATCGAGTCGCTGTTCCAGCCCCAGTCTGCAGTCAGGGTTATTTTACTGAGCTACAGCTGAGTGTGTGTGTGTGTGTGTGTGTGTGTGTGTGTGTCCGGTACTCACCAGACGACGCCGAAGGCTCCGTAGCCGATTGGCCGGTCGGGCTCGATGTCGAGCTGCGGCTGCAGGTGGTGGCCGTGCTGCTGCTGGTGGGGGTGGGGGGGGTGGTGGTGGTGGGCTTTGACGGCGGCGGCGGCCTGAACCTGGGCGGGAGCCGCGGCCGCCGCCGGCCCGGGGGCTTGTCCGGGGGCGGGGGAGGGGAAGTAGGGCTGCTGCTGGCCGGCGTTCAGCATCACCGCCGCCGCCGCCGCCGCGGACGAGTGCTGCTGCACCGAGTGCACGGCGGCGGCCGAGCCCGGGTGCTGCAGGTGGTGCTGGCCGGCGGCGGCGTGGTGGTGGTGGGGGTGCATGTGGGGGGGCGCGAGGTGCTGCAGCGGGTGGTGGTGGTGGGGGGGGTGATGGGCGGCCACGGCCGACGAGCCGCCGTTATACGCGGCCATCATTTTGGAGACATCGGTCGCCGCCGGGCCGCAGAGCGCCATCCGGCGGCGAGGAGCCTCAGAACTCAGACCAGAACCTGCTGCTCAGCGCCCCCGCCCCCCCGGCGGCGGCTGGGGCCCGCGGCCCGGGGACATGAGCCTGTCTCCGTGGATGTGGGGGTCAAAGGTCAGAGGAAGTTGTTATGATGGGATGTAACGACCGTAGAGGTTATAATATATATACTATAATAAACTGTCCTGTCTGAGGCTCCGCCCCCCCCCTCAGGAAACAACAGTCTGAGGCTCCGCCCCCCCCTCAGGAAACAACAGTGGTCTCACCCTAGAGGTCCGTCATGACGGAGCCTGACCCCCCTCCTGGTCCCAGTCTGGTCTACAGACCCTCACACGGGGGGCAGCGCAGCTTCATCTTCTACAAACTGTCCCAGTTCGCTCCACGACCCGGTCCAGATCCCAGTCTAGATCCTAGTCCAGATCCCTGTCCAGATCCCGGTCCAGATCCCGGTCCAGATCCCGGTCCAGATCCCGGTCCAGATCCTAGTCCAGATCCCTGTCCAGATCCCGGTCCAGATCCCGGTCCAGATCCCGGTCCAGATCCCGGTCCAGATCCCGGTCTAGATCCCGGTCCAGATCCCGGTCCAGATCCCAGTCTAGATCCTAGTCCAGATCCCAGTCTAGATCCTAGTCCAGATCCAAGTCCAGATCCCGGTCCAGCTCCCCCTCCTCGTCCTGCTCAGACCTCCTCTCCTCTCCGGTGTGATGCTGCAGGCTCCGGTGCAGAGGAGGTTCTCCAGTCCAGATCCCGGTCCAGCTCTGGTGCTCCGGTGCAGGTCTCTGGTGCAGGTCTCCGGTGCAGGTCTCCGGTGCAGGTCTCTGGTGCAGGTCTCCGGTGCAGGTCTCCGGTGCAGGTCTCCGGTGCAGGTCTCCGGTGCAGCAGCAGCAGGCCCAGGCCTCGGCCCACAACAACACACTCACATATCACCACCACAGCGCTGCACCGAGCCGAGCTCCGGGAACCAGACCTCCATCACGGACTCACACCAAACCTCGCAGCGGGACCAGAACCCCTCGCATGCGGCTGCAGGACAGCTGGTGTCCCCCATGGACAGCTCCGTGTCTCCGCTGGACCAGTCCCCGTCTCCTCCCGCAGGTAAATAACAGCGAGGAACAAAGTTAAATCCGGTTAATGCGGGATGAGCTCCAGCAGCAGCGACGCACAGCGACCTGTCAGCCCGCAGCTGGCCGAGCACAGCGCTCCGTGAGGCGGCCTGAGAAGCCGCGGCGCCTCGGTGCCTCGGTGACCGGACCAGGAGGAGAGCCGCCCGGTGCCGGTGCTATTCCGCCGACATGAGGAGCCGGAGTCCGGTCAGTCGGAGCCGAGCAGCGGATCCAACATGGTGAACCAGAGCCCAGCGACGAGGCGGCTGGATTACTGCCTGAGCCGGAGGACCAATCGGCCGCCGCGCTGCAGTGACGTCAGGGTAATCTCCCGGACTGTCACCGCCAGCAGCCAATCACAGCCCGAGGTTACATCCGGGGACAGCCAATCACAGCCCGAGGAGGCACATCCGGTGACAACAGAGCGAAAGCGGCCGAGCAGCTCCGGAGATAAACAGGTTCATCTCCTCCAGACTCCAGCTGCGATGACGGAGGGAGCCGCCACAGCGCCACCTGCTGGTGACGTCATCAGCAGCCAGCCACGCCCACTCGTATCAATTCACTTTCCACCATTTTGACATTTCAGCAAGACATGTTGTGATTGGCTCTCTGGACTTCACCTGCTGCTTTTCCTACAAAAACATGTGGAAAAGTTTAGTGTAAAGAAGAAGCTGAACATCAATACACAACTCTACACACTACAACACAACAACAACAACAACAACAACAACAACAACAACAACAACAACAACAACTACTGGTGAAGTAGCAGAAAGAGCACTGTCGGACTGCAGGAAATACTGGAAGATGTGAGAATTCCCAGAAAGAGCAATTCCATGAGGAAGATGTGTGTGAATGCTGAAAGCCATAGATAGATAGATAGATAGATAGATAGATAGATAGATAGATAGATAGATAGATAGATAGATAGATAGATAGATGATAGATAGATAGATAGATAGATAGATGATAGATAGATAGATAGATAGATTTTTTATGGTATATTATGGCCTATGGTATATTATGGTCTATGGTAGGCTATATTATGGTATTTATGGTATATTATGGCCTATGCTAGGCTACATTATGGTATATTATGGCCTATGCTAGGCTATATTATGGTATTTATGGTATATTATGGCCTATGCTAGGCTATATTATGGTATTTATGGTATATTATGGCCTATGCTAGGCTATATTATGGTATTTATGGTATATTATGGCCTATGCTAGGCTATATTATGGTCTATGGTATATTATGGTCTATGGTAGGCTATATTATGGTATTTATGGTATATTATGGCCTATGCTAGGCTATATTATGGTATTTATGGTATATTATGGCCTATGGTAGGCTATATTATGGTATTTATGGTATATTATGGCCTATGCTAGGCTACATTATGGTATTTATGGTATATTATGGCCTATGCTAGGCTATATTATGGTATTTATGGTATATTATGGCCTATGGTAGGCTATATTATGGTATTTATGGTATATTGTGGCCTATGCTAGGCTATATTATGGTATTTATGGTATAGAAGAATAGGGTTAGGGATAGAAGAATATAGCCATTGATTAAAAACCTTTAATACAGAGGATGAAGCAGAACTGTTTGTAATCTAGCTTCACTGTCACTCACTCAGAGCTTTAATGTAGACCTGTGGTATATTATGGTCTATGGTAGGCTATATTATGGTATTTATGGTATATTATGGTCTATGGTAGGCTATATTATGGTATTTATGGTATATTGTGGCCTATGCTAGGCTATATTATGGTATTTATGGTATATTATGGTCTATGGTAGGCTATATTATGGTATTTATGGTATATTATGGCCTATGGTAGGCTATATTATGGTATTTATGGTATATTATGGTCTATGGTAGGCTATATTATGGTATTTATGGTATATTGTGGCCTATGGTAGGCTATATTATGGTATTTATGGTATATTGTGGCCTATGCTAGGCTATATTATGGTATTTATGGTATATTATGGCCTATGGTAGGCTACATTATGGTATTTATGGTATATTGTGGCCTATGCTAGGCTATATTATGGTATTTATGGTATATTGTGGCCTATGGTAGGCTATATTATGGTATTTATGGTATATTATGGCCCATGGTAGGCTATATTATGGTATTTATGGTATAGAAGAATAGGGTTAGGGATAGAAGAATATAGCCATTAATTAAAAACCTTTAATACAGAGGATGAAGCAGAACTGTTTGTAATCTAGCTTCACTGTCACTCACTCAGAGCTTTAATGTAGACCTATGGTATATTATGGCCTATGGTAGGCTATATTATGGTATTTATGGTATATTGTGGCCTATGCTAGGCTATATTATGGTATTTATGGTATATTGTGGCCTATGCTAGGCTATATTATGGTATTTATGGTATATTATGGCCTATGTTAGGCTATATTATGGTATTTATGGTATATTATGGCCTATGGTAGGCTATATTATGGTATTTATGGTATATTGTGGCCTATGCTAGGCTATATTATGGTATTTATGGTATATTATGGCCTATGGTAGGCTACATTATGGTATTTATGGTATATTATGCTAGGCTATATTATGGTATTTATGGTATATTGTGGCCTATGGTAGGCTATATTATGGTATTTATGGTATATTATGGCCCATGGTAGGCTATATTATGGTATTTATGGTATATTATGGCCTATGCTAGGCTATATTATGGTATTTATGGTATATTGTGGCCTATGCTAGGCTATATTATGGTATTTATGGTATATTATGGCCTATGGTAGGCTACATTATGGTATTTATGGTATATTGTGGCCTATGCTAGGCTATATTATGGTATTTATGGTATATTGTGGCCTATGGTAGGCTATATTATGGTATTTATGGTATATTATGGCCTATGGTAGGCTATATTATGGTATTTATGGTATATTATGGCCTATGGTAGGCTATATTATGGTATTTATGGTATAGAAGAATAGGGTTAGGGATAGAAGAATATAGCCATTAATTAAAAACCTTTAATACAGAGGATGAAGCAGAACTGTTTGTAATCTAGCTTCACTGTCACTCACTCAGAGCTTTAATGTAGACCTATGGTATATTATGGTCTATGGTAGGCTATATTATGGTATTTATGTTATATTATGGTCTATGGTAGGCTATATTATGGTCTATGGTATATTATGGTCTATGGTAGGCTATATTATGGTATTTATGGTATATTATGGTCTATGGTAGGCTATATTATGGTATTTATGGTATATTATGGCCTATGGTAGGCTATATTATGGTATTTGTGGTATATTATGGTCTATGGTAGGCTATATTATGGTCTATGGTATATTATGGTCTATGGTAGGCTATATTATGGTATTTATGGTATATTATGGCCTATGCTAGGCTATATTATGGTATTTATGGTATATTATGGCCTATGTTAGGCTATATTATGGTATTTATGGTATATTGTGGCCTATGGTAGGCTATATTATGGTATTTGTGGTATATTATGGTCTATGGTAGGCTATATTATGGTATTTATGGTATATTATGGTATTTATGGTATATTATGGCCTATGGTAGGCTATATTATGGTATTTATGGTATATTATGGTCTATGGTAGGCTATATTATGGTATTTATGGTATATTATGGCCTATGGTAGGCTATATTATGGTATTTATGGTATATTATGGTATTTATGGTATATTATGGCCTATGGTAGGCTATATTATGGTATTTATGGTATATTATGGCCTATGCTAGGCTATATTATGGTATTTATGGTATATTATGGCCTGTGGTATATTATGGCCTATGGTAGGCTATATTATGGTATTTATGGTATATTATGGCCTGCTAGGCTATATTATGGTATTTATGGTATATTATGGCCTGTGGTATATTATGGCCTATGCTAGGCTATATTATGGTATTTATGGTATATTATGGCCTATGGTAGGCTATATTATGGTATTTATGGTATATTATGGCCTATGCTAGGCTATATTATGGTATTTATGGTATATTATGGCCTGCTAGGCTATATTATGGTATTTATGGTATATTATGGCCTGTGGTATATTATGGCCTATAGGCTATATTATGGTATTTCTGGTATATTATGGCCTATGGTAGCCTATTTCTTTTGTGCTATCAGATTGTTTTCATTCGATCCCAACCTAAGGATTTCATAAAGGTACAGGATGTTTACTGAAGTGACCAGAAGTGCAGGATGCCCCACATTCGGTGAATCCACTATTATTTTGCCTTTTTCCTCTCTGTTCTATTATTCTGCATAAAGAAACAACAAAGCTTTCTACCACTCATTAAGTCTTTATCAGAAACTGTTGATACATTTGGGTTTTTATTCTCCTGATTGGTTACGTCAAGGGCCTTCGTTTAGCCTATCACTTTATTTTGGAGGGGCAGCCGGAACTTCATTTGTCATTTTATTTTGGAGGGGCAGCAGCCGGAAGTGTGAGCAGCAGCAACTTTCCTGCCACGTCGCTGTCGGCGCGGAGCAGCGGAGCCACGACCGGAGCAGCGGCCGAGGATCGAGCGCCCTGAGCGGCCAGCTGTCAGGTAACTGTCCGCCGAGGGGCGCCGGGGAACCACCGGGGAACCACCGGGGAAACACCGGGGAAACACCGGGGCTCTGCAGCTCCGCAGCTCCGGAACTCTGCTCAAAGTTAGTCCGAGCTGACGACACCGGATCCCGGAGCCACTTCACCAACTTCCTCCGTCCCAATAAGGGTTAGAGCCGAGATCCGCCACGAGGCTCCGGTTCCAGACCTGGACCCGGTTCCAGACCTGGACCTGGACCTGGACCTGGTCTGAGCCGGTCCTGGAGACTCCCTAACCCGGGTCCAGTGACCTGTCGGCAGCGTGGACTGTCATGTAGCCACAGTAACGTGTAGTTGCCACAGTAACGTGTAGAGTAACTAGAGTAATCCTGCTGCGTGTGTGTGTGTGTGTGTGTGTGTGTGTGTGTGTGTGTGTATGTGTGTGTGTGTGTGTGTGTGTGTGTGTGTGTGTGTCCAGACCTCAGAGTTTAATATAATATAATATAATATAATATAATATAATATAATATAATATAATATAATATAATATAGGCTAATATCTATATAATATCTATATATCTGTACAGCTCTGGAAAAAAAAGTCAAGTTTTATTCTATCAACTAGCGACAACATTTCTCCCAAAATGTAAATAAGAATCTTGTCCTTTAGAGTTTTTATTGTCTGACATTAATGACTAAACTAGTGTAAATAACAACAACATCAAGTCTTTTAATAATAATAATAATAATAATAATAATAATAATAATAATAATAATAACAATAATCATGAGCAGAGAAAACATGTGGATATTTATTATTTAAAATCAGCTGTTGTGGGATAATCTTCCTCTAAAACCAGATGTGGTTCAGGTGATGACCTCATCAGGTGATGACCTCATCAGGTGATGACCTCATCAGGTGATGACCTCATCAGTGTCTCCTTAAAGGACAATTCCAGGTAAATTCAACTCAGGGTGTATGTTCCCATCATTCCAGGTCTAAAAGAAGGAATGTGAAGATTTTCAGTTTAATGTCTCCTGTTTTGCGGTAGCTGTGTCTGTCCCTGCATCGCCACGGCAACAATGAATGGAGTGGATGTAAGTTCCTCTGGTTAGCCTGTTTCCATCCCTCAGAGACACAGACAGCGTCATGGCGACTCAAACATGTACCAGAAGTTTATTCACTTAAAGCAAGTAAAGAGTTGATATTCCTGTGTTTATGACACAAGCGGTATCTCCTACTGTCCCTGAACGCACCGAGCGGCAGCAGGGTCTCAGTGAGACTCTGAACTAGATCTAGTTTTACAAACATGTCGACTTGTTGAAGTAAATAAACTTCTTTTGAATTTCCCTGTAAGGGATTAATAAAGTACATCTCTACTCTACTCTATTAAACTGGAAATCTTCACATTCCTTCTTTTAGACCTGGAATGATGGGAACACACACCCTGAGTTGAATTTGCCCAGAATTGTCCTTTAAGGAGAATGAGTTAAAAGTCATGTGGGCTTCCGTTGGAGTCTGTCTCAACGCTCCAGTCGCCGTGGCGACGCCGGTCAACGTGGAGTTCCAGGTGGAGCAGTTTTCCAGTCGCTGGTGGAACGACTCAAATGGAAGTTTTCTCTCCATGTTAGACGTAGATGTTCTCCATAAAGAGCTGAAAAAGAATCATTTTCATGAGGATGTGTCGGCGAACTGGACTTTTTTTGTCTTTTTTGGGATGTTGAGGGCGATGTCTTTGTTTCCTGCCTCCCTGTGTGTCCAGACGCTCTCTGCACATCTTCTGCTGTAGTTGTATGACTGTGCCGTTGGAGAACCTGTTTTTGTTTGTTTGTTTGTTTGTTTGTTTTCCAATATTTTTTATTAGTTTCCAACATAAAAACAGACAGAGCTCAACAATTCTAGAGGTAAAAACACAAGACAAGGAACAAAACAACAACAACGCTGCCATCGCAGCCCAGGCAGCGAGGACAGGCTCAGAATATTTAACATTATAACAAGTAGAAAAAAAGAGACAAAAGTAGTTATATCACAAAAATGAAAAGAGAAACATACAAATATAACACTTTGGCATCAGATTAGAGGTTTTTCTGTTGATGTAGAAGTGATTGTGGCTTGTTTTGCATCGTGCATTCTGGCCACTGACAGTTCTATAATATGGAACTACAGATACTCTGTATATTATACAGAATATCAGATACAGATACAGATATTCTGTATATTATACAGATATTCTGTATATTATACAGAATATCAGATACAGATACAGATATTCTGTATATTATACAGAATATCAGATACAGATACAGATATTCTGTATATTATACAGAATATCAGATACAGATACAGATATTCTGTATATTATACAGAATAGCTGCAAAGAAAGTAACTAGAGAGTCCGAGAGAGAGAATGAGGAGGTTGGCAGCGAAGTGCAGCATCTTTTTGGCAGCTGTCAGCAAACGAGGCAGGAAGTGTTGACGAGGCAGCTTTAAAGCCGGTGTCATTCAGTAAAAACAATGTGGGACAGTTTGGAATGAATACATCAAAAGGTTTGGTCAGTGTTGAAGAGTAGGGAAGCACCGATGACACTTTTCTTCAAACCGATACTTGGATCTGAGTACTTACCGATACCGAGTACCGATGCTGATCCTTCTACCACAACAAAAAAACAAACTATTAGGCAAAATGTAACATTGAACTGGAAGACAAGTTTTATTTTCTTCTCTGCTTGTTACAACAACATGTGTTGTAACAACAACATGTGTTGTAATAACAAGCCTCTGATTAAAAGAAAAATACAACAAAGATCAAAGCCTCTGATCGTGGTCTTCGTGCAGAGCAGCTGCACTGGTATCGGTAATACCCAGGGGGCAAAGTCCCGAAATCCCGACACCAGTGCATCACAGAAATGATATCTAGGATCCCGATCCCACCAGTGATTAAAACCTGGGTGGATCGGATCCCGATCCCGATACCAGTGCCTCACAGCTGTATCGGATCCAAAATCCCTTCTTGGGTCAGTGCATCACAGCAGTAAATCGGATTAGGTATCCCGATACCAGTGCCTCACAGCTGTATCGGATCCCGATCCCGATACCAGTGCATCACAGCTGTATCGGATCCCGATCCCTATTGAAGATACCATTTTCCTGACAAATTCTCAGAAAATTATTATTTTTCAGCACTTTATGGAAAGATCCACCTAACATTTATCTAGGGAGGAATTCATAAGTTTCATTTGAGTCCAAGCAGCCTTTCTATCTCGGAGTAAAAACATCCTGGTTGGGATTTTTGGAAACATCTCTATCTGTTCATTTTATTCCAAACATGTTTCTAATGGGGCCAGTTAACATGGAGTTTTCACTCTAGGTGTTGTATTGTTTGAGACTTTTCCAGTAGCAGTAGAAAGGCTGCATTTATACATGGAAGATTTGTAAAGAAAGTTTACCACATGATGTTTTGCTGAAAAAAATAATTTTTGAATTTTTTTTCAGTTTTTTTGGTTTTTTCTTTTTTTTTTTTTTTACAAAATTTTACCATTTTTCTTAAAATTTCTTTGAGAAATGAGAAACCAGTTTATTCTAAAAAAATTAAGCTTTTCTTTTTTTTCATAGAAAATTTTCCTCCTTTTCTGAGAAATTTTACCAAATTTTTCCAAAATGTACGCTTTCCTGCAATTTAATCCGGGTTGTCCACCCAGGTTTTAATCCTTGAAGGTCCTAGATATCATTTCTGGTGGACAACCTTTTACAATGCTCCGTGTCGGTTTTTTTGCTTTGCCCCCTGGGTATAAAGTTCACCGATACCGATACCAGTACATCACAGCAGTATCGGATCCCGATCCGAGGCCGAGGTTAGAGAAGGCCCTATTGTAATTGTCTCTCTTGACACCTCAGGATTATTATATTCTCCCTAAAACCCCTGATCGTTTTCTCTGTGCCTCCCATGCCCCAAAACCTCTGATCGTTGTCTCTCTGTGTCCCTCAGGTCCCAGCCAGGGTTCGAAAATCTAATATTTTAAAGTCGTTCAGGAAATGGGCGTGGCCAAATGGCTGAATTGTCTCTCTGTGTCCCTCAGGAAAATTTGAAAACTGAATAACTTTGTGTCTCTGTTTCCCTACAGGTCCCATGAAATTTGGTATGCTAATAGATCTCATCGGCAGCTGAAAAAAGGTCCAGGGGTCCTTCGGAAGGACAGACCAACAGGAAGTCGGCCATTTTGAATTGAAATTTTGACCGTTTTGACCTATCTCCTCCGAGGGATTTCATCCGATTTGCTTCAAACTGGCTCAGGGCATCCAGATGTCATCCTGATGCAGGCTTGTGCTCTATAGGTCTCCATCGTCAAAGGGCGTGGCTTCTGGAGCCTTGACAATTTTGGCGACCGTTTGCGTCCGTCCATTTCACCTGCAAACAGCTATGGAAAACCCACATACTTTATCCGATCATGATTCAAACTTGCTGGACGTGATTACCCCCCCCCCCCCTCCCCCCTGAACGTTCCAATCCTATTGATCCCCCCAACCCTCAGCCTCTGTGGTAACAGGAAGGGCCAGGTTTTTCTTTGAGAGCCTCCTCCAAAATGGCACAGTCCAGCTGTGACCACGGAGCCAGCGGCGGAGCTACGGAGCTCAGCATGGACGGAGCTACAGCGAGGGCCCGGTGCCTTCAGGTGGACGGCAGCAGGGATTCAGATTTAAATTAAAGCAGGTTTTACCAAATTGATAGTTTGAGCATTTGCCAGTGTTTTGTCCACCTGGGGTCCCTCCAGATGTTGACTCACCAACGTCCCTCAGATGTGACTCCCTGTCGTCCCTCCAGATGTTGACTCACCTGTCGTCCCTCAGATGTTGTCTCTGTGTGTCCCTCAGATGTTCTCACCTGTCGTCCCTCAGATGTTGACTCTCTGTGTCCCTCAGGTCCCAGCCAGGGTCCCTCCAGATGTTGACTCACCGTTGTCCCTCCAGATGTTGAGCTGACCCAGGGGAAGCCCAGGAAGGAGACGTGGAAGGTCCCTCCAGATGTGGGCTCACCTGTCGTCCCTCCAGATGTTGACTCACCCGTCGTCCCTCCAGATGTTGGGACTCACCTGGTGCTGCCCACCAGATGTTGACTGGTCGTCCTGCTCAGATGTGGGCTCACCTTCGTCCCTCCAGATGTTGACTCACGCCCGGCGTCCCTCCAGATGTTGGGACTCACCTGTCGTCCCTCCAGATGTTGCAGGGCTCACCTGATGTCCCTCCAGATGTTGACCTGTCGTCCCTCCAGATGTTGACTCCTGCTCCCTCCAGATGTTGACTCACCTGTCATCCCTCCAGATGTTGGGACTCACCCGTCCCTCCAGATGTTGACTCACCAACCCTCCCTCCAGATGTTGGGACTCAGCAGGGTTACCAGGGTTACCACATGTCTTAATGAGAGCCTCCTCCAAATGTTGGGACTGTGTGTCATCCCTCCAGATGTCCAGCTGTGGGCGTCCCTCCAGATGTTGACTCAGCTGTGGGCATCCCTCCAGATGTTGACGGAGCCATTGGAGCTCCAGATGTTGGGGGACCTACGGAGCTCCAGATGTTGGGACTCACCTACGGAGCCTCCAGATGTTGGGGGAGCTCAGCTGTGGGCGGAGTCCCTCCAGATGTTGGGACTCACAGCTGTGGGTCCCAGCCAGATGTTGACTCACCTGCGTCCCTCCAGAGTTGACTCGGAGCATCCCTCCAGATGTTGGGCACCCATTGGAGCTCCAGCTGTGGGCTCACCTACGCCCGGTGCCCTCAGATGTGGGACTGGTCCCTCCAGATGGATTCAGACCTGGTCTCCAGATGTTGGGATCAGTAGCAGGTTTTACCAAAGGACAGGTGAGCATCTGGCCAGATGTTGATCACCCGTCGTCCCTCCAGATGTTGACTCACCCGTCGTCCCTCCAGATGTTGACTCACCTGTCGTCCCTCCAGATGTTGACTCACCTGTCGTCCCTCCAGATGTGGGCTCACCTGTCGTCCCTCCAGATGTTGACTCACCCGTCGTCCCTCCAGATGTTGGGACTCACCTGTCGTCCCTCCAGATGTTGGGACTCACCTGTCGTCCCTCCAGATGTTGACTCACCTGTCGTCCCTCCAGATGTTGACTCACCTGTCGTCCCTCCAGATGTTGACTCACCTGTCGTCCCTCCAGATGTTGACTCACCTGTCGTCCCTCCAGATGTTGACTCACCTGTCGTCCCTCCAGATGTTGGGACTCACCCGTCGTCCCTCCAGATGTTGGGACTCACCCGTCGTCCCTCCAGATGTTGGGACTCACCTGTCGTCCCTCCAGATGTTGGGACTCACCTGTCGTCCCTCCAGATGTTGGGACTCACCTGTCGTCCCTCCAGATGTTGGGACTCACCTGTCGTCCCTCCAGGTGTTGACTCACCTGTAGTCCCTCCAGATGTTGACTCACCCGTCGTCCCTCCAGATGTGGACTCACCTGTCATCCCTCCAGATGTTGGGACTCACCTGTAGTCCCTCCAGATGTTGATCACCTGTCGTCCCTCCAGATGTTGGGACTCACCTGTCGTCCCTCCAGATGTTGGGACTCACCCGTCGTCCCTCCAGATGTTGGGACTCACCTGTCGTCCCTCCAGATGTGGACTCACCCGTCGTCCCTCCAGATGTTGGGACTCACCTGTCGTCCCTCCAGATGTTGACTCACCCGTCGTCCCTCCAGATGTTGACTCACCTGTCGTACCTTTGTCCTCCAGCAGTGCAGCGCTCTGTCTTCTGCTGTCTAATGTGAATGTTCCTGTTAAGTTATTGGAAATTGAACCTGCGATCAATGCGACACCATGTGCCTTAACAAACTGTTTCACCTCAATAAATGATTTTTATACATAATAATCTGCTTCGTCTCATATTAATAAAGTTTTGTTTTATCGTTTTTAAGAGAATCATCATGTTGTGTTAATTATAATTAATATTTTATAACAATAACAATAATAATTCATTAGTTACAGGTGAATAATAGTCTGTGCATTGTTTCATAATGTTGTCGTCTGTGGACTTCAGCCTCTGACCTCCTGGCCGTCAGACACGTCACGGCCCAGCTGCTCTGTGATTGGCCCAGAGCCGCCGCTGCAGGTGTGTCCAGGTGTGGCAGCGGCTCAGGTTTCCGTTGGACTCTGACTTATTCATGAAAACAATGAGCAACATCCTGAGGACCGAGACACTGATGAGGCTGACCCTGCGGCGCATGCGCGCTGCACCGGTCGTCAATATCCCGCGGGAAGACCGGAAGTAAATACATCAGACTTCAAAATAAAACAGAGAGAGAGAGTGAGACGGCGTGTGTGTGACGTCACATATCCCACACCTGAGCAGGTGGAGCAGGAAACACATAACATCCATCAATAAGCCGAGCCGAGCCGGACAGATGTTCCAGCTGTTCCAGATATTCAGGTTCCGGTTAGGGCGTGGGTTAGGGCCTTTACTTTGAAGGCCAAAGCCGGAAGTGGCGCTGCCTGGTGTCCAGCTTCACCAACGCCTCCCTCGGTCTGAGGGAAGAAGACTTCCGGTGGTGTGTCATGGCGGTGGCATGGTGAATCCTACAGAAAGGGAAAAACACTCGGCCCTGGTTCCTCCTCATCGGCTCACGGCTCAGTTTCATGCGGGAATAAGCGCGTCCTGTCCGGCGTCGCTCCGTGGATCAGCCCCGCCGCCGCGGCGTCCTCCACCCGGACATGGCGGCTCACAAGCCCGTGGAGTGGGTCCAGGCCGTGATCACCAGATTTGATGAGCAGGTAAGAGGGGCTGGTTCTGAGGGGGGGGCGCTCCGGAGGCCCAGCAACCGGTCCAGGCTCCAGACCAGGTCCGAGCTCCGGAGTCTTCTCCCCGCAGGAGCCGAGCGGATGAGTCGGTGTCGGGCTGTGAACACCGAGAGGCTCCGGAGCAGCAGCGGCTCTCCGCCGTCTCTCTGCCCGCTGCCCTGCGTCTGTCCGGAGGGGAGGGGGGGGGGCAGAGGGTCCGATCCGCTGCTGCAGCCCGGCCGCAACGCCTCAGATCCGGGTCCGGTCTAGACTCGGTCCGGGGGTCTTGTCCTGGTCCTGGTTCTGGTTCTGGTTCTGGTTCTGTCTGGTCCACAGCAGTTAGCAGGTTAAAGCTAGCAGAGCTAATAGGCTAAAGCTAGGCCTGGTGGTAATGTAAACAAATAAGATGAGACGGGGGGGGGGGGGGGGGGGGGTCTGATGGAGGGGGAGGGGGGGTCTGGTGGGGGCAGAGGTACAGAGGATCAGGTGTTGGGGGGGGGGGGGGGGGGGGGGGTGGCTGTGGGGGGGGGGGGGGGGGGGGGGGGGACTGAGGACACCAGGAATACTGGAGACAGCGGGGACAGTAGGAATTCTGGGGACACTGAGGACATTAGGAATACTGGGGACACCGAGGACATTACGAATACTGGAGTCAGCAGGAACACTAGGAATACTGAGGACATTAGGAAAATGGGGGAAGAGGGACAGAGGATCTGGTGGGGGGGCAGAGGGATAAAGGATCTGGTGGGGGGCAGATCTGGTCTTGATCCAGACACTAGGAATACTGGGGACACTGAGGACACTAGAAATTCTGGGGACACTGAGGACATTAGCAATACTGGGGACACTGAGGACACCAGGAATACTGGAGACAGCGGGGACAGTAGGAATTTTGGGGACACTGAGGACATTAAGAATACTGGGGACACTGAGGACACTAGGAATACTGGGGACACCGAGGACATTACGAATACTGGAGTCAGCAGGAACACTAGGAATACTGAGGACATTAGGAAAATGGGGGAAGAGGGACAGAGGATCTGGTGGGGGGGCAGAGGGATAAAGGATCTGGTGGGGGGCAGATCTGGTCTTGATCCAGACACTAGGAATACTGGGGACACTGAGGACACTAGAAATTCTGGGGACACTGAGGACATTAGCAATACTGGGGACACTGAGGACACCAGGAATACTGGAGACAGCGGGGACAGTAGGAATTTTGGGGACACTGAGGACATTAAGAATACTGGGGACACTGAGGACACTAGGAATACTGGGGACACCGAGGACATTACGAATACTGGAGTCAGCAGGAACACTAGGAATACTGAGGACATTAGGAAAATGGGGGAAGAGGGACAGAGGATCTGGTGGGGGGAAGAGGGACAGAGGATCTGGTGGGGGGGGGGGCAGAGGGATAAAGGATCTGGTGGGGGGCAGATCTGGTCTTGATCCAGACACTAGGAATACTGGGGACACTGAGGACACTAGGAATACTGGGGACACTGAGGACATTAGGAATACTGGTGACAGTGGGGACAGTAGGAATGCTGGGGACACTGAGGACATTAGGAATACTGGAGACAGCGGGGACACTAGGAATTCTAGGGACACTGAGGACACTAGGAATACTGGAGACAGCGGGGACACTGAGGACATTAGGAATACTGGAGACAGCGGGGACACTAGGAATTCTGGGGACACTGAGGACATTAGGAATACTGGAGACAGTGGGGACAGTAGGAATGCTGGGGACACTGAGGACACTAGGAATACGTGGGACACTGAGGACACTAGGAATACTGGGGACACTGAGGACATTAGGAATACTGGAGACAGTGGGGACAATAGGAATGCTGGGGACACTGAGGACACCAGGAATACTGGGGACACTGAGGACATTAGGAATACTGGAGACAGTGGGGACACTAGGAATTCTAGGGACACTGAGGACACGAGGAATACTGGAGACAGCGGGGAGACTAGGAATTCTGGGGACACTGAGGACATTAGGAATACTGGAGACAGTGGGGACAGTAGGAATGCTGGGGACACTGAGGACACTAGGAATACTTGGGACACTGAGGACATTAGGAATACTGGAGACGGCGGGGACACTAGGAATTCTGGGGACACTGAGGACACTAGGAATACTGGAGACAGCAGGGACACTAGGAATTCTGGGGACACTGAGGACATTTGGAATACTGGAGACAACGGGGACACTAGGAATACTGGGGACACTGAGGACACTAGGAATACTGGGGACACTGAGGACATTAGGAATACTGGAGACAGCGGGGACACTAGGAATACTGGGGACACTGAGGACACTGGAAATACTGGGGACACTGAGGACACTAGGAATACTGGGGACACTGAGGACACTGGGAATACTGGGGACACTGAGGACACTGGGAATACTGGGGACACCGAGAACATTAGGAATTCTGGGGACACTGAGAACATTAGGAATACTGGAGACAGCGGGGACACTAGGAATACTGAGGACACTAGGAATACTGGGGACACTGAGGACACTGGGAATACTGGGGACACCGAGGACATTGGGAATACTGGGGACACTGAGGACACTGGGAATACTGGGGACACCGAGGACATTGGGAATACTGGGGACACTGAGGACATTAGGAATACTGGGAACACTGAGGACACTAGGAATACTGGGGACACTGAGGACACTGGGATTACTGGGGACACTGAGGACATTAGGAATACTGGAGACAGCGGGGACACTAGGAATACTGGGGACACTGAGGATACTAGGAATACTGGGGACACTGAGGACACTGGGAATACTGGGGACACTGAGGACACTAGGAATACTGGGGACACTGAGGACACTGGGAATACTGGGGACACTGAGGACACTGGGAATACTGGGGACACCGAGAACATTAGGAATACTGGGGACACTGAGAACATTAGGAATACTGGAGACAGCGGGGACACTAGGAATACTGAGGACACTAGGAATACTGGGGACACTGAGGACACTGGGAATACTGGGGACACCGAGGACATTGGGAATACTGGGGACACTGAGGACACTGGGAATACTGGGGACACCGAGGACATTGGGAATACTGGGGACACTGAGGACATTAGGAATACTGGAGACAGCGGGGACACTAGGAATACTGGGGACACTGAGAACACTGGGAATACTGGGGACATTGAGGACACTGGGAATACTGGGGACACTGAGGACACTAGGAATACTGGGGACACCGAGGACACTGGGAATACTGGGGACACTGAGGACACTGGGAATACTGGGGACACCGAGAACATTAGGAATACTGGGGACACTGAGAACATTAGGAATACTGGAGACAGCGGGGACACTAGGAATACTGAGGACACTAGGAATACTGGGGACACTGAGGACACTGGGAATACTGGGGACACCGAGGACATTGGGAATACTGGGGACACTGAGGACACTGGGAATACTGGGGACACCGAGGACATTGGGAATACTGGGGACACTGAGGACATTAGGAATACTGGAGACAGCGGGGACACTAGGAATACTGGGAACACTGAGGACACTAGGAATACTGGGGACACTGAGGACACTGGGAATACTGGGGCAGTGTTTGGTAGGGTGAACCAACATGGCTGCCGTTGACCTCTCTATCGTCTCCTCTTCCTCCTCTTCCTCACCCCCCCCCCCCCACCCCCACCCTCCTCTTCCTGGTCTCCCCAGCTGCCCATCAAGGTGGGACACCAGAACACACACACCAAAGTCAGCACGGAGCACAACAAGGAATGTCTGATCAACATCTCCAAGTACAAGTTCTCCCTGGTCATCAGCGGCCTGACCGCCATCCTGAAGAATGTCAACAACATGGTGAGTGGGCGGGGCCAACCGCCGCTGCCACACACACATAACAACATGGTGAGTGGGCGGGGCCAACCGCCGCTGCCACACACACATAACAACATGGTGAGTGGGCGGGGCCAACCGCCGCGGCCACACACACATAACAACATGGTGAGTGGGCGGGGCCAACCGCCGCGGCCACACACACATAACAACATGGTGAGTGGGCGGAGCCAACCGCCACCGCCGCCACACACACAACAACATGGTGAGTGGGCGGGGGCGGCCACACACACATAACAACATGGTGAGTGGGCGGAGCCAACCGCCACCGCCGCCACACACACAACAACATAGTGAGTGGGCGGGGCCAACCGCCGCGGCCACACACACATAACAACATGGTGAGTGGGCGGGGCCAACCGCCACCACACACAACAACATGGTGAGTGGGCGGGGCCAACCGCCGCCACCACACACACATAACAACATGGTGAGTGGGCGGGGCCAACCGCCACCGCCACACACACACAACAACATGGTGAGTGGGCGGGGCCAACCGCCGCCGCCACACACACATAACAACATGGTGAGTGGGCGGGGCCAACCGCCACCGCCACACACACATAACAACATGGTGAGTGGGCGGGGCCAACCGCCGCCGCCACACACACATAACAACATGGTGAGTGGGCGGGGCCAACCGCCGCCACACACACAACAACATGGTGAGTGGGCGGGGCCAACCGCCACCACACACACACACAACAACATAGTGAGTGGGCGGGGCCAACCGCCACCACACACACACATAACAACATGGTGAGTGGGCGGGGCCAACCGCCGCGGCCACACACACATAACAACATGGTGAGTGGGCGGGGCCAACCGCCGCCGCCACACACACATAACAACATGGTGAGTGGGCGGAGCCAACCGCCACCGCCGCCACACACACAACAACATGGTGAGTGGGCGGGGCCAACCGCCGCGGCCACACACACATAACAACATGGTGAGTGGGCGGAGCCAACCGCCACCGCCGCCACACACACAACAACATAGTGAGTGGGCGGGGCCAACCGCCGCGGCCACACACACATAACAACATGGTGAGTGGGCGGGGCCAACCGCCACCACACACAACAACATGGTGAGTGGGCGGGGCCAACCCCGCCACCACACACATAACAACATGGTGAGTGGGCGGGGCCAACCGCCGCCGCCACACACAACAACATGGTGAGTGGGCGGGGCCAACCGCCGCCACACACACATAACAACATGGTGAGTGGGCGGGGCCAACCGCCGCCACACACAACAACATGGTGAGTGGGCGGGGCCAACCGCCGCCACACACACACAACAACATGGTGAGTGGGCGGGGCCAACCGCCACCACACACACACACAACAACATAGTGAGTGGGCGGGGCCAACCGCCACCACACACACACATAACAACATGGTGAGTGGGCGGGGCCAACCGCCACCACACACAACAACATGGTGAGTGGGCGGGGCCAACCGCCGCCGCC
The DNA here is from genome assembly GCA_030347415.2 of Decapterus maruadsi. Lineage (NCBI taxonomy): Eukaryota > Metazoa > Chordata > Actinopteri > Carangiformes > Carangidae > Decapterus > Decapterus maruadsi. Next base: position 41,112,561 of record CM064885.1, on the reverse strand, counting down.
ACACACAACAACATGGTGAGTGGGCGGGGCCAACCGCCACCACACACACACACAACAACATAGTGAGTGGGCGGGGCCAACCGCCACCACACACACACATAACAACATGGTGAGTGGGCGGGGCCAACCGCCGCCGCACACAACAACATGGTGAGTGGGCGGGGCCAACCGCCGCCACACACAACAACATGGTGAGTGGGCGGGGCCAACCGCCGCCACACACAACAACATGGTGAGTGGGCGGGGCCAACCGCCGCCGCCACACACAACAACATGGTGAGTGGGCGGGGCCAACCGCCGCCACACACAACAACATGGTGAGTGGGCGGGGCCAACCGCCGCCACACACAACAACATGGTGAGTGGGCGGGGCCAACCGCCACCACACACACACACAACAACATGGTGAGTGGGCGGGGCCAACCGCCACCGCCACACACACACAACAACATGGCGAGTGGGCGGGGCCAACCGCCGCCACACACAACAACATAGTGAGTGGGCGGGGCCAACCGCCACCACACACACACATAACAACATGGTGAGTGGGCGGGGCCAACCGCTGCCACACACAACAACATAGTGAGTGGGCGGGGCCAACCACCGCCACACACACAACAACATAGTGAGTGGGCGGGGCCAACCGCCACCACACACAACAACATGGTGAGTGGGCGGGGCCAACTGCCGCCACACACAACAACATGATGAGTGGGCGGGGCCAACCGCCACACACACAACAACATGGTGAGTGGGCGGGGCCAACTACCGCCACACACAACAACATGGTGAGTGGGCGGGGCCAACTGCCGCCACACACAACAACATGATGAGTGGGCGGGGCCAACCGCCACCACACACAACATGGCGAGTGGGCGGGGCCAACCGCCACACACACAACAACATAGTGAGTGGGCGGGGCCAACCGCCACCACACACACACACAACAACATGATGAGTGGGCGGGGCCAACCGCCACCACACACAACATGGCGAGTGGGCGGGGCCAACCGCCACACACACAACAACATGGTGAGTGGGCGGGGCCAACCGCCACCACACACACACAACGAGAGAGGAGACACAGACTGTTGCAGATTTATTCATCACTCTGAAGAGTCTGAAGAAGATCAAAATGCGCTTGAAACGTAACGACGATTGATGTGCTAAATAAATCTGCACCAGGGAGCAAAAGTGTGCGGTCTCCCCTCTTGTTTTTTCTGTCCGACTTGTTCCATTGCACTTGACGCCGCCTCAAGTCGGAGAAAAATATCTGCCCCTACTTCTCTGAGAATCAGTCGTCTGACGTCGCAGAGGAACGCGTCAACCGTAACACATACGTTAAAATGCATTTAATGCTAAAATACATTTAAGAGGAACTGTGTAACCCTCCTCCCCTCCATGTGCATTTGTTTACAACCCTCCTCCCCTCCATGTGCATTTGTTTACAACCCTCTTCTCCTCCATGTGCATTTGTTTACAACCCTCCTCTCCTCCATGTGCATTTGTTTACAACCCTCTTCTCCTCATGTGCATTTGTTTACAACCCTCCTCCCCTCCATGTGCATTTGTTTACAACCCTCTTCTCCTCCATGTGCATTTGTTTACAACCCTCCTCCCCTCCATGTGCATTTGTTTACAACCCTCCTCCCCTCCATGTGCATTTGTTTACAACCCTCCTCCCCTCCATGTGCATTTGTTTACAACCCTCCTCTCCTCCATGTGCATTTGTTTACAACCCTCCTCCCCTCCATGTGCATTTGTTTACAACCCTCCTCTCCTCCATGTGCATTTGTTTACAACCCTCCTCCCCTCCATGTGCATTTGTTTACAACCCTCCTCTCCTCCATGTGCATTTGTTTACAACCCTCCTCCCCTCCATGTGCATTTGTTTACAACCCTCTTCTCCTCCATGTGCATTTGTTTACAACCCTCCTCCCCTCCATGTGCATTTGTTTACAACCCTCCTCTCCTCCATGTGCATTTGTTTACAACCCTCCTCCCCTCCATGTGCATTTGTTTACAACCCTCCTCTCCTCCATGTGCATTTGTTTACAACCCTCCTCCCCTCCATGTGCATTTGTTTACAACCCTCCTCCCCTCCATGTGCATTTGTTTACAACCCTCCTCTCCTCCATGTGCATTTGTTTACAACCCTCTTCTCCTCATGTGCATTTGTTTACAACCCTCCTCTCCTCCATGTGCATTTGTTTACAACCCTCCTCTCCTCCATGTGCATTTGTTTACAACCCTCTTCTCCTCCATGTGCATTTGTTTACAACCCTCCTCTCCTCCATGTGCATTTGTTTACAACCCTCTTCTCCTCATGTGCATTTGTTTACAACCCTCTTCTCCTCATGTGCATTTGTTTACAACCCTCTTCTCCTCATGTGCATTTGTTTACAACCCTCTTCTCCTCATGTGCATTTGTTTACAACCCTCCTCTCCTCCATGTGCATTTGTTTACAACCTCCCTCTCCTCCATGTGCATTTGTTTACAACCTCCCTCTCCTCCATGTGCATTTGTTTACAACCTCCCTCTCCATGTGCATTTGTTTACAACCCTCCTCCCCTCCATGTGCATTTGTTTACAACCTCCCTCTCCTCCATGTGCATTTGTTTACAACCTCCCTCTCCATGTGCATTTGTTTACAACCCTCCTCTCCTCCATGTGCATTTGTTTACAACCCTCTTCTCCTCCATGTGCATTTGTTTACAACCCTCTTCTCCTCCATGTGCATTTGTTTACAACCCTCCTCTCCTCCATGTGCATTTGTTTACAACCCTCCTCTCCTCCATGTGCATTTGTTTACAACCTCCCTCTCCATGTGCATTTGTTTACAACCCTCCTCTCCTCCATGTGCATTTGTTTACAACCCTCCTCTCCTCCATGTGCATTTGTTTACAACCTCCCTCTCCATGTGCATTTGTTTACAACCTCCCTCTCCTCCATGTGCATTTGTTTACAACCTCCCTCTCCATGTGCATTTGTTTACAACCCTCCTCTCCTCCATGTGCATTTGTTTACAACCCTCCTCTCCTCCATGTGCATTTGTTTACAACCTCCCTCTCCATGTGCATTTGTTTACAACCCTCTTCTCCTCCATGTGCATTTGTTTACAACCCTCCTCTCCTCCATGTGCATTTGTTTACAACCTCCCTCTCCTCCATGTGCATTTGTTTACAACCTCCCTCTCCTCCATGTGCATTTGTTTACAACCCTCTTCTCCTCCATGTGCATTTGTTTACAACCTCCCTCTCCTCCATGTGCATTTGTTTACAACCTCCCTCTCCATGTGCATTTGTTTACAACCTCCCTCTCCTCCATGTGCATTTGTTTACAACCCTCTTCTCCTCATGTGCATTTGTTTACAGCGAAGCCCTCCAACACTCACACATGGAGCGGTGGATATCGTTATGATGTAGCGCTACAACGTGTATCTCTGTAATGTCACAAACTATAGATTGCGAGTTACAGAGCGCTTGTGTCACAAAGTCCTGTTTAAAAATGTTCCTCGTGAAATAGTTTCTGCGTCGTTTGTAATGTTTTTATGTCTGAGCCACGTGAAGCACAGTTCATCCCAGTTCATCCCAGTTCATCCCAGTTCATCCCAGTTCATCCCAGTCGGCCATGTCTTCGGTTTCTCTGGCGTGGTGCGTCTCCAACGCTTTGAAGTCAGAACTCTTTTTTCAACTAGGAAAGATCAGAATTCCGACTTGTTTCGAATTCAGTGTTGATCTGACATGGAGACCATCAGGAGAGTATCCATGACAGCGGTTGCCTAGAGCTTCTTGGTGACTGACGCTTGGTGTGATGTTCCCACAGCGGATATTCGGAGAAGCTTCGGAGAAGAACCTCTACCTCTCCCAGCTCATCATCCTGGACACGTTGGAGAAGTGTCTGGCTGGGGTGAGTCCGCCTCTGCATGACATCACACATGACATCACACACCTGGGGTTAGGGGCGGAGTCAGGGGCGGGGCCTCATGGCTGCTCAGGTGAGTCTGGCAGCCATGGAAACAAGAAGTGGCGCTAGGGATGCACATTTAGATGTTCTTTTCTGACAGATAACCGACGCTCCTTAAAGGGTCATTTCTGTTTTTTTACAACCTGGACCTTATTTCTGGCTTTTTTTTTTTAATGCCTTTATTGACAGGACAGTTGAGAGTGTGACAGGAAATGGGAGGCAGAGATGGGGGCAAGGACACGCAGTATAGGGCCGTCCGACGCGGGATTCGAACCGGTGCCGCCTGCAGCGAGGACTGTAGCCTTAACACATGGGGCGGGTGCTCTAACAACTGAGCTAAACACCGCCCCAACCTGGACGTGTGGTTGTGATGAAATGAGCTCCATCCAGAGCCGCGTATATCCGTATAATGGAGTCTACACGGAGCAGGATGCAGCCTCTAATAGCCTCAACAGCACTAGCCTATCAGAACTAAATGTTGGTGAAATGAAGGAGTTTCTCTGCAGATAATGTGTTATTTAGAGGCTGCATTCTGCTCCTGTAGACTCCATTATTATTATGGGATATACGCGGCTCTGGATGGAGCTACTTTCATCACAACCACTTGGAACGACACCAGTTATCTGGGGAGGAAATGATCGGAGTTTAGGATAGAAATAAAGTCCAGGTTGTAAAAAAGTGGCAATTACCCTTTAACGATAAGATTAAATGCTCGGTTTGGGGCGACGGACAGTTATAAAACACACCTCCTGACCTCCTGACCTTTGACCTTTGCCCCCAGCAATCGAAGGACTGCCTGCGTCTGGATGAGACCATGCTGGTCAAACAGCTGCTGCCAGAGATCTGTCACTTCATCTACACGTACCGCGAAGGCCACCAGCACGCCGCCGAGCTGCGCGCCTCCGCCTCCGCCGTGCTCTTCTCTCTGAGCTGCAACAACTTCAACGCCGTCTTCAGCCGCATATCCACAAGGTGGCGCTCTATCACACGCCATGATGTCATTACGCTGACCTCTGTTAGAGAGACTCAGCAGTGCAATGGCATCAGAGGTTTGGTTCCCTCAGCTATTACCAGTTATAACCAGTTATAACTGGTAATAGCTACTGTAATGACTGTCAGCTGATCTGATGACGATGTCAGAGTGAGGTCACTAAGCTCCGCCCACTGGCGCCCAGCTGGCCGATCAATAGTTCAAATGATCAGCCAGTTAATTAGTTAATAGTTGAACCCGTTCCAGATTCTCAGTTGGAAATATATTTCTAATTGAACTTCGTCAAAGTTCAGAAGGCGGATCAGCTGTCTGTCAGCTGCTGACACTGGGAACGTTGGGAACGTTGTGGCTGCCCCTGCAGGCGGGGTCTCATGCTGTGTTGTGTGTTTAGGCTGCAGGAACTGACCGTCTGCTCCGAGGACAATGTGGACGTCCACGACATCGAGCTGATGCAGTACATCAACGTGGACTGCTCCAAGCTGAAGAGGCTGCTGCAAGGTGGGCGCTCCGCTTCCGCCGGTTCCAGCCGGTTCCGGACGGTTCCTGACGGTTCCTGACGGTTCCAGCCGGTTCCTGATGGTTCCAGCCGGTTCCGGACGGTTCCTGACGGTTGTGACCAGTTCACCCAGACTGTCGTGGTCTCAGCAGAACCCGACCCTAACCCTCGTGGTGGCGGCGATGAGGATGTTGTTGATCAGTCTCATGTTTGATCTGTTGCAGAAACGGTCCTGAAGTTCAGAGCTCTGAAGAAACCGGCCCAGCTGTCTGTCATCAACAGTCTGGAGAAGGTCTGGTCCTGGTTCTGGTCCTGGTTCTGGTTCTGGTTCTGGTTCTGGTTCTGACCCGACTGGCCCAGCTCATGTTGTGTTGTTGTGTCTTCAGGCCTTTTGGAACTGGGTGGAGAATTATCCTGATGAGTTCACGATGCTGTACCAGAGACCGCAGGCCGACATGGCAGGTAGGACGCACCTGTCTCCGTCTCACCTGTCTGTCCTCGTCTCCGTCTCACCTGTCTGTCCTTGTCTCCGTCTCACCTGTCTGTCCTCGTCTCTGTCTCCGTCTCACCTGTCTGTCCTCGTCTCCGTCTCACCTGTCTGTCCTTGTCTCCGTCTCACCTGTCTGTCCTCGTCTCTGTCTCCGTCTCACCTGTCTGTCCTCGTCTCCGTCTCACCTGTCTGTCCTTGTCTCCGTCTCACCTGTCTGTCCTCGTCTTCGTCTCACCTGTCTGTCCTTGTCTCCGTCTCACCTGTCTGTCCTTGTCTCTGTCTCCGTCTCACCTGTCTGTCCTTGTCTCCGTCTCACCTGTCTGTCCTTGTCTCCGTCTCACCTGTCTGTCCTCGTCTCCGTCTCACCTGTCTGTCCGTGTCTCTGTCTCCGTCTCACCTGTCTGTCCTTGTCTCCGTCTCACCTGTCTGTCCTCGTCTCTGTCTCCGTCTCACCTGTCTGTCCGTGTCTCTGTCTTCGTCTCACCTGTCTGTCTCCGTCTCACTGTCTGTCTGTCCTTGTCTCCGTCTCACCTGTCTGTCTGTCCTGTCTGTCCTTGTCTCCGTCTCACTGTCTGTCTGTCCTGTCTGTCTCACCTGTCTGTCCTTGTCTCTGTCTTCGTCTCACCTGTCTGTCCTTGTCTCCGTCTCACCTGTCTGTCCTTGTCTCCGTCTCACCTGTCTGTCCTTGTCTCTGTCTTCGTCTCACCTGTCTGTCCTCGTCTCCGTCTCACCTGTCTGTCCTTGTCTCTGTCTCCGTCTCACCTGTCTGTCCTCGTCCTCGTCTCACCTGTCTGTCCTCGTCTTCGTCTCACCTGTCTGTCCTTGTCTCCATCTCCGTCTCACCTGTCTGTCCTCGTCTCTGTCTCCGTCTCACCTGTCTGTCCTCGTCTTCGTCTCACCTGTCTGTCCTTGTCTCTGTCTCCGTCTCACCTGTCTGTCCTTGTCTCTGTCTCCGTCTCACCTGTCTGTCCTCGTCTCACCTGTCTGTCCTCGTCTCCGTCTCACCTGTCTGTCCTCGTCTCCGTCTCACCTGTCTGTCCTCGTCTCTGTCTCCGTCTCACCTGTCTGTCCTTGTCTCTGTCTTCGCCTCACCTGTCTGTCCTTGTCTCTGTCTCCGTCTCACCTGTCTGTCCGTGTCTCTGTCTTCGTCTCACCTGTCTGTCCTTGTCTCTGTCTCCGTCTCACCTGTCTGTCCGTGTCTCTGTCTCCGTCTCACCTGTCTGTCCTCGTCTCTGTCTCACCTGTCTGTCCGTGTCTCTGTCTCCGTCTCACCTGTCTGTCCGTGTCTCTGTCTCCATCTCACCTTGTTCCTCCTGGTCTGATTCCTTGTCTCCATCTCCGTCTCACCTGTCTGTCCTTGTCTCCGTCTCACCTTGTTCCTCCTGGTCTGATTATTGTGTGCGTGTGTGCGTGTGCAGAGGCGGCGGAGAAGCTCTTTGATCTGGTCGACAGCTTTGCGGAGAGCGCCAAGCGGAAAGCCGCCGTGTGGCCGCTGCAGATCATCCTGCTCATCCTCTGTCCAGAGATCTTACACACCATCTCCAAGGATACGGTGGAGGACAGCAAGGCCAACAAGGTACACGCACGCGCACACTGAAGTCAGTCTTCTTTTGGCGCCAACTGAGTCCGACTGTCGTAGTGAGTATTGGTTGGTGTGACGTCCTGCGGTCCCTGAACGCACCTTGGTGCCGGCTGAAGCTCCGCTACACACAACGACGTCGCCAAATGCTGCGCCGTTCACATCGGGTCGCCGCAAGCATTCTGGGATACGCCCTCCAGCCGTGTCACACCTGGAGGGCTTCCTGCGACTTCGATGCGTGTAGCGACGCTTCATCGCGACCTGAGGACGCCGTCATCACGCTGCAGAGCGGCTTGATGATGATGATGTCAGGTAGCCATGGTAACACGTCAGAAGGCCAAGGAGATGGGATGATGATGTCAGTAAAAAGACAAAGGGTGTAGGAAGAAAGAAATGAGTAAAAAGAAAGAAAAAGGAGTAAAAAGACAGAAAGAAAGAAAAGAGTAAAAAGACAAAGAAAGAAAGAAAAAGGAGTAAAAAGACAGAAAGAAAGGAGTAAAAAGACAGAAAGAAAGAAAAAGGAGTAAAAAGACAGAAAGAAAGACAGAAAGGAGTAAAAAGAAAGAAAGGGATGTTTTAAAAAGAAAGAAAAAATAAAAAGACAGAAAGAAAGAAAAGAATAAAACAAAGAAAAAAGGAGTAAAACTTGAAAAAAGAGTAAAAAGACAGAAAGAAAGAAAGAAAAAGGAGTAAAAAGACAGAAAGAAAGAAAAAGGAGTAAAAAGACAGAAAGAAAAAGGAGTAAAAAGACAGAAAGAAAGAAAAAGGAGTAAAAAGACAGAAAGAAAGGAAGAAATAGGAGTAAAAAGAAAGAAGGAAAAAGGAGTAAAAAGACAGAAAGAAAGAAAGAAAAAGGAGTAAAAAGACAGAAAGAAAGAAAAAGGAGTAAAAAGACAGAAAGAAAGACAGAAAGGAGTAAAAAGAAAGAAATGGCAGAGAAAGAGCACCCAGGCTGCATTTTAAAAAATCTTTTAAATTATTCTCTAAATCTCTTGATTTCTTGATCTCTTTGATGGCATTGAGACAGAAGAGAAGTGTGGCTACAAACTGTTTACAAAACCTTGAGTATAGAGTGTGATTTGTGGCTTTGGGGACAGTTTTAAGACAAAAGCTCCAGTTGCTTTTTTTCCCTCTCTGCACTCTACCTGTGATGTCACCACTCTGAGCCCTGCTCATTAGACGCAATACACACCCATTATAAAGCTGAATTTTGTCAAAAAACTTAGTGATTTTAAAACAGCCAAATATCAGAAACTGTTGAAGATATCAATAAGCCGAGTCTTAGAGGAACACTTAAAAAGTTTGTCTACAGCTTAGAATTTTAATGAAGTCTCTAGGTGAAAGCATGTGGACGCTGTAGAAGCTGAAAGCAGTAAGAAGATTTGAAGAGTTTGAAGATGTTTTCAGTGCATTCCTATGGGGAAAAAAATCGCAGAAAAAGTTAAATATTGCAAAAAGTATGAATAGTTGAAAAGAGAAAAGTCATAGCATAAATGTCCTGAAAAAGCTGCACGTTTTGATATATTCATTGTTGAAATGGCACAAAGTATGAAGGACTAGTTAGATGGAGAAAAATGGTGGAAGACACAAGAACTAGAAACAGCATTTCCTGCAGAAAATGCGGGTGGAAGCTGAAAGGCATTGCTGAATAAGTTGACGTAGACATCCAAGGAACATGTCCAAGGGAGGATTTGAACCCGTGACCTTGTGAGTGATAGTCCTTGTGAGAGACACTAACCACATGGCTACAGAGGACCTGACTTGTCCTCGGCTTTATACTGTCAAGATTCAAAGACTGTCCAATGACAGCTGAATAGTTTGAATGAAAAGTCAAGATACGTGACATAACAGAGACTTTGCATCTAGTTAGATGGAAAGAAAGCTTGAAACAACATGACAGAGGCTGGTTTTGAACCCACAACCTCATGATCTCCAACCATTTACTCTACCACTCCACCACAGAGAACACGCTGATACCTGTTGACATCTATTCTAATGAGATCATATTTGGCAAACTTTGGTTGGAGTAATCAGTGTGATAACAAACACCTGTAACTAATTGAAGGCGGGGGAGGGGAGGTTAATTCTGCCGGTCACAGGGGGCAGTGCAGGACAAGAAATGATGGATAAGAATAATTTAAGTGCTTTACATTTCTCTGCTGTGTTCAAAGTTCCAGTGCAAATCAATCTGAGTGCAGTAGTAGAAACATGTAAGATTGAAAGAGGTTAAGAGACACAACATAACAACATCACGCATCCTGGATTTGACCAAGGGATCTTTGCGTTGCAAAGCAGGTACATTAACCCCTAGTCTACCACCAGAGTTGGTAATGGGATGCCACAGAGAGCATACTGATGCTGATGTGACACTGATCAATGTGATAACAAACACCTGTAACCAAGCAAATGTAATCACTGTGTCTCTTAACGACCACCTGAAACCAATTGAAGGTGACGGAGGGGAGCAGAATTCAACACAACATAACAACAATACGCAACTGGGATTTGAACCAGGAATCTGTGAGTTGCAGAGCAGGCACCTTAACCCCTACACTACAGACAGAGTTGGTCAGACAGAGACAGGTGGTGAATTTCATGCACTACACAGAGGAGAGCAGAGCAGAGCAGGATTTCAGCTGAATTGCAGAAAAAGTTAAATATTGTAAAAAGTATAAATAGTATGAAAGAGAAAAGTCATAGCATAAAAGTATTCAAGAAGCTGCACATTTTGATATATGAATTGTTGAAACAGCACAAAGTATGAAGGAGTAGTTAGGTGTGCGGAAGACGTAAGAATAAGTATAAAGAAACAAAATGGCCGAACTGAATAACAATTCAGTGTGAACAGTGTGAACAGTGTGAATGCAGAAAGCATTCACACTAACTAACAGACGATGTGATGCTGCACATAAGAAGAAGACAGGAACTGTAGTAGACTGGTACCATATCCGCTCTAACCCCCTTCCCCCCATCTGACTCCTCCCCCTGTCTGACTCCTCCCCCTGTCTGACCCCTCCCCCTGTGTCTGACTCCTCCCCCATCTGACCCCTCCCCCTGTCTGACTCCTCCCCCATCTGACCCCTCCCCCTGTCTGACTCCTCCCCCTGGACAGCCTGACCCCTCCCCCTGTCTGACCCAGCAGCCCCTGTCTGACCCCGCCCCCCTGTCTGACCCCTCCCCCCGTCTGACTCCTCCCCTGTCCTGACTCCTCCCCCTGTCTGACTCCTCCCCCTGTGTCTGACTCCTCCCCTGTCTGACTCACTGACCCCTGTGTCTGACTGACCCTCCCCCTGTGTCTGACTCCTCCCCCGTCTGACTCCTCCCCCTGTGTCTGACAACCCGGCCCCCTGTCTGGACTCCTCCCCCTGTGTCTGACTCCTCCCCCTGTCTGACTCCTCACAACCCCTGTCTGACTCCTCCCCCTGTGTCTGACTCCTCCCCCTGTGTCTGACTCCTCCCCCTGTGTCTGACTCCTCCCCCCGTCTGACTCCTCCCCCTGTCTGACTCCTCCCCCTGTCTGACTCCTCCCCCTGTCTGACCCCTCCCCCTGTCTGACTCCTCCCCCTGTCTGACTCCTCCCCCTGTCTGACCCCTCCCCCTGTCTGACTCCTCCCCCTGTCTGACTCCTCCCCAGTCTGACCCCCCTGGTCTAAGATCGACACCGTGTACTGCCCCTCTGCAGAAGCTGTTCATGGACAGCCTGAGGAAGGCTCTGGCCGGCCAGGGCAGCAGCAAGCAGCTGACGGAGAGCGCCGCCATCGCCTGCGTCAAGCTCTGCAAGGCGTCCACCTACATCAACTGGGAGGACCACTCCACCATCTTCCTGCTGGTGCAGTCCATCGTCATGGACCTCAAGGTCTGGTATTGATTATTGATCACTTCCTGTTGACCACACGTGACTCTCAGGGATAAATCATCAGGAGTATGACCCTGACCCTGGTCACGCCGCCGTGTGGCGAGCTGAGACAAACGGTCGTTGACGACGCTGCTCTCGTCCCGCCAGGCGCTGCTCTTCAACCCGGCCAAGCCCTTCTGGAGGGGGGGCAGCCAGAGCGCCGACGTGGAGCTGATGATGGACTGCTTCGTCTCCTGTTTCCGCATCAACCCTCACAACAATCAGCACTTTAAGGTGACGCCGCGGACGCCGCTGTTCCCGGGCGTAATATTACCCATAATCCTCAGCGTGAGCCGCGGCCTGACGCTGTCCCCTCTGTCCTCAGGTCTGTCTGGCCTCCTCGTCCCCGTCCACCTTCCACTTCGTCCTGGTCAACTCGCTGCACAGAATCATCACCAACGTGAGTGAGGCTGCCGCTGGGAGGAGCAGGCGTAGCCGTGGCGATGATGATGATGTAATCTGTGCTTCCTCCCTCAGTCTCACCTGGACTGGTGGCCTAAGATCGACACCGTGTACTGCCACTCTGCAGAGCTGCGCTTCATGTTCGCCGACACCCTGAACCGGGTCATCCAGGGCGCCGCCACCCACGCCCCGCTGCGCATGACCCCGGTGAGTACGGACGCGCCCGCAGGTAACGGGACCGTACGGGTAACCATAGTAACATGCTGGCTCCGCCCACAGAGTCTGACCTTCAAAGGGAAGATGACGACCAGCCTGAAGTTCAAAGAGAAAGCCACCGACCTGGACACTCGAAGCTACAAGTGCCTGCTCCTCGCGCTGGTCAAGCTCATCCACGCCGACCCCAGACTCATGCTGCACGTGAGTCCCCGCGCCGGATGATGTCATCCAGCCAGAGACCATCGAGCTGTGGAGTCCAGACGCCCCCATAGAGACGTTCTGGGACATCAGGTAGCTGCTGCCTCTCTCACCTGTCCTCGTCCTCACCGCTCACCTGTGATGACACGTCCTCGCCTGTGATGACACGTCCTCACCTGTGATGACACGTCCTCGCCTGTGATGACACGTCCTCACCTGTGATGACACGTCCTCACCTGTGATGACACGTCCTCTCCTGTGATGACACGTCCTCTCCTGTGATGATGTCACCACGACCGTCCGCGCCGGATGATGTCATCCACGACACGTCCTCACCTGTGATGACACATTCTCATCCTGTGATGACACGTCCGCGCCTGGATGATGTCACCTGTGACACACGTCCGCGCCGGATGATGTCATCCACACCGCGCGCCGGATGATGTCATCCACACCGCGCGCCGGATGATGTCATCCACACCACGCTGCTCACACACACAGACTCAGCTTTCATATGTCACTTTATCCTAAAGCTTTCTGCAGCATAAACCTGTTTTATTATAAGAGGAGACGGCGTGAACGCTGAGAGCAGCTGAACGCCACCGAGGAAGCAACGGGAATGAGCTGAAGAAAGAATTAAAACAATGTTGAATGAGCTGAAGAAAGAGTTAAAACAATGTTGAATGAGCTGAAGAAACTTCTGAACTGAGGTAGAAACGTTACAAAGGTAGAAGAAAATGCAGAAATCCTGCGTGTTTACATTTAACAGTTGAAGAGTTGAAATCTGCAGCTCCTGACAGGAGTGAAAACACGTCCTCACCTGTGATGACACGTCCTCACCACTGATGAAAGCCTGTGATGAACGTCCTCAAAGTGATGAAAGGCTCTATAGGATCCCTGGAAGACCAGATGATACATCCCATAATAACATTTGTTTGTTGGTTAGGTAACCGTGGACGCCGTCAGTCAGTGTGAATGTGACAGAAATCACCGCGTTACGTCAATACACCAATGTTTTAAACGTCGACTTGTCACTGAATTGAAATAAAAAATCCAGCAGAGGGAAAAGTTTTGGTGCCCGTCCTCCCTGTGATGACACGTTCTCACCTGTGATGACACGTTCTCACCACCTGATGGCACCACCTGCCCGTCAGCTGACGTTTGATGTGTGACACGTCCTCACCTGTGATCAGACTGTGATGTTCTCGCCTGTGATGACACCCCTCACAGCTGTGATGAGCGTCTGCTCACACGTGGACGCATGTTACACTGATGACACGTCCTCACCTGTGATGACACGTCCTCAGCACTGACAGTTTGTTCCAACCTTATTTCCTGTTGTTGACTTGTTGTTGTTGTTGTTGTTGTTGACTTGTTGTTGTTGTTGTTGTGGTTGTGTAGAACCCGGTGAAGCAGCCTCCAGAGATGCAGAGCAGCACGGCGGAGCTGGTCACCGGCCTGGTGCAGCTGGTTCCTCTCACCAACACCACGCAGCTGTCACAGGAAGCCATGGAGGTGAGTGGAGCTGAGAGCAGCGCCTCCTGCTGGATAGGAGGCTCATGGCTGAGAGCAGCGCCTCCTGCTGGATAGGAGGCTCACGGTGTTGTTAAAGACCTGACGTCTCAGTGAGGTCATTTCTAGATCACCACGGTAACAGCATCATTCAGGATCCTTTTTCTTAAAATATTTCTTGGCCTTTTTGCCTTTATGTGAAAGCACAGTGAGATAGACAGGAAAGGGTCCTCACCTGTGGGGGCTAACATCCTCAGGAAATGTCTGCCCTCACCTGTGGACTCGATGACACGTCCTCACCTGTGGGACGCCTCACCTTGAGGACCTTAGCCTGATGACACGTCCTCACCTGTGATGACACGTCCTCACCGTTGAGGACCTTTACAGATAAACATGAACAACAGCTTCTACAAGAATGTTTCTACATTTATAATAAATGAATTCTAAGTGAATTCTGTTGTCATACCCACATCCTGCCACTAGGGGGCATGAGGTCGTTACTCTCTAGCCACGCCCCCCACTGTTGTCACTGTGTTGTTGTTACCATGGTGACTGTCTCCCCCCAGGCCCTGCTGGTCCTCCACCAGTGATGACCATCTCACCTGTGATGACAGTCCTGATGACGTTCCCCATGAGACGTTCACCTGGGACATCAGGTGAGCTGCTCACCTCTGATGACACCTGTCTCACCCTGATCCGTCGTCCTGTGATCACCGCTCACCTGTGATGACACGTCCTCACCTGTGATGACACGTTCTCACCTGTGATGACACGTCCTCACCTGTGATGACACGTTCTCACCTGTGATGACACGTTCTCACCTGTGATGACACGTCCTCACCTGTGATGACACGTCCTCACCTGTGATGACACGTCCTCACCTGTGATGACACGTTCTCACCTGTGATGACACGTTCTCACCTGTGATGACACGTCCTCACCTGTGATGACACGTCCTCACCTGTGATGACACGTCCTCACCTGTGATGACACGTCCTCACCTGTGATGACACGTCCTCACCTGTGATGACACGTCCTCACCTGTGATGACACGTTCTCACCTGTGATGACACGTCCTCACCTGTGATGACACGTCCTCACCGCTCACCTGTGATGACACGTTCTCACCTGTGATGACACGTTCTCACCTGTGATGACACGTCCTCACCTGTGATGACACGTTCTCACCTGTCCTCTGTCGTCCAGCTCACAGGTGCTGTTCCTGATCTGCCGGAAGCTGATTGGCCAGCAGCTGGTGAACGGGACGGAGGTTCTGAAGTGGCTGAGGGAGATCCTGATCTGTAGGAACAAGTTCCTGCTCAAGAACAAGGTGGGGACAACACTCTGTCTTTCTTTCTTTCTTTCTTTCTTTCTTTCTTTCTTTCTTTCTTTCTTTCTTTCTTTCTTTCTTTCTTTCTTTCTTTCTTTCTTTCTTTCTTTCTTTCTTTCTTTCTTTCTTTCTTTCTTTCTTTCTTTCTTTCTTTCTTTCTTTCTTTCTTTCTTTCTTTCTTTCTTTCTTTCTTTCTTTCTTTCTTTCTTTCTTTCTTTCTTTCTTTCTTTCTGTCTTTCTTTCTGTCTTTCTTTCTTTCTGTCTTTCTTTCTTTCTTTCTTTCTTTCTTTCTTTCTTTCTTTCTTTCTTTCTTTCTTTCTTTCTTTCTTTCTTTCTTTCTTTCTTTCTTTCTTTCTTTCTGTCTTTCTTTCTGTCTTTCTTTCTTTCTTTCTTTCTTTCTTTCTTTCTTTCTTTCTTTCTGTCTTTCTTTCTTTATTTCTGTCTTTCTTTCTGTTTTTCTTTCTTTCTTTCTTTCTTTCTTTCTTTCTTTCTTTCTTTCTTTCTTTCTTTCTTTCTTTCTTTCTTTCTTTCTGTCTTTCTTTCTTTCTTTCTTTCTGTCTGTCTTTCTTTCTTTCTTTCTTTCTTTCTTTCTGTCTTTCTGTCTTTCTCTCTGTCTTTCTTTCTTTCTTTCCTTCTTTCCCTCTTTCTTTCTTTCTTTCTCTCTTTCTTTCTTTCTTTCTTTCTTTCTTTCTTTCTTTCTTTCTTTCTTTCTTTCTCTCTTTCTTTCTTTCTTTCTTTCTTTCTTTCTTTCTTTCTGTCTTTCTTTCTTTCTTTCTGTCTTTCTTTCTTTCTTTCTGTCTTTCTTTATTTCTTTCTTTCTGTCTTTCTTTCTTTCTTTCTGTCTTTCTTTATTTCTTTCTTTCTGTCTTTCTTTCTGTCTTTCTTTCTTTCTGTCTTTCCGTCTTTCTTTCTTTCTGTCTTTCTTTCTTTCTTTCTTTCTTTCTTTCTTTCTTTCTTTCTTTCTTTCTTTCTTTCTGTCTTTCTTTCTTTCTGTCTTTCTTTCTTTCTTTCTTTCTGTCTTTCTTTCTTTCTGTCTTTCTTTCTGTCTTTCTTTCTGTCTTTCTTTCTTTCTTTCTGTCTTTCTTTCTTTCTGTCTTTCTGTCTTTCTTTCTTTCTGTCTTTCTGTCTTTCTTTCTTTCTTTCTTTCTTTCTTTCTTTCTTCCCCTCTTCTTTATCTCTTTCTTTCTTTCTTTCTCTCTGTCTTTCAGCATTCACATATCTTTTTCTAGGTCCTTTCTAACGTGATCATTATATTTAATGTGTTCATGAACGTTACAACTGAAGTAGTGAATGAAAGGAGGTGGGGCCGGTGCGGCTCACCTGAGCGCCAGGTGTGTGTGTCTGAGCTGTGACCTCTGACCTCTGACCCCCTGCAGGACTGCGCCACGCTGGGCGGCAGCATCCCTATCTGCCGCCAGGCGCAGACCAAGCTGGAGGTGAGCCTCTACATGTTCCTGTGGAGCCCCGACACCGAGGCCGTGCTCGTGGCCATGTCCTGCTTCCGCCACCTGTGTGAGGAGGCCGACATCCGCAGCGCCGCCGACGAGGTGCCGGTGCACAACATCCTGCCCAACTACGCCACCTTCAGCGAGCTCGCCTCCGTCAGCAACATGATGGGCACAGGTGAGCGCTAAAGGCCCCGCCCCCTCGTGTGGCCCCACGACCTCACACGGTCCCATCACCATAACCCCTATAGTACACAACAACAACCACACACGGTCCCATCACCATAACCCCTATAGTCATAGCAGCAGGTTAGTTACCTTTAATTGTCGGTGCAAGCTGTTTTTAGAACGGCGGAGCAGAGCCGTGAGCTGCTCAGAGCTACGCTACGGAGACTCATGGGATTTCTTGGTTTCCCTCATCAAACTCATCAAATACACAATCCAACAACTCCACAACGCTCTGGTGGACAAGTTGTGACCTGCACATTCACCACGCTATGAGATAATAACACAACGTTACCACACAGAGTTGTTTTAGAGGGAAACACAGAGACTGATGATGAACAACTGTCCCTGAAGGCAACGTGCATCAGAGGTTTTACATGAATTTCCCTCTAAAACAACTCTGTGTGGTAACGTTGTGTTATTATCTCATAGCGTGGTGAATGTGCAGGTCACAACTTGTCCACCAGAGCGTTGTGGAGTTGTTGGATTGTGTATTTGATGAGTTTGATGAGGGAAACCAAGAAATCCCATGAGCCTCCGTAGCGTAGCTCTGAGCAGCTCACGGCTCTGCTCCGCCGTTCTAAAAACAGCTTGCACCAACAATTAAAGGGAACGAACCTACTGCTATGACTATAGGGGTTATGGTGTGTCGTTGTTGTTGTTGTTGTTGTTGTAGTTGTTGTGTGTACTCAGGTGTGTTGTTGTTGTTGTTATGTACTCAGATGTGTTGTTGTTGTTGTGTACTCAGATGTGTTGTTGTTATTGTTGTGTACTCAGATGTGTTATTGTTGTTGTGTACTCAGCTGTGTTGTTGTTGTGTGCAGGTCGCTCCACCTTACAGAAGAGGGTGATGGCTCTGCTGAGGAGGGTGGAACATCCCACACCCGGAAACATCGAGGTGAGCACGTCTGTCTCTCAAGTCTGACGCTTAAATCCCACTGACTGCGGAACGGCTGCAGATCGGCCGGAGCCGGGGCCGCGGCCGGGGCCGGGGCCGGGGCCGGAGCCGGAGCCGGGGCCGGAGCCGGAGCCGCAGCCGGAGCCGGAGCCGCAGCCGGAGCCAGAGCCGATACGTAGTAATTTTAATCACCGTGTCAGCGTCACCGACTCCGGCTCCGCTGCGTCGTGGGTCCGGAACGACACCGACACCGGCCCTCGCAAAAGATACCAATCAGCACAGAGCAGGTCGTGTAGGACAGGAAATCGCCGGCAAAATACAAAATAAAACACCCAGTTAATTTTCAAAATAAAATACACCATGTTTACAGCGGAGCATATTTCCTGCTTTACACCTTGAAGACGTTGTCAGAGTTGTTTCTCTACGACTCCTCTGGATTTAATTAATTGTTTTAGATTTTGTGGTTGACTTTATGAAACTACAACCTGCGATATCTGGAGATCACGGAAGCGGTGTGTGTTGACGGAGTCGGAGTTCGCGGCCGTTCCGTAGTCAGTGGAATGTAGGCGTCGGTCTGAGTCTCAGGTGAGTGGCGTCCGTCTCCGTGCCGTGGGTCACGTCCAGCTTCTGTCTCGTCCTAGGCCTGGGAGGACACCTACACTAAATGGGACCAGGCCACCAAGCAGATCCTCAACTTCCCCAAGAACAAGGCCGACGACGGACAGGTAAGGACGCACCTGGTCCCGTGGAGCGCTCAGCTGCTCAGAGGGAAGGGGGAGGGGCTTCACACTCACTGCAGTCAGGCTGGTGAAAGGGGAGGAGCTTCACACTCACTGCAGTCAGGCTGGTGAAAGGGGAGGAGCTTCAGGTGAAAGGAGGAGGAGCTTCAGGTGAAAGGGGAGGAGCTTCAGGTGAAGGGGGAGGAGCTTCAGGTGAAAGGGGAGGAGCTTCAGGTGAAAGGAGGAGGAGCTTCAGGTGAAGGGGGAGGGGCTTCAGGTGAAGGGGGAGGAGCTTCAGGTGAAGGGGGAGGAGCTTCAGGTGAAAGGAGGAGGAGCTTCAGGTGAAAGGGGAGGAGCTTCAGGTGAAGGGGGAGGAGCTTCAGGTGAAAGGAGGAGGAGCTTCAGGTGAAAGGAGGAGGAGCTTCAGGTGATAGGGGAGGAGGGGGAGGAGCTTCAGGTGAAAGGAGGAGGAGCTTCAGGTGATAGGGGAGGAGCTTCAGGTGAAAGGAGGAGGAGCTTCAGGTGAAAGGGGAGGAGCTTCAGGTGAAAGGGGGAGGAGCTTCAGGTGAAAGGAGGAGGAGCTTCAGGTGAAAGGAGGAGGAGCTTCAGGTGAAAGGAGAGGAGCTGCAGGTGAAAGGGGAGGAGCTTCCGGTGAAAGGAGGAGGAGCTTCAGGTGAAGGGGGAGGAGCTTCAGGTGAAGGGGGAGGAGCTTCAGGTGAAAGGAGGAGGAGCTTCAGGTGAAGGGGGAGGAGCTTCAGGTGATAGGGGAGGAGCTTCAGGTGAAGGGGGAGGAGCTTCAGGTGAAGGAGGAGGAGCTTCAGGTGAAAGGGGGAGGAGCTTCCGGTGAAAGGGGAGGAGCTTCAATGTCAATGGGGTGGAGCTTCAATGTCATTACAGCGTCTAGATGTTGCTGGTTGTGTGTTATTACAGCGCGTGTGTGTGGTTGTGTGTCTAGATGTTGCTGGTTGTGTGTCTGACGTGTGTGTGTGGTTGTGTGTCTGACGTGTGTGTGTGTGGTTGTGTGTCTGACGTGTGTGTGTGGTTGTGTGTCTGACGTGTGTGTGGTTGTGTGTCTGACGTGTGTGTGCGTCTCCGCAGCAGGAGTGGATCAACATGACGGGCTTCCTGTGTGCGCTCGGCGGTGTGTGTCTGCAGCAGCGCAGCACGCCGGGCCCCGCCACCTACAGCCCTCCCATGGGCCCCCTCGCCGAGCGCAAGCACTCCATGGTCTCCATGGCGACCTGCGACGGCTCCAACCCCGCCGCCGCCGCCGCCTCGTCCTGCTCCTCCTCCTCCTCTGCCGCCGGCGAGACGCCGGTCAGCCGCTTCCTGGACCGGCTGCTGGCGCTGCTGGTCTGCGGCCACGACCGCGTCGGCCTCCACGTCCGCACCAACGTCAAGGACCTGCTGGGGCTGGAGCTAAGCCCCGCCCTCTACCCGCTGCTGTTCACCAAGCTGAGGAACAGCATCGGGCGCTTCTTCGACACGCAGGGCCCGGTGAGTTAAAGGCACAGTGCAACATTTACACACGCTGCAGCGCCCGGTGAGTTAAAGGCACAGTGCAACATTTACACATGCTGCAGCGCCCGGTGAGTTAAAGGCACAGTGCAACATTTACACGCGCTGCAGCGCCCGGTGAGTTAAAGGCACAGTGCAACATTTACACACGCTGCAGCGCCCGGTGAGTTAAAGGCACAGTGCAACATTTACACACGCTGCAGGGCCCGGTGAGTTAAAGGCACAGTGCAACATTTACACACGCTGCACGGCCCGGTGAGTTCTAGCCCTTAAAGGGACAGTACAACATTTACACACGCTGCAGCACCCGGTGAGTTCTAGCCCTTAAAGGGACAGTGCAACATTAAGACACAGAACAACAGAAAATTCTCCACAATATTTCCAAAAATTCACTCCACTGGTTCTAATTTGAACATTCATGGACTAAAAAAGTAACGTTCTTGATTCTGTGTTTGCCTCAAAGGGTTGTCCGTCGGGGTCCGTGGTCTAGTTTGTGTCAGTTTAGGGTCCTTGATGTAAAAAAGTTTGAGAACCACTGAGTTACATGATTATCTCATAGCGTGGTGAATGTGCAGGTCACAACTTGTCCACCAGAGCGTTGTGGAGTTGTTGAATTGTGTATTTGATGAGTTTGATGAGGGAAACCAAGAAATCCCATAAGCCTCCGTAGCGTAGCTCTGAGCAGCTCACGGCTCTGCTCCGCCCATCTCAAAACAACATCCACCGATACAGATACAGATTTTATTTATTTGTTTATTGAAAGAGGACAATGCACGTTAATGAACATATGTAAAAGTGCCAGTTTTAGCCAATGGCTAGTGTCACACCGTAGTCCTCCTGGCAGGTGTTAAAAGCCAATTAAAATAAACATGTAGACATAACAACAAGATTCATGCATAAACAAACAAGAAAACAACAACAACAAAAGAACTACAGAGAGAGACAATTAACACTAAGCAACTATAAAGAGAGAAAAAAAAAAGAAAAAAAGAATGAAACTGCCTTTCCTGAGTCTCCGTCTGTCCGTACGTGTCACATGACCGGCTGTTTCTGGTGTTCCCAGGTTCCCATCAACGACACGAACACCCAGTTTGTGGAGCAGACCATCGCCATTATGAAGAACCTGCTGGACAACCACACGGAGGGCAGCTCGGAGCACCTGGGCCAGGCCAGCATCGAGACCATGATGCTCAACCTGGTCAGGTAACCACCTGACACCTGACACCATAACTTTTACTCTCCTCACGACCATGTATGTGGTATGGAGCACAAACATTAGACAATACAGACAGTCAGACATAGCGAGCAGCAGCGTGGCTGTACATACTCTACATCTCTGGCCAGAACAAAACAAAAAGTATAACTGAACCAGAGCAAGGACACGCTTCAGAACGGCTCCTAACTTATACATCCCTAATCACAAACACTTGCCTCCCATCACTTGATTTCACCCTTCCATCGAGTCCTTTAGACCTTCCATCGAGTCCTTTAGACCTTCCACCGAGTCCTTTAGACCTTCCACCTAGTCCTTTAGACCTTCCACCTAGTCCTTTAGACCTTCCACCGAGTCCTTTAGACCTTCCACCGAGTCCTTTAGACCTTCCATCGAGTCCTTTAGACCTTCCACCTAGTCCTTTAGACCTTCCACCGAGTCCTTTAGACCTTCCATCGAGTCCTTTAGACCTTCCATCAAGTCCTTTAGACCTTCCATCGAGTCCCTTAGACCTTCCATCGAGTCCCTTAGACCTTCCATCGAGTCCTTTAGACCTTCCATCGAGTCCTTTAGACCTTCCATCGAGTCCTTTAGACCTTCCATCGAGTCCTTTAGACCTTCCATCGAGTCCTTTAGACCTTCCATCGAGTCCCTTAGACCTTCCATCGAGTCCTTTAGACCTTCCACCTAGTCCTTTAGACCTTCCACCTAGTCCTTTAGACCTTCCACCGAGTCCTTTAGACCTTTCATTGAGTCCTTTAGACCTTCCATAGAGTCCTTTAGACCTTCCATTGAGTCCTTTAGACCTTCCATTGAGTCCTTTAGACCTTCCATAGAGTCCTTTAGACCTTCCATAGAGTCCTTTAGACCTTCCATTGAGTCCTTTAGACCTTTCATCGAGTCCTTTAGACCTTCCACTGAGTTCTTCAGACCTTCCATCGAGTCCTTTAGACCTTCCATCGAGTCCTTTAGACCTTCCACCTAGTCCTTTAGACCTTCCATCGAGTCCTTTAGATCTTCCATCGAGTCCCTTAGACCTTCCACTGAGTCCTTTAGACCTTCCACCTAGTCCTTTAGACCTTCCACTGAGTTCTTCAGACCTTCCATTGAGTCCTTTAGACCTTTCATCTGAGTCCTTTAGACCTTCCACTGAGTCCTTTAGACCTTCCACTGAGTTCTTCAGACCTTCCATCGAGTCCTTTAGACCTTCCATCGAGTCCTTTAGACCTTCCACCTAGTCCTTTAGACCTTCCATCGAGTCCTTTAGACCTTCCACCTAGTCCTTTAGACCTTCCATCGAGTCCTTTAGACCTTCCATCGAGTCCTTTAGACCTTCCAGCGAGTCCTTTAGACCTTCCATAGAGTCCTTTAGACCTTCCATTGAGTCCTTTAGACCTTTCATCGAGTCCTTTAGACCTTCCACTGAGTTCTTCAGACCTTCCATCGAGTCCTTTAGACCTTCCATCGAGTCCCTTAGACCTTCCATTGAGTCCTTTAGACCTTCCACAGAGTCCTTTAGACCTTCCACCTAGTCCTTTAGACCTTCCACTGAGTTCTTTAGACCTTCCATCGAGTCCTTTAGACCTTCCATCGAGTCCTTTAGACCTTCCACCTAGTCCTTTAGACCTTCCATCGAGTCCTTTAGACCTTCCATCGAGTCCCTTAGACCTTCCACTGAGTCCTTTAGACCTTCCACCTAGTCCTTTAGACCTTCCACTGAGTTCTTCAGACCTTCCATCGAGTCCTTTAGACCTTCCATCGAGTCCTTAAGACCTTCCACTGAGTCCTTTAGACCTTCCACTGAGTTCTTCAGACCTTCCATCGAGTCCTTTAGACCTTCCATCGAGTCCTTTAGACCTTCCACCTAGTCCTTTAGACCTTCCACTGAGTCCTTTAGACCTTCCATTGAGTCCTTTAGACCTTCCAATTAAGACCTTCTGAGGACCTTCCACTGAGTTCTTCAGACCTTCCATCGAGTCCTTTAGACCTTCCATCGAGTCCTTTAGACCTTCCACCTAGTCCTTTAGACCTTCCACTGAGTCCTTTAGACCTTCCATTGAGTCCTTTAGACCTTCCACCTAGTCCTTTAGACCTTCCACTGAGTCCTTTAGACCTTCCACCGAGTCCTTCAGACCTTCCATCGAGTCCCTTAGACCTTCCAATTGCTTCTGGTATTCTTGTATTGTTTACTCTGAAGTGACAAATGGCCTGACCTGCTCTGTGCTGGGGGGTTGACCCAGTCTCACTGTTCCTCCTTGGGGGGTGATATATTCTATACTGGGGGGTTGACCCAGTCTCATTGCTTCTCCTCCTCTCAGGTACGTGCGTATCCTAGGCAACGTGGTCCATGCGATCCAGATCAAAACCAAGCTGTGCCAGCTGGTAGAGGTGATGATGGAGAGAAGAGATGACCTGTCCTTCTGCCAGGAGATGAAGTTCAGGTGAGTCACACCTGGCCATGGCACCATGGCAACGAGACTCAGGAGCAGCTGTATGGGATGCTGAGCCACTCTTTAGTCTCCACCATCGAACATGTTGATTTATTTAGCCCTGTGTTAGGGTTGAACATGATCCACAGCGTAGTGTATCAGGTTCGAGGACAGGGACAGAGCACAGAGGACGGGGACAGGACCGGTGTTGATGGTCTGTGTCGTCCCACAGGAACAAGATGGTGGAGTACCTGACAGACTGGGTGATGGGGACGTCCAACCAGGCGGCCGACGACGACATCAAGTGTCTGACGAGGTGCAGCCCCGTCTCATGACTCAACTCCTGCCCTGAGGGACAGAGAGCCCCCCCGCCCCCCCTCACTGTGTCTCTGTGTCTCTGCAGGGACCTGGACCAGGCCAGCATGGAGGCCGTGGTGTCTCTGCTCGCTGGACTTCCTCTGCAGCCGGAGGAGGGAGATGGAGTCGAGCTGATGGAGGCAAAGTCTCAGCTCTTCCTCAAGTAAGATTCACACACACAGACACACACATACTGCACATACACTGATAGGGGTTTCACACTGGCAGGGCTCCGGCACAGTTCTGGTTCCCGAACGTAACTTTGAACCGGCCGGCGCGTTCAGACTGAAAAAAGAACTGGTTCGGAGCCTGAAAAGTCGGTTCGCAGTGGAACCAAAAATAGTTGGTTCTTCCTTGTGAACCGTGACATCATCGGTGGGCGACTCACTTGACGAGTAGGAAAGCAGGGTTTCCTGCTCATTCCCTGCTTTCCTGTTATAACCATGTTACAGTAACTTAGTAAAATAAAGCTTATTGCAGACTGATCAGTTCATTGTAAAACATTTATTTATTTTTGTAAAGCTGGTGATTTCTGTCCATAAACTTCATAGCCCCGCGGCAGCCCTGCTCAGGAAGCTTCACTTTTCATTCAAACAAACTAAAGCTACCGCCACAATTGTTAGATTTCATCACTGGGACCAACATTTATTACATTATAACCAATTTGCTACCTTTATTGTGTCAGTGATTTCCATCAGGGGGACTGGGACCAACATTTTTTTTTTTTTTTAAATGTTTTAATTACATTAAAGGAAATAACCAGCCGGTGTTAAACCTCTAAAAACATGCGGGTAAGTTAATTAGCGATAGTTTTCTCCGCCCGGAGGCATGACGATGTAAGCTGGCCGGGTGACCAGCTGTGCAGAGCGGCTGCTGCCTCCATGATGTCCCGGTCGCCGCGGAGCTTCACGTCTCAAAAAACCCCCCAGCAAACTCAACAGCTGTCATTTGGATAAAGTGTCCTTATATTTGGGATCTGAACAATTATTTTTTCACATGGAAAAAATATTTAAACGTCATAAGATAGTGCGGTAGTAACGCTGTTTCAGAAAGAGCCGTTGCTGTGTTTACTTCCGCCTGTGTGACGCGGAATGACGTCCTCCCACCTTGGCTCCAGTTTGGTGTGAAAGCGGGCTGGTTCGCCAGACAACACCAAGGTTCAAACCAAACCAGTGCTAGAACCAGAACCGTGTCGGAGCCCTGCAGTGTGAAAGCCCTAACACAGACACATACACACACAGACACATACACACACAGACACACACATTCTCCCCCGGGGTGATGATGGAGGTTGGCCGGCCGAGCAGCTCTGCAGACCGGCTGCTGTCAAGGTTGCTGCTTCACTTCGGAACAAACTTCTAAACAGCCGTCGTTTGGATAAAGAAAATTTCCGTTGTCCTGTTTAGTTGTTTTTTTTCCTGTTTGCAGCAACGAAAAGACGATCCGTGACGTCATGTTACGTTGCATCCTCAGTAATTTGAGTGTGAGTAGCTCCTCATGTACTCTACATTCTGGTGAATCGAACTTCTCGCATACTACTAGGGTATGCACGATACATCGGCATCAATATCGGTATCGGCCGATGTTAGTCATTTTTTAACATATCGGTATCGGTCCGATGTTTAAAATTGGGCCGATATATATCGGCCCATATATATTCGTATGCAAAACCTACAAAGTTGAGGTAATGCGAGGAGGATGGTAGCCTGTAACCTTGTTATTTGGAAGTAAAATACATTCTGAAAATAAAGGAAGACATTCAAAAATTCAGTTTGCATGATTTTCAGTCTGTACAAAAATGTATCATCTCAGAAACTTTAAAAAACCCAACACATATCGATATCGGTAAATATCGGTTATCGGCCATAACAGAAAAATTCATATCGGATATCAGTATCGGCCAAAATTTTCATATCGGTGCATCCCTACATACTATGCATTTGCATACTACGCATTTGCATACTACGCATTCGCATACTACGCATTCGCATACTACGTATTTGCATACTCAAAAAGACGTCAGAGTTAGTATGAGTAGTAGGAAAGTATGCGGTTTCAAACACAGCCAGTGTGATGGCTGTGTTCAAGTGTTGCATCGTGGGTCGTGGCAGTGGGCGGAGCCTGTGTGACGGCGCTGCTCTGTGTGCAGGTACTTCACGCTGTTCATGAACCTGCTGAACGACTGCAGCGAGGTGGAGGACGACGGCCAGCCGGTTGGCGGTCGTAAGCGCGGCATGTCCCGCCGCCTGGCGTCGCTGCGCCACTGCACCGTCCTCGCCATGTCCAACCTGCTCAATGCCAACGTGGACAGCGGCCTCATGCACTCCATCGGTAAGTCCTCATCCCGCCCGCCGGCCACCGTTTTCCCACGAGCGCCAGCGTCAGTGGTGTAGTCTGGTGTAGTGATACTCAGTATAAATACGTATACCCACTGATACTGCACAAATACTTCAGTAAACCCACTGATACTGCATAAATACTGCAGTATACCCAGTACAACAAAACTATCTAACTAAAGTAAATGTCAGTGGTTCTTTAAGTGGGGGGTTAACAGGGTTCAAGGGGGTCCACAACTTTTTATTGACATTTTACCACTTTTTACTAGAATTTTTTCACTTTTTTTCAGTAATGTTTTCACTTTTTTAATTAGTTGTTGACTTTTTTTTGTTTGTTTTTAGAAATTTTACCACTTTTCCTAGATTTCTTTGGAGACATTTTACCAGTTTCTTCTCAATTTTTCTTTTCTTCGTTTTACTTAAGACATATGACCCATTTTTGTTTTATTGTTTTCACCTTTTTTTTTTTTTTACTTTTTTTTTAACCACATTTTCTACATTTTTTGTGAAATCTTTCCGCTAGAATTCTTTTGAGAAATTTTACCAGTTTTTTCTCAGTTTTAAAAAACACTTAATTTAATTAATTTTTTTAATCTTACCACTTTTTCACAGAAATTTCCCTATAATCTTTCAAAAATGTACACCACCTAATTTACACGTACATAGATTGTTTGTGTATCTCTGGTGTTTGCTTCAAAGTTTTGTCCAATGGGGGTTGGTGGTCCTCTGTCCCTCTGCAGGTCTTGGCTACCACAAGGACCTGCAGACCAGAGCCACCTTCATGGAGGTGCTCACCAAGATCCTGCAGCAAGGGACCGAGTTCGATACCCTGGCGGAGACGGTGCTGGCGGACCGCTTCGAGCGTCTGGTGGAGCTGGTCACCATGATGGGCGACCAGGGCGAGCTGCCCATCGCCATGGCGCTGGCCAACGTGGTGCCAGGGTCGCAGTGGGTGAGGACTCGAACAAGCGTGTGTCGTCACGGGACTGTGTGTGTCCGTGTGTGTGTCTGAGGTGTTTCCTGTCCGTGTGTCTCTCAGGACGAGCTGGCTCGGGTGCTGGTGACCCTGTTCGATTCCCGGCACCTACTGTACCAGCTGCTGTGGAACATGTTCTCCAAAGAGGTGGAGCTGGCCGACTCGATGCAGACGCTGTTCAGAGGAAACAGTCTGGCTAGCAAGATCATGACCTTCTGCTTCAAGGTAGGAGACGACACCTGTCCACCTGTCCTCACCTGTCCTCTCTGTCCACCTGTCCTCTGTCCTTACCTGTCCACCTGTCTCACTTATCCCCTGACCTCCTGTCCTCTGATGTGGTTCCAGGTGTACGGAGCAGCGTACCTGCAGAAGCTCCTGGAGCCGTTGTTAAGAGGCGTCATCACCACACCTGAACACATCAGCTTTGAGGTGGACCCCACCAGGTGAACACACTCACAGAGACACACAGAGGCACAAACACATACACTCAAGGACTTTTCCTCTGGTAGTAAGGACTTTTCCTCTGGTTGATAAGACTTTTCCCCTGGAAGTAAGACTTTTCCTCTGGTTGTAAGGACTTTTCCTCTGGTAGTAAGACTTTTCCCCTGGTAGTAAGACTTTTCCTCTGGTTGTAAGGACTTTTCCTCTGGTTGTAAAGACTTTTCCTCTGGTTGTAAAGACTTTTCCTCTGGTTGTAAAGACTTTTCTTCTGGTGGTAAGGACTTTTCCTCTGGTTGTAAAGACTTTTCCTCTGGTAGTAAGACTTTTTCTCTGGTTGTAAAGACTTTTCCCCTGATAGTAAGACTTTTCCTCTGGTTGTAAAGACTTTTCCTCTGGTTGTAGGGACTTTCCCTCTGGTTGTAAAGACTTTTCCTCTGGTTGTAAAGACTTTTCCCCTGATAGTAAGACTTTTCCTCTGGTTGTAAAGACTTTTCCTCTGGTTGTAAAGACTTTTCCTCTGGTTGTAAGACTTTTCCTCTGGTTGTTAAGACTTTTCCTTTGGTAGTAAGACTTTTCCTCTGGTTGTAAAGACTTTTCCTCTGGTAGTAAGACTTTTCCTCTGGTTGTTAAGACTTTTCCTCTGGTTGTTAAGACTTTTCCTCTGGTAGTAAGACTTTTCCTCTGGTTGTTAAGACTTTTCCCCTGATAGTAAGACTTTTCCTCTGGTAGTAAGACTTTTCCTCTGGTTGTAAGGACTTTTCCTCTGGTTGTAAAGACTTTTCCCCTGATAGTAAGACTTTTCCTCTGGTTGTAAGGACTTTTCCTCTGGTTGTAAAGACTTTTCCTCTGGTTGTAAAGACTTTTCCTCTGGTTGTAAGGACTTTTCCTCTGGTTGTAAAGACTTTTCCCCTGGTAGTAAGACTTTTTCTCTGGTTGTAAAGACTTTTCCTCTGGTAGTAAGACTTTTTCTCTGGTTGTAAAGACTTTTCCCCTGATAGTAAGACTTTTCCTCTGGTTGTAAAGACTTTTCCTCTGGTTGTAGGGACTTTCCCTCTGGTTGTAAAGACTTTTCCTCTGGTTGTAAAGACTTTTCCCCTGATAGTAAGACTTTTCCTCTGGTTGTAAAGACTTTTCCTCTGGTAGTAAGACTTTTCCTCTGGTTGTAAAGACTTTTCCTCTGGTTGTAAGACTTTTCCTCTGGTTGTTAAGACTTTTCCTTTGGTAGTAAGACTTTTCCTCTGGTTGTAAAGACTTTTCCTCTGGTAGTAAGACTTTTCCTCTGGTTGTTAAGACTTTTCCTCTGGTAGTAAGACTTTTCCTCTGGTTGTTAAGACTTTTCCCCTGATAGTAAGACTTTTCCTCTGGTAGTAAGACTTTTCCTCTGGTAGTAAGGACTTTTCCTCTGGTTGTAAAGACTTTTCCTCTGGTAGTAAGACTTTTCCTCTGGTTGTAAAGACTTTTCCTCTGGTAGTAAGGACTTTTCCTCTGGTTGTAAAGACTTTTCCTCTGGTAGTAAGGACTTTTCCTCTGGTTGTAAAGACTTTTCCTCTGGTTGTAAAGACTTTTCCTCTGGTAGTAAGGACTTTTCCTCTGGTTGTAAAGACTTTTCTTCTGGTGGTAAGGACTTTTCCTCTGGTGGTAAGAGGTTAAGGGTGTGAGTGTTACCCAGTGAAACCTACCATATGACCAAATACCTAACAGGTATATGCTTGTGTCTCCTCAGGCTGGAGCAGAGCGAGAACCTGGAGGAGAACCAGAGGAACCTGCTGCAGATCACCGAGCGCTTCTTCCAGGCCATCATCGGCTCGTCCAGCGAGTTTCCGCCGCAGCTCCGCAGCGTCTGCCACTGTCTCTACCAGGTAAGACCCCGCCCCAACATGGCCGCCAGCTGCTCACCTGTGTGTCACCTGTGTGTTCACCTGTGTGTTCACCTGCTCTTCACTCTGCTGATGCGTCAGGACGGTTGTTTTGATCTTGTCGTGACACGATGGCTTCACCTGAGACTCTAAACCTGATCCAGGACTAGGTGTTTGTAGGTTTTGCCATTATCACAGTTCATCCAATCAGCTGATGGCATTTCCCCAGTAGCCAATCACACATTTTAACTAAACGCCAGCATCTCTCCTTCAGTCCCACTGTGCTTCACTGAGACTTCAAGGTTCAGAGCCTGAGAAGGATGAGGAGGATGAGGAGGATGAAGACGATGTGGTCGACCCAGACAGGAAGTGTCTGTGGTCACAGTGGGACAGTGACATCATCAGGTCACATGTTCACACCAGGTGAAACTGAGTCTCACTGACGATGGCAAAACTAGTGAACTGAGGCTCTGCTTTTGTTGCTAGGTAACACAGAGACTGACAGACTGTGATCACACCTAATCAATAACCTCGTCCAATCATGACCTCCGAAGAGAGCGCTGATGAATGACCGGTAACAAAGATGGACGACGTTTCCATCACTGAGCCCCGCCCACAGAGCAGCGGTATCGAAGCAGCGTTAGCGAAGCAGCGTTAATGAAGCAGCGTTAGTGAAGCAGCGATAGTGAAGCAGCGTTAGTGAAGCAGCGCTAGTGAAGCAGCGTTAGTGAAGCAGCGTTAGTGAAGCAGCGTTAGTGAAGCAGCGTTAGTGAAGCAGCGCTAGTGAAGAAGCGCTAGTGAAGCAGCGTTAGTGAAGCAGCGTTAGTCAAGCAGCGTTAATGAAGCAGCGCTAGTGAAGCAGCGTTAATGAAGCAGCGTTAATGAAGCAGCGTTAGTGAAGCAGCGCTAGTGAAGCAGCGTTAGTGAAGCAGCCTTAATCAAGCAGCGTTAAGGAAGCAGCGTTAGTGAAGCAGCGTTAGTGAAGCAGCGTTAGTGAAGCAGCGTTAGTGAAGCAGCGTTAATGAAGCAGCGTTAGTGAAGCAGCGTTAGTGAAGCAGCGTTAGTGAAGCAGCGTTAGTGAAGCAGCGTTAGTCAAGCAGCGTTAATGAAGCAGCGCTAGTGAAGCAGCGTTAATGAAGCAGCGTTAATGAAGCAGCGTTAGTGAAGCAGCGTTAGTGAAGCAGCGTTAGTGAAGCAGCCTTAATCAAGCAGCGTTAGTGAAGCAGCGTTAGTGAAGCAGCGTTAGTGAAGCAGCGTTAGTGAAGCAGCGTTAGTGAAGCAGCGTTAGTGAAGCAGCGTTAGTGAAGCAGCGTTAATGAAGCAGCGTTATGAAGCAGCTTTATGAAGCAGCGTTAGTGAAGCAGCGTTAGTGAAGCAGCGTTAGTGAAGCAGCGTTAGTGAAGCAGCGTTAGTGAAGCAGCGCTAGTGAAGCAGCGTTAGTGAAGCAGCGTTAATGAAGCAGCCTTAATCAAGCAGCGTTAGTGAAGCAGCGTTAGTGAAGCAGCGTTAGTGAAGCAGCGTTAGTGAAGCAGCGTTAGTGAAGCAGCGTTAGTGAAGCGTTAGTGAAGCAGTTAGTGAAGCAGCGTTAGTGAAGCAGCGTTAGTGAAGCAGCGTTACTGAAGCAGCGTTAGTGAAGCAGCATTAGTTAGTGAAGTGAAGCAGCGTTAGTGAAGCAGCGTTAGTGAAGCAGCGTTAGTGAAGCAGCGTTAGTGAAGCAGCGTTAGTGAAGCAGCGTTAGTGAAGCAGCGTTAGTGAAGCAGCGTTAGTGAAGCAGCGTTAGTGAAGCAGCGTTAGTGAAGCAGCGTTAATGAAGCAGCGTTAGTGAAGCAGCGTTAGTGAAGCAGCGTTAGTGAAGCAGCGTTAATGAAGCAGCGTTAGTGAAGCAGCGCTAGTGAAGCAGCGTTAGTGAAGCAGCGTTAGTGAAGCAGCGTTAGTGAAGCAGCGTTAGCGAAGCAGCGTTAGCGAAGCAGCGTTAGTGAAGCAGCGTTAGTGAAGCAGCGTTAGTGAAGCAGCGTTAATGAAGCAGCGTTAGTGAAGCAGCGTTAGTGAAGCAGCGTTAGTGAAGCAGCGTTAGTGAAGCAGCGTTAGTGAAGCAGCGTTAGTGAAGCAGCGTTAGTGAAGCAGCGTTAGTGAAGCAGCGTTACTGAAGCAGCATTAGTGAAGCAGCGTTAATGAAGTAGCGTTAGTGAAGCAGCGTTTGCAAAGCAGCATTAAGGAAGCAGCGTTAGCGAAGCAGCATTAAGGAAGCAGCGTTAGCGAAGCAGCGTTAGCGAAGCAGCGTTAGCGAAGCAGCGTTAGCAAAGCAGCGTCCGCTCACCGTCACTGGAATGGTCGATGGAATCTCAGATTAAATACACTGAGCTGTGACCGTCGTATCTCACTTGGTAGAGCACGCTCACTGCAGCGTCCCTGGGTTCGATTCCACCCGGCCCCAGGTGTTTATTTGGGACCTACCTTTGTTAATAGTGCGTCTCCACTGGAACTACGTCATCACAGGCTTAAGGAGAATATTTCTTAGTATAAATGCAAATGTTCTAGTTCCTCGTACGTCGTATGAGGTCAGTGGTTTAGGTGTGATCACAGGACAGGACCATAACATCACCGATAACATCCCAGTATAACCTGAGTACACACACAGGCTGCTGCTGCTGCTGCTGCTGCTGCTGCTGCCGCTGCTGCTGCCACGCCCCCTCACCACGGCAACCAGAGGCTCCACCCACAAATCAGTGACCTCACTTCACTTCAATCACTAATTTTAAACCATAACGGGAGATGTTTAACTTCATCTGTGGCCATCTTTGATTTCTCATTCTCCATCTCACACACACACACACACACACACACACACACACACACACACACACACACACACACACACACAGCAGCTCATGCATGGACACGCTGCTTCAAACCCCCTGAACAGTGATCAACACGTTCCGTAAAGGACAATTCCGGGTATTTTCACCTCAGGCTGTTTGTTCCTATCATTTCAGGTCTAACAGAAGGAATCTGAAGGTTTTCAGTTTAATGTCTCCTGTTTTGCAGTA